>JARHVA010000178.1:6125000-6577500 GCA_037957365.1 Torreya grandis
GAGATTTTGGATTTTAATAATTTTTTAAATGAGGATGTTTTTTATATTTGGGATAATTATACCCCTAAATGTGACCCCATGCAACTAGTAAGATGCAAGGGTTTATCACCAAATACCAAGATAGGCAAGTAAGTTATCTAATTTCTTCTTATATCATGTTTTAATGTTTTTTTATTTAAAAAGGGGAATTTATAAAAGGAGACACTATCATAACTGATATTCTAAACAAGACTATGGGCTGGTATGTTGTAAGTTTTATCAAAGAGAAAAAGATTTACTATGCTCATAATAATTAAAGTAAGAACCAATATAACATAAAATTTAAAGAAAATGTCTTTTATGAGATAATATAGTGATATGATAATATGGATAAGCTTCCATTTGAAACATGTGCTATGAGAATTGACAACTAAATAATCATTAAGCATAAAATTTTATATACAAGATCAAATTGACATGGTAATGGAATGCAATACTATGAAGACAAAATGAGTGTAAACAAGATGCTCCCAAGTATCAATGGATTGACAAACAATAATGTACTATATTTTTGGTCTTTTTTTATGATTTTTATATTTTTTGTGTTTGACATCTGTACCTAATGGAAGGTTAAAATATGCATAAGGTCCATGATTTTATAGCTTTTAGCCCATGCCTACTCTAGATAGTCATTATTGCTTTGACTAGATTTCCTCATCAATTTCTATTTTAGTTTTATTGTTGACTCTAAAGATCACATGATTGGGATGAGGTTTTTGAGCCCACTAAATGCTATTAGTAAACCACCCAACAAGTCTCTCTTGATTGTACAATCCTTGTTGAATTAAGATGTTCAGATACAAGTTTCTTTGACAAAGTTTAGTAGTAACTTTGGTTTTCCTTGGAAAAATACAATTATCAAAGAGACCTACATTGATGTGTTTGATAGTGAACCTAAACTATATAAACCTTCTAATATTTCATCTAACCATCATTAAATATGGATGCCTTTCTTGATAAGGATTACAAGCTATGTTTTTATAATTTATTAAGCACCAGGGACTAATAAGTTCTTTGTATGTACATAAGATAATATCCCTTACCCAACCACTATTAACTAACCATTAAACTATACAAAAGTCAAAATAGGATAAATTTATGTTGACTATTCTCAATTCCTTAATGAATCCAAAATATTCAAACTGGCTATGATGTGCTTTGAAATTAATCTCAAAGTCATGATCCAACTCGTTGTAATGCCATTTCACTAGTTTGGAATAATAAGTATGTAACATGGGAGCTGAGATTCTTTCTTGTAATATGATTGTGAAATCATTCCATGTGGTACATTGCATAATTAACTTGATGTTTGTAATGTTTTGGGTATGATTATCCTCAAGAAATAAAGAACCAATTTGTTCATATATGGGTGTTCTTTGATTGTTTTTTGGAGCTTCAAGTAATGGTTGGTGAAGTAATGTTTCTATAAATGGGATGCTCTCATGGATGTTTATGGATGTGATAATTGATAAGTTTCCATGAGATAATTCCAATGGATTACTTTTCTATGGATTTTATTTGATATGTGAAGGTAGCATAAGGTTAATAGGAAAAGGAAGAATAGTGCTGATTGAAATGGAACAAACTACTTTGATGTCGCTAATAGAATTTGTATTGATGATGGATGAGGATTATTCCTTACTTATAACATTATCTCTATAATTTGAATTTTTTTCTATTGCTAAAACTATAGTTAGGACCAAATTGTATTTTGAACTTTTTCTTAATCCCAAAATAAAGTGGATATCAGATTTGGATAATATAGTTACCCTTGGTTTAGAAGCAGCCATTAGAAGAGCTTGTTGAAGTGATTTAGTATCGTATTTATTTTTTAACTATTCTTTTGGAAATGTTTGATCTTGGATTAAGAGCTTTATAGTATTGTGAATTTTTAAGCATTGGTTTGAAATCATATGATATTTTGATGGGTGGATTAGATGGCATTTGATTTAATATTGGATGTTGATAAAAAATGGGTATTTGGTAAAAAAACATTGTTTGGTGGATAATGGATGAAAGTTTATCATTTTGATTTATATATTAAATGGTAAGATTTGGCTCTAAAGGTATGTATTGACATATTTTTAAAGTTATCCTTTTAAATATGAATAAATATGGGTTATGTCTAATGTATTTGGCATCTACCATCTCTTGGCTGGTGAGATGTGGGATGTAAAAATTAGAATTAGTAAATGGGAATTTTAGCTGGAATGAAGGGTTACTAGTGACATAATGGTTTTGTTGTGGAACGTTTTGATATTCACTAGTAACAAATGTTTTTGAAAAAGTGGCTTAATTTTGGAAGAATTGACGCATTTGATTCATGAATGTGTGGTTATTAGTAAAGAAGTTCTATCTTGAGTTTTGGGGTGAACTAGATGAAAAATAAAATGATTAATTTTGATTATTATATAAAAGTTGATTTTGATGGGCGTATAAATTGGAAAGTGAATTTAGATGGTACATATTTGGGATTGATTGGATTGGGATTTAACTAGTGAATTTATTTTGGTATATATGAGTATTAGAAAATGATGGTGAAGGTGGACTAAAAGTTTGATTTATGGTGACATTATGATTAGAACCATATGGATCTATGTACATAGTTTGATTTGTATTCGATGTCATATGATAGGTGGATGAAGTAGAAATAGAAGAATAATTAAAAAAAATTGATTATTGTATTTGGGAAATTGATATGATTTTATCCCCAAATTAAAGTTTTGATATTGTTCCATATGTGAATATTAATAGGAGACAAATTGATGATGTGGATTGAATTGGTTGTTTGGGGAATTTGAATAATTATCCATATTTTGACTCAATTGATTAAGGTTTGAGTTTAGATACATATTCAAACTCAGATTTTGATTGGCTTGATGGTTGATTTGATTCAAGTGTGAACTTGAATCAAAATTGGTTAAATCAAACTCTAGGTTATAATATGAATTATGATCAGAGGTGAAGCTGGTTGTGTTGTCATGATTTTTACAATGGGTGACAATATTGATAAAGAAAAAAGTGACTAAAATTTTAATTAAATGACTTTACAAAAAAGATAGTGAAAAGCAAAAGGAAGAAATAATAATAAAAAATCTTATATTCTAAACAAAAAAGTTATTGCACATAAAGGGTGAAAACTAGGATGAAAGGTTATGAACAGCTATTGGGATTTTTTTTATCACTTACTCATCCATTCTCTCAGTTGTGGCCTAATATTTTAAGGCATTAACCATAAATAATCCTATCATTACCATGGTCCACTGAGTCCAATTTTGAGTGTATGGGAAAATATGCTTCTCAACACTAACCACTAACTAAAGTACCAAAGTTTAATGTAAAAAAGGTTATCCTAGGATTAAGGCTTATACAAACTTATCTAAGGGGAAAACCATAGAAGGAATTGATAAAGCAAATGCACATTTTTGGGTCTTGTCACAAAGTTCTAAACACATTTTTAGGGGTCTTAGTGTGTTGATAATTAATAATATCAGATTTTGAGTTAGTTGTTAAAATTTTGGGAATTACAGCATGAAATATCCTCATATCATGATGTGCTTAAAACACATTACTACTCATTCAATTGAAATAGTTGGGTCTCAATTTATATACCATGCCAGTAAACAAGGTTTATCTTACTGTGTGGTGGTGAAATCCATGGTCAATAAAGCCCCTAAGAAAAAAATAAAATTAGATAACCATTTCAAAATTTCAATTTTTATCACCAATGTAACACCGAGGAAAGAACATATGTGTATATTAATTAGATAACACAGATAATTGTGAAAAAAATTCTAATTTCCAAGTTTCATGACCAATGTAACATCAAGTAAAAATATACATGAATTTCACAACCACAAAAAAAATACTAAAGTAAAAGTGATGTAATTACTAATAATTTTAAAAAATAAAAACAAAAATGTTAGCAATAAGAAAAATTGGATTTTATTGATTCTTTTCGTTGATCCTCTTTAGCAAATTTTCTTCAAAAAAGTTGATAGAATGTTTTCTTTGGCTATAAATGAGATATCACATAATGGAACATGTGGAAAACCATGAAAAACAAGCAAAAAAGTAGTCTCTATTACAAAAACACTATTACATAGTCAAGTCAAAAAAGTGAAATTAAAATAAGATAATGCAGAAAAAACAAAGAAAGAAAAAAATAGAAAACATAATAAACCATGATTACAAGATGACTTGGTTGCATAGAGCAATGATTTTTCTATAAGGAATGATGAATTCGTTGCACACAGGAAAGAATTTTCTATGGTAAATGATGAATTCATT
Organism: Torreya grandis; assembly: GCA_037957365.1. Taxonomy (NCBI): domain Eukaryota; kingdom Viridiplantae; phylum Streptophyta; class Pinopsida; order Cupressales; family Taxaceae; genus Torreya; species Torreya grandis. Next base: position 6,129,330 of record JARHVA010000178.1, read on the forward strand.
GCAAATAGACATGATTTTGCTATAATAAATGATGATTTCTCTGCAAGGCAAAATAATTTCATTGTTTGCTAATGAAAATATTGTTAATACTGACAAAATTATTGTTAACCTACAAATAAAATAAAAAACATAGGAAAATTCAAGAAAAAGGACAATTTCACTATTAGGCTCTATAATTTTGTTGGTAAAGCTTCCAAATTCACTGTTACATAGATAAATGTACACAGTTGAATAGAAAATAAGTGACAACAAACTGTAGCTCATACCAACACTAAAAAAAGCAATAATAAACACACAATGCAAGTATAAACAACAAAAAACCTAAAAGATAAATGTTATTTAAGTACAAAAAGATGATGATAAAAAGATTAAAAAGATGTGGGAGAGATCCCATTAGGTGTGCTAGAAATGTATGAACTAAATTCAGATATGCATATAAAGTAAACTAATCCTAATCTAAGGTAAAATTCAACTATGCTAGAGTAACAAATTTAGAAAACAATAATCAAAACTTCACACTTTGAATACAAGATTTATCCATTGCAATTTGTATCTGATTTGCTCTTTCAATTATGTGTTGCTCACTCCTCCAATGCAAAGAGAGAACAGACAACATTTTAGTATAAAAAGAAGACTTTGATTGACTTTTATTTGTTTATGTGTAAGATCTCTATATTTTGTGATGTCAAAGGATATGATTATGATTGTGATGCTTGAAAATAGAGATTTGCAAGCTTATTTATAGGTACTTGGAAAATGATCCAATGGTGGAGGATCATTTGGAATTTTCTAATGCTCTGAATGATCAATGCTAGCTAATGAGTCCTCACTAATGAGGATGGAGACCTTCTCAAAATGATTAAGAAAAGAGTGGGGTTGGTTAGCTGACTTAGTAAGACCTAGTCAATTTCCTTGACAACTCCAAGGATGAGTCATAAGAGGTGGATAATTTTGTGAATTTGGTTGGGATGAGGGAGAAAAATGTGGGATAGGTTTGAATGGTGGAAAATCCATATTTTATTATTCAAAATAAAGATTTAAGGGGGCATAATTGACTTATTCAATAAGTTAATTTATTCAATAATTTAATTTTGGGAGAAAATGTGATTAATTAATTTAAGAATAATCATTTATAGATTTAGGTAAATTTAGACACTAAATTAAATTCAAGTGTTTACACCAACATTTCATGAAGTTTTGACAAGTTTGAGGATCATTTGCTAGCTCTAAGGTGTTGAAAACGCATGAAAATGTGATTTTTGTCTAACTCAAGTATATGTCAAACTTTTATAAGTGATACATTAATAACATACATATTAAAATGGAAAGAATTTTATTCAATCAATTATCACACATATCAGCATGCCAGACAAAGTTTAGATTCTTAGATTTTAATGCCATATTAAAGAGTTATAGGAAGTTGTACAAAATTTTTCAAGTCATGTGAAAGTGAAAATGTTATAGAGGTGTTATTTAATCTCATATAGGTGATAAAAAAATATTGAAATGAATTTTTAACTCTCATAGTTGTATATATATTCTTCTCTCTCCCATCGCTTGATTCACAAGCTAGTGAAGGCAAATTTCAAGTAGATGGTATAGGCTGAATAGGTAGGGTTAGGGTCTAATATTTTGAATTTTTTTTTGGACCCATATGAGATTATAATTTTATCATTTGTAATTATATTGGTGATCTTATATTTATGAACAATCAATAAGATCCCATACTACTTTTTGAGAGCTTAAAACCCCACAAGCTAAGCTTAGAGAAAATCTAGTGCAAAGTGTGAGATCATGGCTGCATGAAACTAGTTGGAATGTGTTATAAAATTTATTAATATGAATCACACAAATTTATTCATCATGGTGGTACTTGTGTATTTTTTTGGCATGAAAAGTCTCTCATGTGAGCAGTTTGGAAGTCACTATTAGTTTTTTGTGTTCTAGAAGTTTTTTAGATCATAAAATGAATTTGAATCTTTATTGAGTGTCCTCTAATCCATCCAAAATACATCAATTGATTATTTATTACTCAAGTATTTTGTATAATTTTGAAGAGATGGTCATATCTTCATAGCTATGTTCTATGTGTTTTCATGAGAAAGGTGATTTGAGTGTTTGAAGATGCATTTCAAAGGATATTTAGGGTTGTATTTTCATAGTTAATGTGTTTATTCATAGGAAATAATGGTATGTTATTCCTTAACAATCACGTTACACTTTTCACAACCTCAAGAACTCAAGATTGCAAACAATCCATGTTCAACTTGTAAGTCTACAACCCATAAAATTCTTATTGCCAATGTATTTTTAAGGTTACCCAAGCATGCTATTACTATTAATAGATTTAATTTGATAAGTATCATTAATAAAATGGATTTATATAAGCATATAAAGTTTATTAAATTGGTGACTGAGTTAACTATCCAAGAAGCCTAGTAAAACACACATACAAGATTATGTGATTTGAAACAATAGACATAGGTTGTGAACTTATTTTTGATGTTATAGACATGAAAATGTAGTGAGATTAGGAACTTGGTGAAATTTAATCATGTATAAGGTTTTATTACCTATTTTAGATGTCATGAAAGGCCAAAACACAGTCAACCCTTCAGTCAGATAATCACCTACAACCAACCAATCAAGGATGGGCATTGAATAGAGATGTTTATGATGATTTGAGGTCTTCAAGACAGTGAATGGTTCTTAAGACACCAATAAAAATGATAAAAATATTTAATTTTTTTTGGATTGATAGGAAAAGACTAAGAAGCCTCAAACTTAGTCAAAATGCCTCAAGAACTTAAGATTGGAGATAGTCCTTATGTAGCCTGTAGGTATACAACCCAGACACTTCATATTGTAAATGTATTTTTAAGGTTGAATAATAACTATATTACTATATATTGATTAAATTTGATAATTATCATGAATCAAATGCATATATCTAAGCATTTGAAGTTGATGAAAGTGGTGACTGAGTTAACTAGACAAGAAGCCTGGTAAGATATACATATAGGACTGTGTGCTTTGAACAAGTAGATATAGAGGTTTTTAAATTATTTGAGATGTTAATGACTTGTAAATTTAGTGATATTTGGTTAATTTTTAAATTTAAACATGGATGAAGTGTCATGACCTATTTCATATGTCATGAAAGGTCAAGACATAATCAACCCTTCAGACAGATAATCACCTATAGCCAACCACTCAAGGATGGGCCTTGAATAGAGATGTTTGTGATGATTTTAAGTATTAAAGATAGTGAAGGGTATTAATACACCAATAAAAATTAATTATAATTCTTAAAAATGTTTGGGATTGATAGGATAAGGATAATAAGCCTCAAACCTAGTCAAAATTCCTCAATTATCACTAACAAGTTGGGAGTTTACTTGAGCATTGAGAATGATGGAGACTAGAGTCTCAATATAGTGAGAGATTTCATAAACTATAAACATGAAAAAGGACAATTAAAAATTTTTAGGATTGTTTTTAGGTCTAAAAATTACCATACATAGTCAAGACTGTTCATATCAACACCTACATCCACCACAATGAAGTGGTTTTGAGATAGTGGTAATGCAGATAAAATCATAAGAATTTCAGGTGTTAAATAAGTTTAAAAATTTTCCATGAGTTTTTAGGAGAGTTTCATGTTTCAATAATTATTTATTTAAACACCTAAGTTGGTAGACCCATTCAAAATTCCTATGAATAGTAATACAATCACTTATTCGTCTATTTGGGTGACTATAAACCTTTCAAAACCCATGACAGGGGTTTATGTGAGATTTAAATGATTTAATGGAGTTATTAGGTCATAAATTCATCAATCCAAAGTATTTATAATTCTAAAGTTGGAGTAGAGGAAGAAACCAAATGAGGATCATAGAACTAAGTGCCTATACACAATCCTCACGTAAGCCAACCTACTCTTGAGAGATCTATGTTTGTTTGAAAAGAGATTGATAGAGTTTTGAGGAAATTTTATTTTGCTTTCAAGATATTTTTTGGGTTACCAAGTCACTAATGATAACGAAGAGACTAAAAAGGGTCACAAAGGCTGATTACCTACACATAGTCCTTAGTTAGCATAACTCCACCTACATAGTCAAGTTCAAGAATATTTAGAGGATTAAAAGAGATAAAAGTAAGTGTTGGAATATGGTTATATATCAATTAAAATTACATCATAATCATCTGATGATGAAAAATACTCAAACCCTAAGCACCTTGCCTACTTAGCCCTGTGTACATACACATAGTCAAGTGTGATTTCTCAATAGGGAGTTTGTGTTTTTTTGAAGGGTTGGAAGGACTATAGGTTGAAAAAATGGGATTGAAATATTTGAAAATTATTTTAGGATAATTATATTACCCCTTAAAATCTATCATAACTAAAACAAACAAATACAAACATAGTCATATATATGACTAGTGCATACACAAGCCCATAGGCAGACAATTAAGAAGATACCAGTTGGAAGTGAGAACAAGACATCTGAGAGAGAGAGAGTAAAATGGTAAAATATGATTGATAGTGATGACAATATTCCATAAAATATTTATCATAGGAAATAATGAAGTAAAATATATAGACCCTATTAGGATTAGCAAAGTCTAAGTGCATGAATGAGATTGTATGGATAGGTCAGTCATATAACTGGTGAATTGAAGCTAATATGAGTTTAGGTAGAATTTTGAGATACTAGAGATATGGTGAGAAAAAATATACAATCATTTCATCAACTCAAACCCTAACAGTAAGATAACATCACGATAAACCTTGCAAATCCTAAATGGCATACACAGGCTTACTGAGCATTTTTTTTATCTTTACTTCACTTGGAACATTTGAAATTTATAGTAATTGATATTAACTTGATTTTTTTTAAATTTTTGGTGATGGTGTATTTTGGAAATTTAGGAACATTTGGTAAAGTTTTGTCATGTAAAATGTTTGGCATACTTGGTAATAGTACCTCATTTGAAAACTTTGGTAATGGTATTGTTATAACAAAAAATTCACCCAAAGAGAAAGTTTTCAGACCTCTCTAAATTTTGCTAACATGGGATTATATCTAGACCTGTGGGTTGTCTATAATAGGGGTAAATCTCTAGATTATGGTCTAGATCCCTTGATTTATCTTTTAGGCTCACACACTACACTATAATCACTATTATCAGTGAAAAGGAATGAAATAAACTAAAAGTAACCTATATTAATGGAGGTGATACACTAAAGATATAGCCACAAACATACTTGCATTTGCACTACAAAAGAAGACTACTAAAATTGACCTCAACTTAATGTTCTTATAGCATAAGTGTTTCTACATGGAGTTAGATTGCTATGCATATCTAGAGGTGGGTGAAAAGGATATATGATCCTAGACACTACTATTCTCCCTCACAATTAAAAAACACCTTAAAAAATAATTACACTTCATGAGACCTATTAGAAGAAATACTACTATGCACATAATGCATACAAGAGCATAATAGAAACAAGGAGAAGAAATTCATCACTTATCATCCAAATACACTACTTGGGATACTTAGGAAATAATTTTGGATATTAAATCATCTTCATAACTTTATTAAAAGTCAAAACAAGATGTCAAAACTAGTAGGGATTTTCCATACCAATTTATGGATTTTTTACAAGGCTAAAATGGCTTAATATATAGAGCATTAGAAAAGAGAAAGAATAAGTGAATTTGGACAGCCACAATTCCAAGTTCTAATACTTGGGAAATATTTACAATTCAAGAAAAGAGAGTTATATAATAGGTAATGAGGTCCTCTTAGATAGGTGCCCATCTGAAACATGACACCATCTTGAAGTTGGTGTAGAGACCTTCATTGTCTTACTTAAAAAAGCCTTCCTCAATGAGGAGTCCACTTAGCTATTCATAACTATATTAGAGGTTATTGACAAATTTAATCTAAATTATTAAGATGGAGACATGATTTATGATATTTATATACATTCCTCAACTAATGATCCTCTCTTTGTCACTTACCTTCTTGTAGTCACTCATTAGCCTTTTAGGCATAAATCCTTACATTTGTCACACTAGTCACAAATACATAGTCAAGGAAATCAATTTTAGAGTTGTATGACACCTATTAAAGACCTATTTATCTTTTATTCCATCATTTATACCTTGATTTCTCACTATCCTATTTAGACTGCCTGTAACAAATAATTTAACAGAGGGGTTTTGATGTTCCACTATGGTTATTATTGGATATGAGGAGTTATAAAAAGTCTAAACATACCTCCCATAATGTCCTTCACCTATCCACTCCCTTAGGTACCTTTGGATCACCTCAAAACTTACAAAAAAATGAGAATTAGGCATGTTTGTACAAGTGACCATATGAAACAACTAGATGTCAAGGATCCTAAGAGAGTTACAAGCATGTACAAACCATATTTTAGGTCAATTTTACCCTCATGGATGCATTTAAATTCATATCTTCTTCATCCGGTTCTTGAGAGGGTTTTAGGTCATTTAGCTTGTTAACAATGATTCATAAAAGTTAGACACTTAATCCTCAGAATAATTCCACAAAATTTGATTAAAGGACCCTCATAAACTACCCCTAAGTTATATAGGTCCAATTCACATTTTCCATATAGATATGAGTGAGAGAAGTTGGCTTTCAAGCTACTACTATACATTCTAGACACCCCTGGAAGAGAATTAGGCCAAAATGACCAATCTTGGGTTTATATCTTTTAAAAAAATTACTCTCATGGATTGTAAAATCTCCCATTAATGCTATCAAATTTATTTGGAAGATCATATGGTCACATGAATAAAGTTATAAGTTTGAGGTTTCATGTTCAATTTTAGGTCTCAAAAGCATAAATAGGGTTTCTAAGTGTGTGGCCACTTTTGAGTGATCATAATGAATATAAGACCTTATAATCCTTTGTTAATATTCAATCCAACCCTTCAAATATTCCTCTAATCATTCTTTGTTCTACTATTTCATACTTTTCAACATTCATGTATGCTAAGTCTATAGACCACATGACTATGAAGTGCCTCATGTCTGAGACAAAATAGAGGACACTTACCCTATTGGTTTAAATCAAATGATACTAAGGTGATATTTTTTAGGTAATTAAGACATTATTTACCAAGTTTAAAATCTTGGTCATACTTATATAGGTCTCAAACATCTCAAAATAGCAATACTATCTTTTATGCCTGTGACTACATACAGTGTTTTAGTAGTGCTAAGTTTGAGGTTTTGAAACCCAGTTATAACTATCTCTTATTCATCCCTACCTTTGAGAATCTCATGAAATGTGATATCACAACTATGAGAGTGGTTTTAAAGTGTTCATTAAATTCATACTTCTATCAACTAACCAAAGTACATCTACATTAGCTTGAGCTAGTCTGTGACTGTGTCAAACTATAGGTATGCATATTGGGGAAATATGAGATTCATGTAGGTGATGATGTATGATTAAACACTATAATTCACATATTTTGACTTATACTAAGGTCATTAGTACTATTTCATTATTTAATGGACTCAACTCTATTTTAGGACCATGTTCTTATCACTTTTCTATTAATGTACTAGAGGTCTGCAAGCTCAAGATTCATTTTAGCTTCTTAACACTATGTTTTTTGAGTGTTTCCATCAAACAATTGATTGAATTGAAAATCATTCAACCATTATTTCTATTTACCGAACATTATTTTTATTATGTCAAGGTGTGACTTCTCCATCTAGGTAGTAAGGATAGAACTATTATGCTTACATAGACCTCATGAACTTCCACCATGAGATGACACTATATAAAACAGGATCATTTTTTAAAGAAGCTAAGATAAACCTCTCATTAAACAACTTTTATAGCTTTGTATTTTATACTTAGGTTTGGAAATAGTCATTGAACTCACTTTTTGAATATTTTAGTCATATAAAATGTCCAAATTGGTAGCTTGAGTGTGGCTTGTGACACCCAATCCATAGGATCCTCTTGCATGCTCTCATAACCCTTTTAGACACCTTTTTACTTATAAATGATCATCCATAGACTTTTGAGACCTAATTTTAGCTTAGCTAGGTTACATTTCTCATGCTAATTCCATCTCCCTAGGCCCTATACTTATAGTATAATAGCATCCAACTTGGACAAAAGCACTAGACCCTAGGGTGTCCCATTTCTAATGCTCCTGTCCAATCACATTTCAATCCTAAATGACCATTTCATCCTCTTCATTATGTCAACCTAGTGTGAATACATTTAACCCATGACTAATATATCTCTACAAAATCTTGTTCAAAGTTATTTTATAAGGGGTTGGCAAATATTATAAAAAAAGTAAGAATATAAGCAATACCACTAAGGAAAATTTACCTATTCTCTGCATATAACCATCCAATACAGTTAACAACACATTGAAATCCTCACACCAGTCCCTAGTCACATCAAGCACTCTTATTTTGACATTTATTCATTTTCATAACACTATTACACAAAGCACATAAGGGGTATGGATACACATTTAGTACATCTTACACACACTAACCCCCCTCTTAGGTTTTATCAATCATGATGAAGTTTTATGGTTTCAATATTTAATCATCTCTACAAGGAGCTACATCGACATTCAGGACTCAAAATTTCATAGGCAAGTTCACACAAGGACAATGGACAAAACCTAGAAAACTCAGATCTCTATGACTAGTTTGGAAAACAATGATAGAACCCAGACTATAGCGTCGAACCTCAAAGTGTCATGTTTTTAGCTCTCCTATACTTTTACTAAATAAAATCTAGATCCTAGTTCACAACACTATTCTAGTCCTACACAACCAATTTTAGCCTTTGTCTTGGTTATTTCAGTCTAGTTTTAGGCTAAGTTATATTTTTCTTTATTTATTGTTATTTACAAAAAGGTTTAAAGGCACAATAAATTATATAAATTAGTACTATAATTATTGCAATATTATTTACTAATTTATTATTATAGACCCTTAACTAAATTAGGAATAAAACTTAAATATTCCTAAAATAGTTAAATCATTTGGTGACCTTGAGTTACTTCATTTACACACAAAAACCCTAGAAACCCTAGGGTAAATTCCTTGCTAATTTTTTTCTATAATTTTTTGATTTTTTTCCTGCATTTTTAAAATCAAAATTTCATATTTTTTTTTTAAATTTACCTTAGTAATTTTTAAAATAATTTATTCCAAACCCTAGTTAAATTTACTAGGTCCTTTTGTGCACAAAAACCCTAGAGACCCTTGGGTAAATTCCTTCCTAATTTTTCTAATATTTTTTTAATTTTTTACTTGCATATTTAAAAAAAAAATTACATTAAAATTTTAGTTTCCTTAGTAATTTTTAAAATATCATTTAAAAAAACCCTAGTTTCATATACTAGGTCCCTTTGTTTCTTGAGGTATCACCTTACATCTAAAATTAGATTCCACATAAAGACAAAAATGGATCTCACTTATTTACACATATTTCTTACATTTATTGCAAACAATATGGAGACCATAATCAGTCCTATCATTTACATGAATGATGAAGTTTACCATATGTTAATACAAAACTCCATTCTTTGCATTTCATGTTTAGTTTTTATAATATGGGATGATATTAAGAAATTCAGTGCTAAACATGTTACAATACCTCTTGCCTCTCCTCTCTTAGAGCCTTTATCCCATGTTGAGTCATGTTGTATGGTCTATTTTACTCTTCCCTAGGTAACTACCCATCATCATAGATCCCTGTTGACATCCTTTATCGCTCCACCACCTTGACCTATCGATTATCCATGCTTTCCTCCCATAACCACTACTAGTCCTATATAAATAGTAGATAATGTAGTTATATCTGTTACTTGATGTAATACCATGCCTTCCCCACCTATTCAAGAAACCCAAAACCCTATTATTCCTTCCCATCCTAAGCCCAATCCACCTATATGGTCAGATCTACATAGGTCACATGATATTTTTGATCAATTGAGAAACACACTAGCTAAGATTTCCATGTTAAAACTACTCCAAAAATCAAATGTGTTCAAGGACATTCTTTATCAAGCACTCACTCAAACTTCTATGCCTATCAATTCATAACCTTCTTATTTTTCATTAGTGGTTAATAGATTAACAACTATAGAAGATGTTATTTATTTTGATCATGAGGACACGCCTTCCCAGATAGTCATTGATCAAAATTTATCACTATTCATACAAGCTCAAGTCAAAACTAGTGTAGTTAAGAGATTTATCATTGATAGTGGTTCCAGACTTAATATATGTAATATTACATTCTTATATACCATGGGCATAGATATGGCATCCATGAAAAAATAATATAATAATATTAGAGGGTTTGATGATATACCACAATAGACATTGGGCACCATTGCTTTAGATATCATGGTATGGCCCAAAACCCTCTCTACATACTTCTAGGTCATGATAGGTCCTCTTAATTATAATATTCTACCTCAATGACCTTGGATACATGCTATGGGGGAAGTTATTTCTAATTTTAATTGATGTGTTAAGTTTCTCTATGAAGGATACCTATACAAATGCCCAATAGATAATCAACCATTTATATACTATCAAATTATAGAGTCATCTTTGACTATTTCCCTAAATGGGACACCTCATATCATAGTTAAATCACCACCTCATCACAATTCTCTTGATCAAATACATAAATATCAGGTAGGAGAGACTAGCACATCAATCATTCCTCCACTTACAATTGTGTCCTCAACTCAGATACTCAACCATTCATAACAGCTTTAGCTATTCTAGCTACTCCATTAGTCACATTTACTACACCTATTACAATTATAAAATCATTGAAAATATTTAGTGGTACCAATTGATTCTATAGATATAACTCTTCTGATAGTTATATTTACTCTAATAATTATAGAGACTCTCAAAGCACCACCATATTCTACTAATACAATTGATGAGTCTCCCATATCATAGTTAACCCTTATAGTAAATTTTGAATTACCATATGTACATGATGTTGATATAGATTTCTAGGATACTTAAGATGATGATAGAACACCCACACTCATAGATGAATATTAGTGTGGATTGAAATTTACACTAGTTAGCCTAGGAGAGTATCGAGATGACTCTAGATCTCTCATTACACATCCTACATTATTCTTAGCATATCATAATACACTCTCAAGATATACTCCACATTCAAGACCACAAACTAATCACTTGGCACATACCATTCTCATGGTTACCTTTATGGATATAGAGTTAGTCATTCAAATTTAGTCATATAGCACAAAACATCAACCAAAAATTATACCGTAGATGTTACTTGATCATGGATTAATCACACTACCTACAATATGACATAGAATTATTAGTAGGTTATCATGACAAGATGGTCACCCATTTTTTCTTTTTCATAGGATCACAAGCCATGACACAAACTCATGTATAACTTTATAAATAAAATTGGATAAAACAAAGGTTCAAGGTATTATTTAGATTACACCATCACCAACACCAGGTATACCATTTCTAGAAAAACCATCTACTATTAGAGCTAAATGTCCTAGAGGAGACTCAACATCTTCACCACCAAAGTAACCTTCAGTTCACCATCGACAAGATGACACCATTACAAGTGATAGATCTCTAATTACATAAAGATCACAAATATTACTGACACTTGAGGAGATAGCCACCATCCATATAGACTCTACAACATATGATGATACTTATGATGATGATCTTGAGGCATTTGATGATGGCCATGCTCCCTTCCTCCATCTCCATCCCTAGTGGAATCCATATTTGAAACCTTTATCCCCTTCAACCTAGTATTTTATGTCATTGTGTACATATTGATTTATTCATATTCTTGTACATAGTTTCCTTTTAGCTTACTTGTACATAATTTTGTAAATTTAATTATATATATCTTTATTTCAATTACTTGTACATAGTTTCTATTTGCTTACTTGTACATAGTTTCTTAGTATTTCTTGTACATAGTCTCTTTATAATTTATTGTACGTAGCTTATATTAAAAATCCAAAAACATTCAAATGTTTCAAAATACCAATAAAATACAAAATTTCAAAAATCCAAAAAACTCAAATAATTCAAAAACACAAAAACATTTCAATTGTATATATTATCCAGGCTTTACATTTCTACTACCATGTTAGAATTACATTTTTTTTTCTATGCTATTGTTTATTGATTTATCTACATTACCATACTTCACTTAATATTCTTTGAGTGTGTGTAATGACACCTAGATCCATGATTATTTCACTCTACCCATTGAAGGGGCATCCTACTTCTACATTCAAGACATATATTGATATATTTACCCACTGGGGGCATCTTCTACATGACTACACCATTTAGGTTGTGTCATTCCTACACCACACACTCTAGTTATCATGTTGATGTACATTACTTACTATCTTACATAGATTAATCTATCGACATTCACTAGTATACATCACTTATGTATTTCTTAGCATATACCTAGTCTTGTACTACATGTTTTATATACTTTCACTTCTTTCTTTGATTAGTTAGATGTGATTATATTTCTAGCATATTACATGCTTTCCTTGCTTACTTTGTGTAACTAAATGTGATTACATTTCCCAATTCTTGTTGTGTCTTATTATGTGTGCCTTAGGACATTTTTCAATGTCCTTTACTTATAATCTACTATGTTCTTGTGGCCCTCATGCCAACCTTGCTTGTTTTCAATTATATGTGTATGTGGCAGTTGAACATGCCTTGTATTCTTGATTCTAAGTTTGAGTGATATGTGCCCATTTCCCTTGTTTTCTTGGCCCCTTGGCCACTCTTATGTGCTTCTTACTTCTTTCCTTATGTGCTTATTGCTTTTTTTACTTCTCATTATTTACAATGCCATGATCCACATCATGCATTATCTTACTTTCTTGGATGCCATGATGGACATCATGCTCCATCCCTCCTTGACAACTAACAACCAACAATTAACAACTAACATTTCCAATTTCAATTCAGTCTATTTCACATGATATTACATTGTTATATCTATCTAGGCATATCCCTATTGATCTAATGATATCCAATAAAAACTATGATATATCTTGAGACATCTTTTTAATTATGATTGCTATATCATTTATTTATAAGCATAACATAATTATAAGGATCTTTATTTTGAGGGAAGTCATTATAGGGTCTCAATTCCTACCCTTAAAAGAGGGGGCAACAAATAAGGGATTTTTCATAGAGATCAGATCTCCTATCGATCAAAAATTCAATTTTTAGAACATGTAGCACAACAATCAGAGGTCAAACCAAGAAAAACAAACCAAAAAAAGAGTGATGATTATAGAAATTCATCAAATTCAATAAAGGATAATTGCACTATACGATAGGGTGTCCTATTTTTAGTGCTCCTATCTAAATAGCAAAAAACCCAAATTTTCCATAAATAGATAGAAAGGTAAGCTTATCTATAGTTTTTTTTAGATATAGATCAGTTTAGATTCAATAGTTTTAGAAAATAAATTATTAGAGAATCCAGATATAGGGAACATCATGCACAACATGATGGCTCTTGCTTCTAGTTTCAGATTGGGTAGTTGGTATAACTTCTAGATCAGAATCCATGTTATAGACACCAGTTATTAGGGGTAATGTGTGTGACACATTTGACTTATTTTCTTTTTGAGTTCAGTATATTACTTAGGCATTCCCAATAGTTGTGTGCCTTATACCATTTTTAGGCGGTTGGCATAATTTTGGAGTGGATTTCATATATGCCTAACCTCCACATTCTTAAGTTGCTTCTATATAAGCCTAGTTTCTAGTTTTAGAGTGGATTCTATATAAGCCTAATCTCCTCCTTCCAGAGTGGCCAAGATTGGCCTAGTTTTTAGCACACATTTAGCTACCCATACCACATTATCAAATTATAGAGCATTTATGGGCTTTAATAGCCATCTCATATGACACACATTCATATCAATATTAGTTCATAGCTTCAATTAATGGGCAAAGATGGATCCAAATGTATAGCTAGCCTTTGTATTATTGAGCCACATACTCAAAAGGATTAGACACATATTCAAAAAATTTATTAACACATGCATGATTATATAGCTTCACTTAATGGAAAATGATGGAGCTAAAGGAACAACCTTTACATCCTTGAGCCACTCTCAAGGAATTGAGCACTCAACTCTATTCATGATATTACTCTTGGTACAACACATACCCAACATCAATCAACATCACTCAATAGTGAAACAAGTTTTGTATTGGTCCATGTACCTAATGAGGTGTATTCATTCCTTTCTCTTCCTCTCTCTTACCTAGCTTTTGTAAATTTTTATTTTAGATATAATGAATCTAGTAAGAACTGATCTACTCTTTATTTTTTCTTGTAGATTTACATTTGACAATGTGCTCTCTCTACACATACTCAGCATCACACAACTTCATGGGCTTCACCTTTATAGGTAAGTTTATTTATGATTTTTACTTTCCTTTATCCTAGTATTTTGATTTGGCACATAACTAGAATAAAGTGGGGGGTAAATGTAGTCATATAAAATGTTCAAATTGGTATCTTGAGTGTGGCTTGTGACACCCAATCCATAAGACCCTCTTACATGCTCTCATAACCCTTTTATACACTTTTTTACTTATAATTGGTCATCTATAGACTTATGAGACCTAATTCTATCTCAATCAGGGTATATTTCCCATGCTAATTCTATCCCCCAAGTTTTTTACCTTTAAGACAATAGCGCCCAACTTGGACTATAGCACTAGACCTTGAGGTGTCCCATTTCTAGCACTCTTGTCTAGTCACATTTTAATCCCAAATAACCATTTCCTTCTGATTCCTCCTCTTCATTATGTTGGCCTAACACAAATACATTTAACCCATGACCAATAGATATATATAAAATCTCATTCAAAGTTCATTTAGAAGGGGTTGGAAAATATTACAAAATCAAGCAAGAATACAAGCAAGACCACTAAGGAAAATTTCCCTATTCTCTACATACAACCATCTAATTTAGATACTAACATATTCAAACCCTCATACCAGTCCCTAGCCACCTCAATCAGTCTTAGCCTGGCATTTTTGCATCTGTATAACACTATTGCACAAAGCACATCAAGTAGGATAACTACATATGGCTTGATCCCTCTTTAGATTATTGGTATGTAGGCAACATGTCCATACAAGGGGTATGGATACATGTTTAGTACATCTTACACACACTAACTCCCCCTCTATCTCAAGTTTTATCAAGTATAATGAAGGTCTAGGGTTTAAAGATTGAATCAACTTTAGAGTGAGCTTTGTTGATGTTTAGGACTCAAAATTTTATAGGTGGGTTCACATAGGGACATCAAACAAAACCCAAAAAAATTAGATATTTGTGACTATTTTTGATAATAGAATCAGGACCTAGATAATAGCATTGAATTTTGAAGTGTCCTATTTTTGGTGCTCCTATCCTTTCACCAAATGAAACCTAGATCCTGGTTCATGACATTGTCCCAGTCCTACAAACTAGTTTCAACCTCTATCTCAACCATCTTAATCTAGTATTAAGCTAAGTTGCATTTCTCCTTATTTATTTCTATTTTTAGAAAGGTTTAAAAATCATAATAAATTGTACAAATCAATACTCTAATTATTACAATATTATTTACTAATTTATTATTCTTGACCCTTAACTAAATTAGGAATAAAACTCCAATACTCCCAAAATAGTTAAATAAAATACCTAGGTCTCTTCATGAATTAAAAAATTATATAATAGGCCTTAAAGGTGATGGAGACCCATTTTAGAGTTATCAACATGCAACATGCAATTTTAATCTCCCACAGACCATTGACACTCAACTTTTGAGACGTAGATACTCAATATGTATTCTTCTTAGAGAAGAAAGTGAGAACATAGGTCCATTGTGACCTCAAAATATATATCAATATGATCAACTAAATTCTATAAAACTTATTTCACTGAGGATATGAAAACTAATGTATTTCCCTTTGACTTGAATCCACTCATAAAATATCACAACACTACAACTACCAAAACATGTTGTGTAGACCATAGGTACTCACTCCTATCACAAGAGAGTATTTTTTATTATATTTTCACATAAACACATGCCAAACATAATAAATACAACATTAAAAGGATTAAAATGCTTTAAAAATCTGCATACACCACTTAGTTCACATAGACCAATGCAAATAGATGAGAAAACTGATGTGTTGGGAATGTGCATGAAACTTGGAGATGTTAAAAATATTAGTGATTATTAATGAAGCATATAAAACTAATAAAAAAACCATGATCATGAAATAGAAGTACATAGGGACCCCTAACATCCACCAAGTTCACTCAATCTAACTCTTCTTCTCCTATCTATACCAACTAAAAATTGTTTGACCTTCTTAATCTATCCAAGGGAGTGATATGAGAGAGAAATTTATTTTTGGAAAATTTTGATTATTTAAAGCTAAATAATCCTATAAAATACCTATGGGGATCTCAATAGACATTTTTGAAGCCTCCACACATGTTAGATGAGTCATCTTAGTTTGTATAATTGCCTAAAATCGACCTTTTATAAATGATCTTATTTTTATGTTAAACCTACAACATTTTAAGTTTAAAATTATCCTATGAAATTTTATGACATGAGACACATTATAATAATCCTTGAAACATTTTTTTCTAATGGGAAACTATACAATTTATTAACTGACCAAAATATGGCATAAAATGACATAAAAAAGTGGACAAAAAATGACAAAAGGTTAGAACATATTTTATGACCTTCAAAAGATGTATTGACCTCATTAATTACCATAGCGAACATTTAAAACCTAGGAGACCTTATGGAAAGTTTGAAAATGCATGGGGGTTGACTAGTTTTGACCTAGGGTGATTTTTTTTCAATAGGTATATCATGTAAGAGTTTTAGAATCTTTGGTAAGTATGTATCATTTGAATATTTTGAAGCCTTTGGTGATTTCACATTTCTTGGAAGTGTGATAATTTTTGGAAGCTTTAAATTTTTTTGGAGTTAAAAATAATCTATTATATCTTTATGAATATTGTGAAAAGGTTTTTGATTGAAAGATAGAAATTTTGAGTTCCCATCATGCATTATGAGTGCATTATTTAGAAATGTAGGAATCTTTGGTAATTGTATTTTTTTGATGGAGGAATATTTCCATTGATTAATGTTTATAGAGAGGTAATTATATCCTTGTAAACCTTGAAAAAAAGTTTGTTATTAAATAAAGGAAGACTCCACACATGTGTAACCACATTTATTTTGATAGGGGGAGGAACATGTTGACCACAATGTGAAGACCTACCATTTTAGTTATTAATAATATGGACCACATAAACCACATAGGTCATTGATGAGTGATGAGAGAACCTTTAAGAGTGTTTTCCATAATTAAATAGGTGAAACATGCCTACTTTTGTTCACTTGGTAAGATTTAAAATTGTTTGTGATAAAAATTGATGGATTTATAAATATAAACCTTTTATTACTCATGAGTTATGCTTGATCTTAAAAAAAAAACCCTTCATTTTATCTTTGGTAAATATATAATGAGATAGATCAGAAATAAAGTATAAAACCCTAGGAAGATGCATAACCCTAGAGCAAAAAATGGTTACATATGAAGACTTAGGGGTCGGGTTCACCAAATATTTATCCCTAAATTTTTAGATGTATGTGTGGATAGGGTTATGAATATATAAAAAGTTTAAACACAAGGGTGATAATATGAACTATATTAGGCCAATTGATGTCAAACTTAGATAAATACATATTATGAATTATAATAATGAGATATGATAAATACAAAAAGTACCAAATTTGAAAGATGTTCAATTGATTGCAATACCAAATAGAATTGATACTTAGTTGGGTTTACTATGTGTAGGAAGATCTAGATAGAAACATGTGAAAAGTATGTAGGATAAATATTTTGGATCAGTCATCAGATTCTAGAAATTGTACTTTTATGGTGATAGACACTACCATTAGATCTAGAGATTACTATCGACACTAGTGTTTGTCTATGATGTAAGTGTCTAATATAAAATAATTATTGGTTATCCATTTGGGTAACTTCACTATCCTAGGTTTTATGTTTCCTTTGTACTAATGTAGTTAGATATGTGATACAAATTATTATCTTTACCAATTAAACAAACCCTATCATTTCACCCATCTTCACCCTTAGAATGGTTTTACTAAAAATGGGTTAGTGGGTTTATAGTGTCTAGCTAACACCAAATACACTTATATCAATGGGTGATGCCTACATATCCAATACTCCAAGGAGGGACTTAGACTTATGTATTTCTCCCCTATGTGTGGGAATGTATGTGCACAAGGGTGCAATATATTATATGAAGATGCATTTAGTGATTTAGTTTGTAATTTGAAAATATCACTCATGGAATGTTACTTAAATTATTTATACCTATAATATGACTACTCCTATAATTGATATTAAAATAGGGATGAATAGGGTAGAATAGCTAGGTTCTGGACTTAATTTATTGAGCTTTAGTAGGTGTTTGCTTGGAATTTTCTAGATGAATAATGAAAAGGCTTAGACTTGTATTTATACCACACATTTTGGAAATATATCATGCTAAGGTTCAATAAGACAAATAATCCAACCCATAGGTTTGGAAACATTATCAATTGGTATGAATTTTGAAAACTAGACACTAGATAAGGATCTGGACACTATCATTAGTTATAGTGTTCCTATGTGGTTGATAGTGTCTAGAAGGCTAGAAAATAGGTATATATATGAAATTAATAGAGAAGAATATTTATCATTTTTTAAAATTTATATGCAATGTAGGATATATGGGTCATAATAATTATATGGATTAGACTATGATATAATCATTTAGGCATAATGAGATGTTGAATATGAGCATTTCAGTAGTAGGGAGGTCTATAACTAAATGGTAGAGCCATGATTAATATTTTTCAAATATACAAGACTAAGATGCTATAAATAGTTAATTTTAATATATATAATAAATAATATTTCATTCTAATTGATAAAGAAGATTATCATTATTTTAGATATCATTAAAAGCACCATTACATGGAAAAACATCATGAAAATCAATGTATATCATTTATACATGGCTATATTGTCTCTTATTTATTAAATTAAATGATAGAAACATTAATAAGTTTATTATATAATTCCATATTACTTTCCTCTCATTTTAATGTATGATTAAGGGAGTGTATAAATGAAATAAGAGATTTGAATTCAACATTAACATGTTCTTCTTTTACTTCACTAGATTCATCACTAACATACCAATCTTCTCCATAATCATAATCATAGTCATTTCATTCACAAAAATAATATTTATCTACATAATTAGAATTATTAATCATATAAACTTGGTCATTAGTCCATTCATTAGTATACACATAAGGTATGACACGAGTAAAAAATATGAAATCCATAGGATGAGGCCTATTAAGGGTTTATAAATGAGGAATCATTTAACATTTAGCACACTCTAAGATATAAAGGAATACAAGAACAAATAATACTCATAATAGGAAATGAGACATAGAAATCTATGTTTTAAAGGATGAAAACCCTAGCCTTGAGGCCAATTATGAAGGGGAAATCAGAAATTAGATTTGAAAATCACATATAATATAGAAATATGTGTAGAAAAATTAAAGTTTAATCCAAATTGACACACTTATCTTTATACCTATCTTAGGTCCCCTTTTTTTATCACTTTCAACTATCTTCCACACTCTTATAAGATAATGGATGATCCTTGAATGTAATAATTCCTATTATTATCAACCATAGACATCTTTTAGGCCCTACCTAATACTTAGCATTATGAAATAATTTACTGTACAAGATCACCCTAGGGGACTATAACACACCTCTCTAGTGTCCTTTCTCCCTCTCTTATCTTCCTACTAAATAATGGCTAATTTGAAAATTAAAAATCTATAGGAAGGTTGGCCTATGTCCTTAATGAACCCCATTCAAAATAATTTCACATATATGAATATTTAAACACATTTCAAACCATTATCAAAAAATAATATTCCACATCAAAAATCACTAGAATCATAATTTCACATTGAGAGTAAAATACCTATTTATCCAAATTCTAATTGCATATAGCCCTAGTAGCCCAAAGTTTGAGTCTAAATACATTTTATAGGTCATAAGTCATAATTGAGGCACTTAATAATATTAGTATTACAGAAATAGATAACATATTATACTAGTTATTCACACACCATTATAGCATGGGAGAAATATATGAAGTTTGATCCATCTTCAGAGTATTGGTATATAGACAACACTCAACACATGGGGTGTTGAGGTTTGATGTAAATTTAACCACTAACCCCATTTTACATATTTATTTGCATTAGTATTCACATTTTGATGAGATAAGTTTTTAAAGGAAAATTATTCATGTATTAGTCTCTATAAGTGATCATAAGCTCCTACACAAGATACATGCTTTATAGATGAAGACACAAATAACTCATAAACACTAATTTTCTAACTAAAAATGGACATGAACACTTCATAATGGATAGGAGAACTAGCCCTCTAGTTTCCTACCCTTGGAAATATTTTACATTCCTATATCTAGTTCCTGATTCATGATTTCAATCACTAGGCCACTCTACATAGCAAATTTCAGACTCTAATTCTTCCTGAAGATACATTTTCTAGCTAAGTATTTATTTTATCATTACACTTTGATATTTTTAGTAAGTTTAAAAAATACAATAGTTATAAATTAGTGAATGTTATTTTTATATTTTATCTTGATTTTTCACAATAGTATTATCACTTAGGGTTTTACATAAATCCCAAATTTTATAAAACATATTGGTGAACCTGTTTATTATTATAATGTTGTCAAACCCTAACTACAAATGATGTTAGGTTTTGTATCCTTCTATAAAAACTATTTCTAAATTATATATCACCTTAGTATTTTACACTTAGTAAATACATATCATGGATGTACCTTTAGCTTATAGACCTTTCTTATTGCCAAAAGGATTGCATACACTATCTCTCTATGCTTAATTACTTATATTTTAGTTTGAATAATGTTATTTTGATGAACCAAGCCTTATCATGACCAAAATGTTATAAACCTACTTATCTTTCATCTCTTCAAGTTATGGACATGATCCTATTTTATAACTACCCAAACACTTGCATCCCAATCAAATGCCTACATTAACACAAGTGTCATATCCCATTACAAGTGTCCAGTTCCCTAAATTCATCAAATTTACAAATGGAACATATTCCTATGGTCACCTAAGTGATTTAATGTGAGATATTATCCAAAGGGGTTGTTATAAATATAATATTAACCCTCATTCATTCCTCACCTAGCACAAACATAGAACAAACCTAGAAACTCACAAGGCAATTTACCAAAAGGAATTTAATCAAGAACTCAAGTGAGAAAAGTTCTAAAGTTTATAATATTTCCATATTAGTCATAGGGATAACACATATACAAGTTTGAATTACTAAATAAATCCATTAGACACATTTTCCAAGTTATAGTTTAGGTCACTTTTGTACTTGATTATCACACATTTCATGATTCACACACAAGCCAACATGTAAGGGAGAGATATATAGGTTTGAGGCCCTCTTGGAAGTATTATATATGTAGGAATATCTCATTGATAGAGGGGTATTTGGGGTAGATTGACACCATGTGCCCATTAACCCATTTTTTTCACAACCAATATGAAGATGAATAAATAGGGTTTTACTCTTTGATAAGAAGCGATAGTCTATGACCTAAATATGAATACACTAGAGCAAAGGTGACACATAACCCAAAAGTATCCAGATTATCACATCCAATTTCAATAGGTATTCCATATTGGACACATAAATCAAAGTTAGACTAACATCGATGCAACCATCCCAGGTTGATATAAATGTATGCATCTATAGATGCCAAATTTATAGAATCAAGTGGCTATTCTATAATATAGATCAAATCTAGTTTATATATGTTCCAGATCTAAATTTATATTTTCATCAAAACCAACTAAGTATATTGCTTTCATTGTTATTGTAATATCTAGCATACTATACTTTTTATCTTTAGCATATTAACATATAAAATTTAGTATATTTTTTATCTAACTTTCAAAAATAATTGGCCTAATTTAAAGATAGTCTATCATCCTTGTACCCTAAGGTATCTCTACCCCTTTAATCCTAGATTCCCCTTAATCTAGATTTTAGGGTTAACACCTACTTTCTATTTTTTACACTTACTATTTTTAGATTTATATATTTGATAAATTTAATAATAACAAGAATTTTTTAAGTTTTCATATCATATTATATGAAATCTAAAAAAATTATTTCCACCCCTTTAATAATAAGTGTTAGATTATGTGGTATCTAGATTGAGCATACTCAAATTCCTATTATCCCTAATATGGATAAGCATAAAGGCATTTAAACACCTTTTAATGTTCTTAAACCTATTGAATATGTGGAATTCAATTATATTGTTAATTATTATAGTCACTTTGGTCTATTGACACCTATTTTTCATGGGATAGATCATTTTCTACCAAAATCAATTGAGAAAAATTTGTGAAACACCTTCAAGATGACTATGTTAACCCAAAGGATAGGTATGTTGAGATCATTGAAGTTTACTTCACATTTTGATTCGTTAGATAATGTTAATGGTAATTTTATGAGGTCAAAATTTGGTGTTAGTCTTGTAGGAGGCCTATATTGTTGGTTTTCAATGTAAAAAAGTGTGTCTAGGGTCTTATATGAGGTCCCTAACCTTGTCAAGTCTCATTTCATGAATGAAAGCATCTAAGCTACCCCATAATGCATGATCTTATAAAAAATAACTAAGAGGTCAGTCCTAGAGTCATATTGGCCTAATGAAGACCTATTTGATGATTAGAGACATGAAAATTCCTTTAAACATCTTGATACACCAAAAAGAGTTTAAAGTCATTGTGAGTACCATGTTAGCCTTGTAGATGTATATCTCATTAATTTATAAAGGTAAATAAAGAAACAAAATTATTAAGAGTAATCATGAGGATATGAATACAAATTAAAGTCCTAAAAATTATGTATGAGTCTATAAAAGAGTCAATAGGTCTTAATTCACTCATTAAAGTCTTTTTCAAGAGGGTGAAACATTCTTAAAGTTTCAAAAATTCATTTTGATATTTGAAGACTCTTCACAAGCTATCTAATCCATACATATTGTTAAGGAGTGAATTTTATGATGGATTTCCCTCCATTCCTACCTTATAGTGGACTTTATTTCTCTCAACATGGAAAAGGTGTATCAGACCATGACTAAATTGGTGCCTATGTTTAGGCCTTCATCCATGTTAGTCTCCTTTGCTCATAGCTTTTTAGAAATGATTTGAAGGTTTATTAATGTTGTGATGAGAAGAACAAAATGGATTCAAAGGTTTTAGGTATGATGGATATAATTTCAATCTCAAATCACACAAAATAATGTTTCCATCATGGTATTAAGTCTCCTTCAAGGAATTGATCTTCAAAGCACTAGGTTTCACTCTCAAGAACTTACAAGTTTCAGGAATAATAAGAACATAATTGTAGGTTTTGATGATATTTTTATTGTTTTAAATATTTTAATATCCAAACATCAATCCTACAGAATTATAAATTGATTCTAAAATAGTTCCCATGGTGGTATTGACATATTCCATTGCTAGAATGCTCTGAATAACCTTCATATTGAACATCAAAGATAAGATACATGGGTTTTGTGCTTGTTGATATAAGTTTCATGTTCTATGGAGGGTATTCAAAATCATACACCTTAGATTTAGGTTCCAATAAAGAAAAAGAGGTATCCAAACAATGTAATAGGATAAAAACATAATATTGTAGCCCATTATTAGCCAAGAACCATTTTTTTATAGGGTTTCTCTCAAGAGAAACCATAGGGTTTATTTATTATATTATTGTATGGAATTTTCAAGGTATTTTTGTAGTTTGAAATTTTTTAAGTCCCCTTTTTTTGATATACAACCTCCACATAATGCACAAATAGAAGATAAAAGAAGTTTCAATCTTGATAAAATAAGATTATAAGCTTTTCCATGATATCTCATCTTCATTCTGTTAATGCATGGCCTAAATAAATTACTAGGGGGATTTAATAGGGTTGTAAGGATCCTATAATTAATTTTTACATCAATTAATGAGGAAGAATGCATGTCATTTAAATAGAAAAGGTGAAGGTAGGTCTAAAACTTTGCTTAAACCCTAAAGCTTGTAAAGGGCCATTTTTTGATGTTTCAAGGTTTTTAAAGGAATAAATCATGAATTTTGAGAGTATAGGAGACATCAAAATTTTTAAGTGAAGGGTTATATGTTTTCCATGGTGTAATGATCAAAGTGAATGCTTCATTAAGCCTTCAAAACTCTCATTTTCAAGTTTCACAAATATGCATAGAGTTTTAGGGAGTTTTAATCATGATTCAAGGGATAAAGTGAGGTTATAATAATATTTTAAAAATATATCTAATGTGTTTTTCAAAATTTTAATGGTAGATCAAGTTCATATTGAGCTCAAAAGTGCACCAATAGGTCCACTAGTTGTACATAGTTAAGAAAATATTATTTTCTCCATGTTTTGGGGTTGAAAAGGGTGATACAATGAATTATAAGGGAGTATAATTATGGGTTATAACTTTTCCAATTGGAATATCTCAAAATTAGTTCATAATACTCAAGTTATCCTTTATTAAGTGCTCTCAGCCTAGTTGTAGGCCTAATATGGTTTTGAGGTAAAAAAATTCTCATTAATTAATGAAATTTGGTAAGAATGTGTATGAGCAAACTATAAAATTGTTCCAAGTGATTTTAAAGTGATTTGGTATTTTTAAATAATGTTATTATAAAAACTTAGTCTACAAACCTAATTCTTAGGCCTAAAAACTCATATTGTGTGTTTTATTGCATGATCAAGGTTGGTTAAAGGTATTGATCATTATGATAAGGTGAGGAAAAATTATATGGGTATTATAAATAATATAATGGCATAAATAATCCTTGTTTCATTGATATTTATAGTCAATAAGGCTTTTAGGCCTAATTATCTCACTTAAGCAGGTTACAAGTTGGTCTTCCTTTGAGAGCTCCATGGTCTTAATCCCTTAAACTAATTTTTTATAAAATTATACATGGTTATAAAGACATGGTATTTCCATCCAATAACCTTACAAAACCATTTACAAGTATATAAGGTGAAGTGATGAAGGGTGCAGGTCTATAAGACTAGGAAATTAAAACATGAAGAGTTACATGCATAATTAAAAAGGCTGTAATGTTACCAGTAAGGAGAAAACGTTTCAAGATATTCAATTTTTTAATAATATCAAATATTACACTTATTTAAATCTATATGTCTACACCAAGATTTCATGAGGTTCCTTTCAAATATCATCCAAACAAGCATGTCTATAGGACTAGAGAACCAAGAGTTAAAACATAAGAAGGTTGTAGGTCTGAAAACATTAAAGAGGATCTCCATAGACATTAAAACTATTGAAAACAAGTTACTTTTATTTAATATGATCTCCATGGTGTTAAATAAGAATGGGTGAGATCTTGAATTTTGAAGCCTATCTACAAGCCTACAAGAGATGTTTAAGATTATCAAGACTTCTAACCTACTGTGAGGTCTACAAGTTGAAGAAATGGAAGTTTTATGACCTCCATACTTATTTTATTACGTTTATAAGGGTATTTAAGGAATTTTAAAGGGATAATTAGAATTTTACAAGGTAAAACATAATACATGATTAAGACCTTAAGCATGAAGGTACATATTTCTTAACCTCTCCAAGAGACCTTCACATAAAATTCAAAGCTTATTTCAAGTATCCCATTAATATATAATGTTTATAGCATGACCATGGGTAAAGTAAGTGGTCATAAATATCAAGAGGGAGCTATGAATCATTGAAAATTGATCCTAAAAGTGCAACTCCCTCTATGGAGTGGTGGCCAAAGCAAGTCAACTCAAGGATCAAAATGGGTGGGTTAGTGATTTATTAAGGAAGAAGAGCCATGATTTATAAGAATAGAGTAGCATTAAAGACCAATTTACCAAACCATGCATGCACAAGCCTTCCAAAGATAAAGAAGAGAAAAAATAGGACCATCACCTACTCTCTCATCTCATTTTCTTATATATAGGGCTGAGAATGCCTTGTTCATGATCCCTCCTCTAGGGTATGACAAAACTCTACTCTTTTGGAGAATTGTAATGTTGGATTAAAGCCTATAATCTAATAAAAATTAATATTTTCCTATTCTATGTTGTCAACTTTCTTGAGTATTATGTAAATTTGACCATTGATATCCATTTGTGGATGTTTCAGTCCCTCTTATTACTATCCTATCACTTTTACACCTTCATTTATAGGTTGTATAATGTGTATATCATTACCTCCATGAAAATTACTTATGGAAGTTTTGAGAAAGTTATAGGTTTTGTAGGAGTTGTGTGAGTTACTATCAATTTTAAGCATTTATTATGCTATTCCAAGTAAGACGAGATCTCTATACTATTGGTACATCACCTCTTTAAGTTTCAATTCAATTATTCTTCCCTTTTACATGATAAACACATAGTATTAGTTGTAGAAAGGTATTTTTAGCATAGTTCTAGGTCTACAACTGATCTTAAATTAGGTGCAACTAGTTTAGGCAAATGTTGGCCTTCTACAAAGGGTTCATCCTAAGGAGTCAAGGTCCCACACCTTTGAGATGATCCCATTGTTTCCATTGGATAACCTAATTAAATGAGCTTATGTAATATCCAAGTGATAATAGTTTATAATTATGAAAATGAGCAACATGATCAAGATAAAAGTGATCATAAAGATGAACATAATGATGTACTCCCTCTTATGAATGGAGAATAAATCAAATTAAATAAATATGAAGTCATATAGAGTTTTAGAGAATGATTTCATGAGAAACCCCTTGATCATACCACCATTATAATAAGTTTTTTGGATATAAAGAATGCAAACATTATTCTCATATTCATACTCCATTAGATACAAATTTTTTACCACCTATCACAATGGGATCCACTCAAGGAATTCAATAGATTACCATGGAAATTATTAATCCATCATTAGGAACACAACCTTTTGTTATCATAAATTCCTCTTCTCTTAATGTATAATCCCATAGGAAATATTTCAATCTATGTAATCGAAGGTGTTACATTTGGAGCAAGGTGCTTCAAAAACTAATCTGGAACTAGATTCCCATATTTTATTACAGACTCCATTAACACATCATATTTAGTGTATCCTCTACCTATAGGGTTTGTGGCACCTAAGATTACACTATGTGATGGAAAGGGTAATCTTGAAAAACATCTCATAACATTTCATGTAGCATGTTTAAACTATATGCCCAATGATTTATTATTGAATAAGTTATTCCCAAGAAGAATCAAGGATTGTGCATTATTATGGTCCTATGATTTACCACACCAATTAGTACAAGAAATAAATCAATTATCCAATATATTTTTAACATATTTATCAATTAACATCAATGATAAGGTTTTCTATGCTCATCTTTCCCTACTCAAACATAATTCTAATGAGCCTATCCCATAATATGTTTTCAGATATAAGACCATGTTGTCCAAAATGACAAATTATATAGAAGATAGATAATTACATGATGTATTTAATAATAAAAAATTCTTCCATATTTACATGAATCCATTATTTTCAATAAGTTTAACTCATTCATAGATTTGTGTCATATAGTAAAGGAAAGAAAAGTCAAGTTACTGACAATGAATAAGCTTAAGTATACAACAAAATCATATGTCAATACCAAGAGATAAATGAAGCCAAAATATAAGGTAAGTCCAAATAAAAATAATAATGATTATAAAAAATAAAAAATTCAATATCAAATCCTACTCCATGCATTATCTTATCAGCTCCTCTAAGGAGACAATTCACTAATCTACCAAAAGATCCATATAAGGTTCTCAAAACACTATTGGAATGTAATGTTATATCTCTCCCTCCAATTAAATAAGTTAATGTGAATTGACCTCTTCTAAATTTTTTTGACTAGAATGCATTTTATGACTATCATAGGGCATTAGGCTATACAACTAATAAATATATCAATTTCAGACTCAAGATTTGATAGATGCCAACATCATTGATGTGGGCACACTGATAGAGAGTATAAGAGTACAAGCAAGTGAAAATAAATCAATGAAAATATTTAGTGATCCTTTTCCTAAGCATATGACTAATGAAACAATTTATACATTGGGCATGCACTATTCATATAATGTTCACCTTGCACCATTTTATTACCATTCACATGCAGAGTAACAACATCCTTTGAATGATATAATAGGTGATTATCATATTATAATGCATTCTAGGGAAATAATCACATTTTAAGAACATGAGATAGTCAATTATGACTCAGAGTTAAATTTTTTTTCACACTCACATTAATCATTAGCCTAGTCAGAGTGTCATGGTTGATAATAGTTCAAGTGTGAATGTGTACCAACACACTTAATCATTAGCCTAGTCAGAGTGTCATGGTTGATAATAATTCAATGGTCACATTTAGATCTCCATTGGTGATATTACATTACCATTACATGTTGGTCTCATACATGTGGCCACCTAATTCATAGTAGTCCCTAGTGCATGGGTCTTCAATATCTTATTAGGATACCCTTGGATTAAGTAGATATATGGAGATCCTTCTATAGTACATATATGTTTTAAATACACATATGATAATGAGGTTATTATAATTCTAGGTATCCCTTTTAAGTACCCTCTATCATATATATATTTGGTTACTACACAACAACCTTAAGTCGAGCCACCTAGAAAGGTACAACCTACTCATATATTTTCAAAAAAGAGATCTCAACTTCCATGGAGGTATAACCTAGAGATTCCCCTTCAATATATATTTTTCATAGATTATATGGACTCACTCTCTAATCCTACACATCCTTGATTAATGCCATATAATATCATGGTATTTGACATAAAGTACTAGCATAGGAGTCACCTACTTCAAGATGGGTTCCAAAAAGGTCCATAGTTCACCATGATCAAAGGAAAATATAATATGCTATATAATCAATATAGTAGTGATAGTTATGTCATAATTGGTGTCCCATATTTAGATTCTCCATCAATATTAGTTAAATCACCAAACCATACCCCTTTCCTTTTGTGAAAGATCACCATTCCTTTTCTTGACATAGCGCCTATTAATTTTGAGTCCCTTGCCAGACTCATTGGTTAGTATATCTATTTTATCTTGAAGACACTCTTTAAATATATATATAAATAAATTGTAAAATATTTTATAAAATACCTAAACCAAGACCTATGCATGCTTAAAATATGTATTTTTCATACATTAGTTCAATTATACACAATAATATATAAATATTTTAGCTAATTTTATATCATAAATGATTTGATAGAGTACATTATTGATTATAGATTACACAACATATCATCCCCATAATCAGTTTCAACCACTTTCACTGTTACACATTTAGAAACTATATTTAGACAAGAGCATAATAGAGGATAGGAGCACCCTGCTCTAGTTTCCTTCACACCATTATTATCCCACTAAGCTCAAATTATCACCACTTAGTTATAGACTATACACAAGATTTATACATGTACATTCATCAATTATCTCATTGGGGGCATGGTACACATAGGTTTTATCCTTCTTTTCCCACATAATTTTACTCATAACTCAAATCTTTGCATAGCATTACATCTTTAGATATTACTCACTCACTAACATTATGATATACTATTATTTATCTTAGTTATTGAATATACTCAGGTTATAACTTCTATTAGTGATAAAATTACATAATCATGCATTCTTTTATATTAATTTTTCTAGTTTCACATATTGTATACATTCTCTATTTACTTTGTGGACATTTGAATATGTCATTTCCAAGTGGCTCCAAGCCTTTATCTCTTATTGTATGCATGTGAAAACATTTGAACATGTATTTGTGTGTCCCTTATATTTATATGTGGACATTTTTACATGCCCTTATATGTGTATCCAATCCTCCTTTGTTTGCTTTTATGCATTTGAGGGCATTTGAACATGTCTTTGTATGTGATTTCTATTTGAGTGAGTGACATTTAAACATGTCCCTTGTATTGGCCTCTTTGCTTTTTATTGTGTGTTTTGTGTGTTGTACATGTACTCTTTGATTGTGTGCATCATGTACATGACATCTTTATTGATTATCTTCTCAGAGTTTTGATGCCATGATGGACATCACGCATCCACCCATCCCTTATAATGACATGATGGATATCATGCATCCCTTCCCAAGTAGTTCTATTCAACATTAGATATCAGTTGATTACTTATATTTGTACTTCATTATCACACACACACACACACACACACACACACACACACACACACACACACACACACACACACACACACACACACACACACACACACACACACACACACACACACACACACACACACACACACACACTTATTATGAATTTTTATTTCCACATGAATCTTGCATTATTAATATGCTCAATTTACATACATAATGATGCCATGCTTTTCCAAGTTGTCAAATATTACTCAGATTTATATTTTTACATCAAAACAACCTATTACATAACTTTTTATTTTGATTTACAAAATTACATAGGATCAAAAACTCACTTTAAAATAAGTGGAATTAATAAAGGTTTTTATTGGAGAATAAACCTCCTATATTAGCACACAAACATGATTTAATAGTAATTACATAGTTGACACAAATTTAGGATCAAAAAATACATAGAAAGTCATGTTGGATACTAGTGACACATTAAATAGGAAAGCATTGATCTAGTGTCATTCCCATTTTTTTTATCCAAATACCTAAAAATAGGCATTTATATAATATCTTAAAACCTTAATTTACTCAAAACAGTACTCAACAATTTCAGTCTTAGTGTTTAGAATTACTTAGACTTAACACAATTTTGTCTTAAGTTTGCTTATTTTACAGGAAATCATGCATGGCATGTTATAATATGGAACATAATTTTTACTCAAAATAAATTTTTTTTTACTTATTATAAAAATATATATGCACTATATATCATTTGAGGCCCTGTATGTGACACATTCTTACTCATTATTCAATTTTTACACTAGTCTTATAGATGGAATGAGAATTCATGTCATTATCCACAATATATACACTAGACATAGATTATACTCAGTATTTTCCCAATTTTACACTAGATCTTCACTATAATTTAACACCATTCCATATCCAATGGTTGGTTTTCTATTTATACCACTATTTATACCAATATTTGCACTAGTTTTACACAAAAATCTATTGGGATTCATATAAGGATTATAAATTACATCACTAATTTGGGTAGGTGATTATGGATTCAAGAATTCCTTAGATTATTAATAAAACTCACTTATCAATCAGTATTGGGGCATGCACAGTCCAATCCAAGCTATTCAACATTAATATAACTACAAGTGTACAACCTACCATAGTCACTAGTTTTTTCACCAGTGTTTGTACTAGAAAAGAAAAATAGTTCATATATCTAATTAGGTGTATTGGTTCCTTTTCAATCTCTTTTACATTATCTTTCAAATTTTTATATTAATATTAATTAAAGATATATATTACATATGTTTCATTGTAAGTTTTTTCATAGAGAAATTTAGTGTTGTGATCTACAACCAGGACTCCTCTCCATAGGCAACTTCAAGTACACACTCTTTTTCCTTTTAATCTAGTAATTTAACTTTTAATACATTATTAGAATAAAAATAAGTAAATTGAGACACATAAATTAACATTTAATATAAAATCATTCACTTGTGACTACTCTTTTACACACATAGCTGTATTCCTATCTTAAGGCCCTTTTTTGATCACTTTCAACCATCTTGCATACTCTTCTAGGTTGATAGATGATATTTGAATGTACTCATATATATAATTATCAATTATAGACATAGTTTAGTCCCTACCTAAAACTTAACATGATGAAATCGCCCATTAGACATGAGCACCGTAGGGGAATATAGTGCATCACTCTAGTGTCCTTTCCCCTTCCCCTATCTTCCTATTAAATAATGAATAATTTGAAGATTCAAAATCTATAGGAAGGTTACACTATTCCCCTTGTAATAACCTAAAATTGGTATTCAAATTATAAGAGTGTTGATTAAGATAACCTATACCTATCTTAGCCCTAGACCTATCCTACAGCCTTTATCACACTTTTCCAACCATTGTGTAGACCACATACATCTCTAGTTAGCTCAAGCACAATCCCATAAATTCATTCATAGATCTTAACCTATTATGCTTATTAACCAATCAATTGGACACTAGAACCACATTAAGGACACTAGAGCCACATGGTGCTAATGTACCCAACTTGGCACTAGTGTCCCTTGCCCTAACTCTCCTAAATAGATATATTTTCAAATGTATGCCCCTCCTAAGGTTGCCCAAAACACATTTTATTATCTACACAATATAAAAATCACTATAAGTACAAAAATATTATACCTCTATCCACCAGAGGGAAAATAGATGAAAAAATCCTATTCAAATAAGAAACAAGTTAAGCAAAATCAAGGTTATTAATCCCTATTCTACCCTACTTTTTCATACTACCATATAAAACTAACCTAAGCCCAAATTTCAAATATTTTAAATCTCAAGCACACTCAAGGAATTCAAGACCACTATCATTCTATCATTCACTTTCACTTACACCAATCACTAGGTGGGAGAAATACATCTGGCTTGATCCCTCCCTGGAGTATCATTATGTAGGAAATTCTCTTCATAGTGGGGTGTTGAGGATGTCCAACCTATCCTACTAATGAGCACACATTTTTATCTCATATCATAATTTCAAGGGGAATTAGGGTTTTCATATTAAATCAACTATTTTAGGCATAACATAGAGTTACATATTTCATGGGCATATGAACAAGACCTAGAAACATAGGCACATGTGCTTTTAGAACATAAGAACAATTTTAAAAAGAGGACATAACACCATTTTTAGGACATGAGCCATATGGTGTTACTATATAGGTGGGGATATAGTGTCTAATCAAGAATATGACTCAGTGACCCTATTGACAACACTCTAACATGTTTATAACCTAGTTTTAAACACCCAAATATTGTACAATAGTTATTTTCTAATTCTCTATTTACACATACTTATTACTATTTTTAGAAAGTTAAATAAAGTCAAAATATAAAAAAAAATCAATGGTTATTTATTGCATATTATTTCATTGATTTAGAAAACATTAACCCTTTAATCTAGCCTAGGATTTATATTTGTAAAACACTAAAACTTTAAATCATTTGGTGAACCCAGTTTTATTCGAATATTACCTAAAAACCTAATTTGCCTTTTATGAATTTTTGTGCACTAAATTAGGGTTTCAAACTTATATTTTTATAATTTTTTGGATTAACCTAGATCATTAAATCAAATATCACATTATGATTTCATTTATTTAAATATAATTTAAATTTTTACAAAGAAACTCTAAATTCTATTGGAAATATTGTCATTGATGTCAAAGGTCTAGCATTATTGGTGATAAAGGCCCCATTGCATTTAATGTTGTTTGTATTAGATATATCTTGGCTAATGTGAGTTAATATTTATTTAATATTAACAAATATATTTTTGGTTGCATATGAGACAAAAGAAGGGCCCATGGAGAAGTCAAAGAGCCATGGGGTAAAGACAAAAGAAGGATGGGATGCATTTTCCCATGAAGAGTGTTCTTGGGGAATTCCAAGAGTCACCAAGTGAAGACAAAATAGGAAGGGTGAAATTTATCATGAAGGGACACTTTGAGGAATATGAAAAGTCACCAAGATAAGGACAAAAGTGAGAAGGACGTTTTTGGTCATGAAGGGTCACCACATGACTTTTCAAAGGTAAGAATATGAAGGGTCATACAAGTTTGGTGCCATTTTCCATGAGGATTGAAGTTTCACAAATGGGGAAGGCCAAAGGTCATTTGGAAAGATATAAATAAAGGCTTGAGAAGCCATTTGTAATATGTATGAGAGAGGTTGATTTGATATTGTAATAACTAGCTTAGAAGAGCAATTGTGAGAGATGAATATGATTTGTATTTGTTATATCTAGCTTAGAAGAGAAAAGGTGAGAGAGAGGAAAGAGATGTTTTAATGAAATATCATTTATTGAGATAACAACATTGAGAGATAGGTGTGTGGTATACACAAAGGGGTTGGTGCTCGTGAATTGTTTCTGGGTTGGTGTTCGGCAAAGGGGTTGGTGCTCCTGTGGGTTGGTGCTCACAAATTGTTATTGGATTGGTGCTCATCAAAGGGGTTGGTGCTCTTATGGGTTGGTGCTCATGAATAGTTGCTAGGTTGGTGCTCATCAAAGGGGTTGGTGCTCCTATAAGTTGGTGCTTACAAATATTGTTTAGATTGGTGCTCATTCATATACTTGAGATTATTCTCTATGGGTTTTCCCACATTGGGTTTCCACGTTATATCTGGTGTCTCTCTCTATCTTGTGTGAAGTTTATTATTTGATTTTTATTACATATCTTAAATGTTTGATTAAGAGGAATTTGGTTTAGGGAAAGTTTTATAAGATATATGATATATTGATTCACCCCCCCTCTCAGTATATCCCATGCTTAACAATTGGTATCAAAGCAGGTTCCTTTTTGAAAAGTTTTACAGCTTGAAGGTAGATCTAGAAAGCACGATGGCTGGGTCACAGGAAGGATTTTCTACAAATAAGTCACCTTTCTTTGATGGGATGAATTATGCTTTTTGGAGCATGAGAATGAATATTTATTTGATGGCCCTTGGATTTGACATATGGAAAGCAGTGGTGGAGGAATATGAAGAGCCATAGACATCTGCAATTACTCTAGAAAAAAAGAAGGCAAGTGAATGTAATGCTAAAGCTTTAAATGCTATTTTATGTGGTTTATGTGAATATGAATTTGTTAAAGTTATGCAATGTAAATCTTCTCATGAAACTTAGGTAAAAATTGAGAATATTTACAAAGGTGATGGAAAGGTTGAGCAAGCTAAGTTTTAGACTTTTAGAAGACAGTTTGAAAGTTTGAAGATGGAAGAAGAAGAAGATATAGCAAGTTATCTTTTGTGAGTTGATCAAATCATAAATCAGATTCAAGGTCTTGGAGAAGCATTAGAAGAGTCAATGGTGGTACAAAAGGTTTTGAGATCTCTACCAATGAGATATGATGCAAAGGTTTTGGCAATTGAGGAGATGAAGAATTTAGCCAAGCTAAAGATGGATGAGCTTCATGGTATACTTATGACATATGAGATGTGGATAGAACAAGATAAACCCTCAAAGAGAGAAGTGGCTTTCAAGAAATCAAAGAAAGAGAAAGCTAAGATTCAAGAATTAAGTGATAGTTTCAGTGATGATGAAGATGACAATGGATCACTTTTCATTTGTAAGCCAAAAAGGGGAATAGGTAAATATCAAGGAAAATTACCTTTTAAATGTTTTAATTGTGGAAATATTGGACATTTTTTAGCTAGATGCCCAAATAAGGGCAATGATGATGAAGAAAATCCTACATATAAGAATAATTTCAAAGGCAAATCTAAGAAGGGATTAGAGAAGAAGAGCCTATATTCTAAGGATCCTAGCTCAGTCAAAGATAGTGGAGTTAACAATTCAGAAGAAAAAGAGATTCTATTCATGGCCATGCATGAAGATGATCAAGAAGAAGAGGAGGAAGAAGCTGAAGTGAATATGGAGGGAGAACTCATTTGTTCCCTAGAAGAGTTAAAAGCTATTGAGAAGAAGATTCAAAGATTAAAGTGCTAGATCAATAAAAATGAACAAGAGTCAGAGGAAATTACTGATGATCTAACAACACACTTGGAAGAAGCCAAGAAGAATGAAGAATATATCATAACACAGTTGGAAATAGCAAGAAAATAATGTCAAAGGTATGTTATTGAAATTGCCTCTTTAAAAGAAGATATTGAGAAAGTAGTCAATGATAAAGTAGTTAGTGATTCAAAATTTGAGGATAGCACTAACATGCTAAATAAGATATTGGAAAGTCAAAAATAAAATTAGGATAAGACAGGGATTAGTTTTGAAAAGAAAAAGAGCTATGTTGAAGCTCTTACAAAAGAGGAAACAAAAGGGGAGAAGTGAAAAATACAGAGAAAATTTCAAACAGAGAAGGCTGGAGAGAACAAATCTACAAAAGACAATCAGGTCAGAGATATACAAATAGGACTTATTTTTATGTCTATTGTTTTTATTGTAATGGATATGGTCACAAGAAATTAGAATGTAGAAAAAGAGCTAACAATTTCAGAAATAAGGAGAAGCAAAGTCAAGTAGAGTCAAACAGAAGCCACAACTCTTTTGCTCCTCTATCAATCTTTGATGAAGAGACCATAATATGCTACAAGTACAACAACTTCAAACACATAGCTTGGTATTGTAGAAGCATGTTTGAGTTAGTCAAGAAGGATCAAAGTTTCAAAGATCCATTCATCAAGAAGAAGGTTCAGACATGTTCATAGCAGAAGAAATAATCTGAAGATTTTATGATGGTTCAGACAGCCCTACATGTAAGAGGTAAAGATCAGCCATGGTTAATTGATAGCAGATGTTCGAGGCATATGACAAGAGATAAAATTAAGTTCATTAATATAAAGAAAATTAATGGTGGTACAGTGAGATTTAGAGATAAAACCACCACTAAGATAGCCAAAAAAGGTACCTTGAGTTTGGATTATGGTAGAACTAAGACTAAGAATGTTTTGTATGTAAAAGGTCTTAAGCATAATCTATTGAGTGTTAGTCAAATATGTGATCAAGGATACACATTAAAGTTTCATGCTAAAGGTTGTGAGATTATAAGAAAATATTTAAATGAGTTGATTGTAGATGCTCAAAGGACAGAGAATAATGTGTATATATTGTCATATATCTTCTCAAAGGCACGATCAAAGGACACATTCAAAGATCTATGAGAAGAGTTGGGATTAATTTCTATTGCTTCTTTCCATTGGTGTTTAGCATCAATTGAGGGGGAGCTAAGTGTTAGCTCTATGTAGGACCTTTTCCATTGATGTCAAAGGGGGAGAATAATAGGTATAGGTACAGGTGTAGAAATAGGTATAGGGAATAGATACAGGTTGCTACAGTAAGGGGGAGTTACTGTATGTTTTTAGATGATAGGATGTGCAGGTGATAGGATGTGGTAGTTTCAGGATTGAGGTTGCCATCAATGACAAAGGGGAAGATTGTTGGAAATATTGTCATTAATGTCAAAGGTCTAACATTATTGGTGATAAAGGCCCCATTGCCTTTAATATTGTTTTTATTAGATATATCTTGGCTAATGTGAGTTAATATTTATTTAATATTAATGAATATATTTTTAGTTGCATATGAGACAAAAGAAGGACCCATGGAAAAGTAAAAGAGCCATGGGGTAAAGACAAAAGAAGGATGGGATGCATTTTCCCATGAAGAGTCATCTTGGGGAATTCCAAGAGTCACCAAGTGAAGACAAAAGAGGAAGGGCATAATTTCTCATGAAGGGACACTTTGAGGAATACAAAAAGTCACCAAGATAAGGACAAAAGTGAGAAGGACGTTTTTGGTCATGAAGGGTCACCACATGACTTTTTAAAGGCAAGAATATGAAGGGTCATACAAGTTTGGTGCCATTTTCCATGAGGATTGAAGGGTCACAAAGGGGGAAGGCCAAAGGTCATTTGGAAAGCTATAAATAAAGGCTTGAGAAGCCATTTGTAATATGTATGAGAGAGGTTGATTTGATATTGTAATATCTAGCTTAGAAGAGTAATTGTGAGAGATGAATATGATTTGTATTTGTTATATCTAGCTTAGAAGAGCGAAGGTGAGAGAGAGGAAAGAGATGTTGTAATGAACTATCATTTGTTGAGATAGAAACATTGAGAGATAGGTGTGTGGTATACACAAAGGGGTTGGTGCTCTTGTGGGCTGGTTCTCATGAATTGTTGCTGGGTTGGTGCTCGACAAAGGGGTTGGTGTTCCTGTGGCTTAGTGCTCGATAAAGGGGTTGGTTCTCATGAATTGTTGTTGGGTTGGTGCTCAGCAAAGGGGTTGGTGCTCCTGTGGGTTGGTGCTCATGAATTCTTGCTGGGTTGGTGCTCAGTAAAAGGGGTTGGTGCTTCTGTGGGTTAGTGCTCATGAATAGTTATTGGGTTAGTGCTCAACAAAGGGGTTGGTTCTTGTGAATATTATTTGGGTTGGTACTCATTCATATACTTGAGATTGTTCTCCATGGTTTTTACCACATTGGGTTTTCATGTTATATTTGGTGTCTCTCTCTATCTTGTGTGATGTTTATTGTTTGATTTTTATTGCATATCTTTAATGTTTGATTAAGAGGAATTTCATTAAGGTAAAATTTTATAAGATATATGATATACTGATTCACCCCCCCTCTCAGTATATCCCATGCTTAACAAATTCAAAAAACCTAAACCCTAGATAACCATTTACATTTTAAAAATTCAAATTTCAGATCAATATATATTTTGATTTTGATTTCATATAATCATGATCATAATGACAAAATAAGCTAATCACTTTTTATTGAAAATTTTAATACTTTCATTTTCATGTTTGTTCCCTTTAATTTAGAATAAACTTAGAAAAGACATAAACATATATATAGATGATGCTTTATATCAATTGAAAGATATGTCATGTCTCATAACATGTTATTTTTCTTCTATGTGGAATTTCATTAATAAAAAAACCCCATACACACATAGAGGATTTAGCATATGAGCTAAAAACTATGTTTCAAGTTTCAATGTCATATCTTATACACAATAGACAATCTCATTCTCCTCATCATCTCCATGAGGATGATAGCTACTTTCCCTCTAACTAGGTCCATGCTATCATTCCTCCATGAGGTAAAATATCCTATACCAATGTCACTATTCCCCATACTCAGCATATTTGCATCTCTTCCCTATAGGGTTTATGCCTACATGTTCAATAAAAAATAAATAGGGTTTTCACTTATGAGACTCTATGTGATCAAATTATCAGTATGAGAAAGATAATTATAGGTTCACAAAATTAGAGTCAACCATTACATGAAAAAATTACAACATTGGAAAATAAATTTACAAGATAAAGGCCTCTAGGGCACAATAGTGTAAATCATGTATATACATCTTCACCTAGTCAATTTGTGGTAAACAATGTTACATATCCAAATCATAAATTACAATAAAGTACATCTACAACTAGTGATTCAAAAATTATTCAAAGATAAAATAAGATCTCTAGTGAGATGCTAAGGGACATGATTAAAAATAATTTGATCAGCCTACCTCCTCTGCACCCAATGAGGAGATCCATATATTTTTTTGTATATCATAAAATGCATGGGTACCACATAGATTCATCTTTATCATTGAAAAGGAAAATACAATAGATAATGGATACAAATGACTCACATACAATGACACATATACCAATTCAAAAAGGGTCAAATTTAGAAATAGTACAAAAATGGTTACAAAATCATAAATCAAAACAAAAAAAGGTTCAGAAAGCACAATTAGAGCAAGCAATATTATAACAAACACATGCAAAATAAGTATGTAAAACAAGTAAAAGAGGAAAATCTACCTCTCCAAAATGAGGCTCAATGTTCAATATGGTATAACTTTGGTCACAAATATCTACAAAAGTTTGATTATCATGGTCAAGGTTTGGGCAAGTAGACCCAAGGCATCACTTTTCCTATTCTAGTAGTTGATAATATTGGTCAACAGGGTTTGGGGTTTATTGAACATCCTAAGGCAAATCATTCACATATATACACTTTGTCAAGGAAAAACATAATGATATATAAGGAATGTTATAGAAAGAGAAATATATTAAGTTACAAATTCAAATCATGCTACACAAAAGAACATTCTAAAAATAGGTTTTCTATGAAAAGAGACTCCAAAACATCATATGTCTATAATAAACACAATTTCAAAGGGAAAAATCACAATCAATAGGCCAAATCATAATTCATAAAGGTAAACTCCATAGTATGAGGAAATTCCCTCTAACATCTCAAGTTATTATGATTTTGATGTTGGACAATACTCATATTCCTACTGCAATAAAATTCAACTAGAGCATAGACATCACACTAAATGAGAGATTACTATTCCTAGTTTTTACATAGGCCATAGTGATAGCGAGTCTCCAATTAGACTTATCAATTAGTATGCTTCCTAGCCCTTTATACATACTTTTTTCTATCTTGTACATAGTTTATTTTCATTTGGTTTTACACAACTTATATCCGGAAAAAATAAATAATATAACATGTCAAAACATAAAAACATTAAATATTACTTAGAAAACATAAAATTTATAGATTATATGCATTTCTATGTTTAAATTTTTTACACTTGCTAGACACTACATATGCTAGCTATCTTAGTATAGTTGATATATATATATATATATATATATATATATATATATATATGTATATATAATATATATATATATATATTATATATACATATATATATATATATATACATATATATATATATATCATATGTATATATATATATGTATATATATATATATATATATATATATATATGCTTCACTTGTTCTTGTTGAGTGCTTGCAGATTACATATAAGACTCTAGTCCATTACACTGATCTAGACTTGCTATCATCTACCCACTGAGGATATATACACTAATCTAGGGTTAGTCATTTGCTACATCTACCCACTTGAGGTCATCTTATACACAATTTATACTACCAAATTCTATCCTTACATTATAGACATTCTAGTTTATGCATCGATATATCTTGGTATTGATCATTATTAATTATACTTAGATTTTTTACTGATTATCACTAGTTTAGACTCAACATATGTACATCCTAACATTTACATAGATTTATACTACATAGTTATACATGATTTTATTTATATATTTATTATTTTAGAATTGATTGCATTTCCTATGCTTATTCTATTTGAGGGCATTTGAATATGCCATTAATATTTGGATCTATGCCACTTTTATGTATGTATGCCTTGGACATGTGCCCAATTCCCTTGTGTGTGCCTTAATAATTATATATATAGACACTTGAACATGTCATTCTATGTGGATCTAAGCTAAATTATTTATTGATTGCATATGTGGACATTTTAACATGTCTTTATAAGTCTTATATACTCATATTTAGTGGCATGTGCCCATCTCCCTTGTCTTGTGACCCCTTGGCCTAATTTTACATGCATCATGTGTTTAGTGTGTATCATTTATTGTATGAGTCTTCACCATGACACTTGTCTTTTCTTGTTAAACACACCATTTTTTTATGCCATGAGGGACCTCATGCATCTACCTTTTCTACTTGGGTGACGTGATGGACATCATGCCCCATATCATAGGTAGATATTCATATTTATTTTTATACACATTGAGTACATCTATATTAAAACCCTTGTGTAATGATATATAAAACATACATCGTACATGACATAATTATGCTCAAATTATTTTATAATTTTATTTTATTTTTACACATTTTATTTGAATATCACATAGTTATCATATATGATCAAACTAACACATTTTGTAGAGCTATTTTCTTAGTAAGACAATTCTTGCACACGTCAACAAATACCCTCAAAAGAAGGGGAATTCATAGGGGTTTGTCATAGATATCAAGTTCTTACATTTTAGCACTCAGGTTTAGTTTCAATAAATCAAATATAGGTTAGACACAAGAGAATATAGGGACTCAAAAACTAATTTAGTCACCCAAATTTCAAACTAGATAGACATTAGTGCCTAGATTAAAACACTAACACCATAGGGATATACTGTTCACTACATGGTACTACTGTCTAGTATCCATAGCTTTAGGGCAGTCTAGATTAGCCAAAATAGTACACCAAGAATACTATAGATTTACACAGATATAATCACATGTTTGATAGTTATGTTTAGATTTTCCTCAGATATACTAATTTTAGCTTAGATTCATACCATTTTTTTAGATTAGGGAAAAAAATACACAACATTATCATCCCTACATTCATTTCATATACATAGATATAATTATTACATACTCAGTTCAAAATTAGTAGACTTAAATATTATATTGGGGGCATGTGCATGACACGTAGTTTCCATATGCTCAGTTACACACAGGATAATCAAATGGAATGTAAAACTCCATGTCATTATCTACACTATATACTAATCCAAAAATAATCTTTACCCCCTTAATAAATAAAACTATTTTTAATAATCAGATGCAGAATTATCAATTTCTTTTTAATGAATAGAAACTAGTTTTATTATCTTCTAAAATTGAAATGAGTGATTAGAAACTCAAACATAATTTTTCATTATAAAAATCCTATTTTTTGTCATTTTAAATTTTTTTTAACTTATTTATTATTTCATTAAATCATTTTGAAACTAAATTATACACTAAAACACATAACAAACTGTAAAGGAAAATGACACAATCTTAATAATGGAGTTCACCCTTTTAGGGGCTCCATCTCTAGGCCCATGAAATAAGGAACCAATCCATTAAAAAGATGCAAGTATTAAAAATTTAAAAAGTTACATCCAAGTGGATATTAAAATATGCAAATAGTACTAAAATTTGACTATGTGAAGATACTAGTTTTCTTCAGCATAATGTCCATGGTACCTATGAATCATCTCCATAGATATGGGAATTGGTTTCTCCATTCAAGTGTATGAAAACTCTATTATAATGGGAATTATAATTTTATATGGGTATCTCTATCTTCCATCAAACCCATAACTCCCTATAACATCCCTAAAAATAATTGCAACATTCTCCTATGGCCAAACGCCTTACAAAATAGGAGCATTGTAGTCATAGGTTCAAGTATGTCTATTTTTCAAATAAAACTCACATTGTATAAACCTTCCCAAATTATGGCCCAATGATGAGCCTATCCTTTTGCAAACAGGGTTTGAATCCCCCTAAAACTCCTCCAATTATAACCTAAATCCACTTCAAATAGTAAATATGTCCTTGAGTCATTTAACTCAAGGCTATGGCCTAATGGCCAAGCCTTACATTTTGCTAACCAAGGTCATAGGTTTGAGCCTAAAATATCAACAAGCATATCCTTTAGGGGATATAATATCACATTTGTAGAGGTGAATGGTTATAAGCCTTTAATATGATTTGTTAGGATATTTAAAATGTTACTTAGGCCACATCTCAATTTTGCTTGTGTTAGTTTAGAAGATCTCATGGTGTATAAAAGGGCTATCCTTTGAGCTCAGTTGGATGGTTGTGAAACCTGAGAAAAATGGTGAGTTGGTAGATTAGCTTGATATTCAGATATGCTCCTTTAGATTCAGTTGGAATAATGACTTGAGCTAGATAGTAAGC
This sequence comes from Torreya grandis, assembly GCA_037957365.1. Classification (NCBI taxonomy): domain Eukaryota; kingdom Viridiplantae; phylum Streptophyta; class Pinopsida; order Cupressales; family Taxaceae; genus Torreya; species Torreya grandis. Next base: position 6,173,127 of record JARHVA010000178.1, read on the forward strand.
TCAATCACAAGAAATGTGAACTTGTATTTCAGCTCAATTGAGCTGGCATGATATGTATATCCTGCACTCACCTTAGCATTGGTGACTCAGATAAAATAGAAAGGTAATGGTGGCATTTGGTATGTGTAATTAGTTTAATAATTTAAAATGTCAATTTTATTAGTCCCACATGTAATATGTAAATAACATAGAGTCATATATATATATATATATATATATATATATATATAAATGGAAATGGTAATATGAATTAATGAAGGCAAATGCACCCCTCCATAAAAAGAGTGTGTCAACCCTAGTTGAGGGTTCCTAGCTAGAAAATAGAGGGGCCCATTTATTTGAACATGAGTGTTGAAGATTGGAGGCAAAAACCAAAAACACCCTTCTACCATTTTTACCATTTATTTTTGCACTACCACATCCTACATGTTGATTGGTCCACTTAGTAGCCATACATGCATCCACATCTGTAGAGAGAATTACAAAGAAAGATAGTCAAGCATTAGTCCATAAATAATGAAACATGCATAAAGAACTAACTAACCAAGCCTATCTATAACTATGGGAATTACAAAGGATAACAAGAAATAAATGAAGGAAAACAACACCATATTACCTTCCCAAATGGATTCACCATACCAATGTGGCTCAAAAACATGTTATCCCTTGATCAAGAATCCTTGTCTTTGTCAATAATGGTGGTAAGCTCCTCTAATGCCTCAAGAACACTCCATAAAACCTAGGCTCATGATTCCAAATCACCAAACTAGCCTATCAATGAAGCTTGCAAGCAAAATATATGATCAAATGCAAAACCTTGTGGAAGCAATTTAACATTAAAACTTTATAATATTCAATCTTAAAATTTATGTCCATGGCCTCTCTATTTATAGATTTTTGAGATTGGTCAGGATCAACCATGATTGTCCATCTCAAGATTGAGATGTGTGGCCATGGATAATCATAATATTTAAAATTAAATCCATAATTATCGTCATCACGACCTTGGAAGAAGGGGCATTGAAAAGGCATGGGAGGCATTAACTAGGCATGGGTGGTCCATAATCTTGATATTTGTGACATTTATGGCCTAGGGATGTCTTCCCAAGAAATGACATAACCTAATGATGCAGTTAATAGGAATCAATTTTCAAAAATAAATATTCAACAATTCTCATGGAAAATCCACTTAAGCTCTTGATTTGGATTAATTAGCCTTAAACAAGGTTAATCAACATTTGTGCAATTATTTGAAAATTGGCCCTCAATTAATCAAAATGGTTAGCAAGTTATATTACTACATCATAATTTGATTGGAGAGGAAATCAAAGGCAATGTTAGATGTGTTGGAGTTGTATTCCTATTTACGATGTTGCCAACACCAAATAACAAAGGTACATGTCATGTACCAATGAATTGGAAGAAAAGAGTGATCCAGAGCTCTAAATGGCAAAATTGTCATTTTGACTCAAAATGATCTAATCAAAGTTAGTTGGCCCATAAAATGCATTGCCATATTTAGGGATACTTTGACCTAAACTATCACTTGTAAGTGACAAGTTCAAACCATTTAGGGTGTTTTATGGATTTTAACCTAAAATGTGCATTTGAGTAAGATTGATAATTTCAACAAAAATGGTGTTAGGAATTGGATGTCTACATGTTACCCCTATTTGAGAAGGAGTAGCGAGACATTTTGGTGAAGCAGTGTCTTTTCAAATAAAAGAATTGTCAAGAAGAAATTAGAATAGACCCATGATGCCCCCTCAGAAGGACATACTAGGATGGAAGAAAAGGATGGACTCTCAAAAAGAGAGAGAAAGTGAGAGATTAAACTATGGAATAGATCACATCTAGATGAGCTAATGCTTGCACATGTGATTACCATCAATGATCAAAATATAATTAGAGGTTAATATGCCCTATATATGGGTGGAATGGGAAATATACAATCCATAAATGTAAGGGACACATTATAAATGTACCCAATTTGAGAGTACAAGCTACGTGCTTATGACATTGATCAATCTGGAGACAAGTTGCACATTAAAATATTACCATCATGGGCATTAGTGTGGAGAGCTTGGAATTAGATAAAAAGAGAGAACGTTCTACTTCAAGAAGGAAAGCACCACTAGAATGGGGTCTATAGAGAGAATATAATAAGAAGTACTCCAATAGAGTAGATTTGATCGTGATAAAATAGTTTTGCCCTAGTAGGATGAATCTTGGTCATTGATAAAGAATAAATAATGATTTTACCCTATAGAGATGATTTAATTCAGATGTGGTTTAAATGTTGTGACCTAGCATGGGTAATTAGCAAGTAAAAATAGCTCAAGGATATAGCCAAAAAGAGAGGTTAAAGTGAGCAAGCAAAAATGTACATGCGATGGTGTAATGACTTAGAAATCCATATAAAACCAAGCATATGAGAATTCACAAAGTGATGAGAGAGATGAAAATAAGAATGGAGATAGCCAAGCTGACCTTAATAGAAATTGAGCACTGCCTACATAGTTCCATAGACTCATGTTCTAACATGAACTTTAGGCCAATGTAGTTCACCCAAGTTTGGGAGAGAATGGAATAAGGAATGATTAAAAATATACCATGAATTTGATTAGACTTATAACATATTCAAATAGATGCACAACTAAGCATAGACAAAGAAGCCTAATATGCATGTTACTAAGATGCCTAATTCCATATCATGAGCCTAGGTTTTGCAAAGTGTTTTTGAGAATCGTTCATCAAAGCTAATGTTGACGTTTAAGAAATTGAGACCTGAGGACAAAGTGATTGCTATATCAAAATAAATTATGCATCATAAGTATGAATAACTTAAAATGACATAAGAATCTAATTGCATTGAGCTAGTTCAAATGTGAATATCTATAACTAAGGATAATGGTGAAATAATGACCAAAACTAGAGTCACAATGATTTATATTTAAACAAAAAATAAAGAAAAATATAAACATCAATGAACCTAACTTAAAATCAAGATATGATCTTATGTAGGAACAAAAATGTTTGAAAAGAAAAGTCAAGAACATCTTGTTGGGTGAATATTTTGTCACCAGCTGACTGGCGGCAAAATGGTTACATCAACCACAACATAAGGAGATTTATGTAGCAAAATGGGTGTGGTGACCATAGCCAGATTGAGATAAATCTCTCCTCTCAGTAAGGGGAGGTTCCTTATAAACTATAGTATGTGTGTGTGTGTGTGTGTGTGTGTGTGTGTGTGTGTGTGTGTGTGTGTGTGTGTGTATGTATATATATATATATATGTATATGTATATGTATATATGTATATGTATATATATGTATATATGTATATGTATATGTATGTATATATATATATATATATATATATATATATATATATATATATAAGCTAAAAATAGACACAGGGGTGAAATCATACCATCCATCTCTCTTTTTTCAGAGATGATGTTCATAGAATAGAGGAGAATTCTAGTGTAATTACTGAAGGCACTTCTCTTCTTTCAAAAATGATATTCAATGAATAGCAAGATTCTTCCTGGGTAGTAATAAAAACCACAAGAAACCCATGAAAGCACAAAGTCTTTAATTGTTCCTCCCACTAATTAGGACAAAGGAACACAATAGTTTGAAGCATAGCTCAAATTCTCCACTTCAACTACAATAGAGTAAAAGGTTACGAAGAATAAGGGGAGCTCAAAGTTCTCTCCAATATCCTTTACACAAAACACAGACTGAAGGCAATTATGGCAGCACAAAGTCTCCCACAATCAGCTTTAGGACATCTCCTAGCTTATTTCCACTTGTTATACTTGTTTGATTAAATGGACAAGACTATATTTAGGAAAAAGACATAAGAACAATTTCTTAAATAACACAAGCTATTTCAACACAAAGTTTGAAAGGTCACTTGCTTTCTCATTCACTTAACAAAATATGATTAACAGTCTGAGCTCAAAGTCTCAAGAATGCCTTTCAATTTGGGTAGAGCTTCACTTCTAATAACAGAGAGATCTCCTCTATACAAAATGAGAGATTATAATATATAGCATCATAAGAAAGACTTGGGAACTTGTTTTCATGAAAATGGCCCATGATGAATTGAATGCATTGAATATCTATGAAAGGGCCATGCTAGAATAGGTCATTGGCCTTGAATTTAGCATTCTAAATCATCTAAAATGTCCCTCCTAAGCATGGGTTGTCTAGTCTTCTTTATGACGCTTACATGACTATCTATTTGCCTTTACTTAATGCAGAAAAATAGGCCACACCTTTGAATGTTTGCTCTTTCTGATGTCCACCTGGTGGACTGTTCCACCTACTAGAATAACTTTCCTATAGATATTTCTAAATTTTTTATAATTGTTCCCTCCTTCCTTGCCATGTTTTATCTCTTCTTGGTGATCTAAGCTCTTGGGGCTATCTTCTCACTTTCTATTAGCTCCTTTAGCTCCTTTTTGGGCTAGTCATTGAGTTTATTCTTAGGTCTTTTGAAAACCAACGATTATTCCATCACCCTAAATTTGACATCTATAGAGATGTCACCAGTCACTTGAACCTCTTTGAACCTTGAACTCTTTTGGTTCAAAGATTCAATGGTTCAACAGTTCGGCAATTGAATGTTTTGTAAAGGGCCACATTCACTCTCTTTTTCTTCTTCAGCTGAACCATTTGGTTGAAATTCTATCTAGAATCTTTTGCTTCCTTCATTCACTTGAAGCTTCCATTTAAACTTTAAACTCTTTGAACCTTTGAACCTTCAAACTATTTCAGTTCAACAGTTCAACAGTTCATTCTCTTTCTTTGAATTGTTTGAAGCTTCGAACTCTCTAGATCCTTTCATTTTCTAAGTTCATTAAAATTATTGAACTCATTGAACCTTTAAACCTTTGAACCCTTTTTTTTGGTTTGAAGTTCAACGGTTCAATCTTCACTCTTCAAATCCTTTTATTCTCTAATTCTTTTGAACTTGTTGAACCCGTTGAACCTTTGAACCTTTCGAAGTTCAAGGTTCAATGGTTCAATGATTCAATGTTAACTCTTTGAAGCCTTCTTTTCTTTAAGTCCACTGAAGTCATTGAAACTTTGAACTCATTGAACCTTTCAGAGGTGGGGTTCAATGGTTCATTCCAATTATTTGAAGTTTGTCATTAAGTCTTTTGATTAAACTTGAGCATTGAACCATCCTCAAAACACTAAGGAAAAGCCTTAAGTGTTTTGAAATTCCTTTGAAGAAAGCTTACCTATTGAACTTGTGATTTCCTTAACTGAAAAGGCTTGAATATTTGAAAAACTTGATTGCTCAAAAAAAATTTGAGAAAAAAAGAGAGAGTTTTGGTTTGTAGGACCAAAATGGCCGGTATATTGTCCATTAAAGAAAGTGATAGATTTTGGGAACACCAGTTGGCTCCAGTTGGGGAACTTCCATCAATTGAAATTTTAAAATAGTCAAAGGGAGTAGAAACTAGAATCTCAATGCCTTCATTTATGCCATTGGGATATGGAGTCATGCTTACCCAAAAAGAAAGGCACTAAAAACCAAACAACGCTTAAAAAATTAAAAAAAAAAAAACTCAAAACAAAGAAAGACTATACATATAAATAAATGGACTTATCTGATACTTCAAGAATTGAAGTGTTTTAGATGCTATCCACTATGAGGTAGAGTAAATGGCATTCCATCTTGATATTTCATCAAGAAACTATTTTCACCATTTAAACGATGAATGGCAAATGGGCCTCTCCATAAGGAATAAAATTTTTCATGCATTCTTTTTGGTTCTCTCCTCTTGTCCCATAATAAGACTTGATCTCTAATTTGAAAGTCATAGATCCTTGATTTTTGGTCAAAGAGTCTCTTTACCAGACTTTGATGTGTAGTAATTCAGTCCACCACTATAGTTATTTGCTCATTGAGTTCAATCAAGCACATGATCCTCTTGTTGATAGAACTTTCAAAAGTTGAATCTTCCACTGCCTTTGCTAACTTTAATGCTGATAATTCTAGGGTGATCGGTATCTCTACATTCATACCATATAGAATTTGAAATGAGGACATACTTATTTCCCTCTTGAGTGTAATTTTGTCTACCTATAAAGTATCAAACAATACTTTATGCCATGTTCTCTGATTGTCATCTACCAACATCCTGATAATGGTCATCAAATTCTTGTTGCTTGATTCTACTTGACCATTTCCTTGCAGATAATAGTCAGAAGAATGGGAGAGAATAATCCCATAATAGTAGTAGAACTGGGTGATCTCATGAGAAGAGAAACATGATACATTGTCTGTTACAATCTTAGTTGGGACCGCAAACTTAGAAATGATGTTTTCCTTGAGGAAATTACATACCACCTTTGAAGTATCATGCTTGAATGGAATGGCTTCCACCCACTTGATAAATTAGTCTATGGCTATGAGGACATAATCATGTCCAACACTCAAGGATGGATTTACAGTGCTAATGAAATCAATTCCCCATTGTTGAAATGACTCTTTTATCACCACAAGCTTGAGAGGTAATGCAACTAACTTGAGTTTGCAAACAAACTATTGACATAGCTCACATCTACGCACCCAAGCATATGAATCTTGAAATAGAGTAGGGAAATAATACCTGGCTCATAGAATCTTATGGGCAGTTATAGGCATAGAAAAATGTCCTCCACAAACCAAATTGTGGAAGGACTCCAAAAGTTTGTTTTGTTGTGCTTTATCCATGCAGCGAAGGAATACCCCATCAAGGTTCCTCTTGTATAGACCATTGTCCCATAAGACAAAGTTGGCATATTTTAACTTAACAGTCCTCTTTTCTTTATGAGATAGGTGAGGAGGACACTCACCATAGGTAAGGAAATGAGCAATATTCGAATACCACTCATTCGTAGTGGTGACAAAGAGAACTATTGGTGTGTCTTCAACTTTTATTTCTTCATGCCCTACTTCTTCTTCTATGTTATCATCAATTAATTGGAAGAGACCCCTTCTTTGCACAAGCATCATTAGTTTGATGGCAAGATCAAACTCCTAGATTTTGGCAATCCAATTGCCCCTTTTGGTTCCAAACTCCTATTGAGTTAGTATGGACTTGACTGTTGTATCAGGGACCAAAGCAATGATGTGTGAGTTTAAGATGTAAAAATGGAAGTGCTTTACCACCTTTACCATAGCATAAACATGATTCTCCATGTTTGAATACTTTAGCTCATGAGATTTGAGAGGACAACTCATGAAAGATATGGGAGATTCCACACCTTCTTTGTTCTACTGAACCAAGATGGATGAAAGTGTGTGTTCAAAATCATAGCTATACATCACAAAGTCTTTGGTGTAATCAAGAAAAACTAGGATGGGCCATGGGTGATAACTTATTTGATGTCTTGAAATACTGACTTGCCTTCTTCAGTTTAGCTAAAAGTGGCTTTGCCCTTCATCATATTGACAATGTGGTGAGTTTTCTCTACGAGTTCAGGAATGAACCTTCACAAAAAATTCAAATTTTCAAAGAAAGAGTGAACTACAGTCTTACTAGCAAGAAAATCAAGCTCTTGAATGGATTTGACCCTTTTTGGGTCAATTTTTATGCCTTCTCAGGATATAGTGTGATCAAGAAGTCTACCTTCTGTAACCCCAAAAGTCAATTTTTTGAGATTAAGAGAAATACCATTCTGCCTACATCACTCCAACACTTGTTGTAGATGATGCACATGATTAAGATGATGTTTAAAAAAGACTATCAAGTCATCAAGGTATACCATAATGAACTTCTCCATTTCATTTATGAAAGCAAGATCCATCGCTCTTTAGAAGGTGGCACCAGCATTAATCAATCCAAAAGGCATTCTACAATATGCAAAGGTGTCCCAAGGTGTTGTGAAAGTGGTCTTATGCTGCTCTAATTCACCAAATTTCACTTGATTATATCTTGAAAAGCCATCTAGCATTGATAACATCTTAGTGCCAGTCACTGTCTATAGTAGCTGATCCATGATGGGTAGGAGATAGTTGTCTTTTAAAGATGACTGATTAAAATTTCTAAAATCAACACATAGGTGAATTTCTCCATTCTTCTTTCTCATAGGGACTATGTTCACAATCTAGGTGGAATGATGGATTTGGAAAATAATCTTTGCATTCAGTATTTTTTGTATCTTAGACAAAATTATGCCTGATATCTTAGGGTTGTACTACCTTTGCTTCTACTTGTGAGGCAGTGACCCAATCTTGAGAGGAATTTTGTGCTAGATTTATTTAGGTTTGAGAGGTTTTAGATCATCATATGTATATGCTAAAATATCAATGTAATGGTGAAGCAGAGTGATAAATTTGATTTTTTCATTAGGGGTACAATAATTCTCAATGTTGACCATTTTTAGATTGTCTTCTATACTCAAATTTATTTGATCAAAATTCTTGGAGGATTTTGAATCCATTTGTTGTTCCTTGATAAACCTATCATGATTGTCAAAAATTTTCTCAAGAAAAACTAATCCTTTGGGAATTTTATTCCCTTTGAGCTGAAGGAACTCTTCATCAGCGTTTGAATTTGTCTCTGGAGTTGATTCCCATGGTAGAGACTCACTGCCTTCAAATTGAAGCTTCTCAAAGTTGTCCATCTATTTCAAAAAATTAAAAATTTAGTTGTCACCATTAAACACCTACCAATGGTCAGCATTATTAGGTACACTTGGTTGAAAGACCAACTTGATAGTGTACCTATCTTATTTTAAATCTTGGTGAGGGACCAAGAGAGTTGTAGAAATGGCCAATGCATCTACATGACTATTGAATTCTCTGGGCATGATATAAATACTAAAAGTATCAAAGCTTTCAATGCAGTCCCACACTAGATTGTGATAATGTCTTAATCTCTCATTCTTGGTTTGATACAAGTTCCTCAATTGACAAACCACCAGCGCAATATCTCCTTTGGCATGAAGGATTTTAACACGTTTATCTTGAGAAACCTTTAATCCAAGTAGTAGTGATTCATACTCAGCAGTGTTGTTGGTGTTGCTAAACTACAACTTATATGCATAAGGGAAAATATCTCCTTGAAGAGATATTAAAACAACTCCAACTCTAGAACCAGTTGAAGCATTGCTGCCATCGAATTCTAGAATCTAGATATCATCAAAATTTGATCTTCTTTTAGATTTATCTTCATCAGGAAAGAAAGATCCTTTTTTATGTATACTGTGACACCCTACCAATTCTTTTGATGTCTTATCTATTTTTTTGGATTGTCACTGAGTAAGATTTCATCTACTGAAATAGGAACATCTTCAGTAGACAAAAAGTAATTGCCCATGCCTGAAGACTCAAATAGAATTTGAGCTTTAGGGGTAGAAGTTTGAGTGAGAATGTACTTCAATTCTTTCTCAGGAAGTAGCCTTTGCATGATGCCCTTGATAGGAATCCTCACCTGGGACAGGTTCATGCTCAATTCTCTACCAACATCCTTGCAAAAATTTCACTCAAGAAATATGTCGTAGGAGGCTGGAATGTCAGCCATTAGGACTGTCATTTTAATTATTTTTTTTGGGAAGGCCACAAATGTAAATTGAGAATCTTTAATTTGTCCTAGTAGAGGCACTTGTTTGTTTTCCATGGAGAAACATCTCCCAAAGGTCTTAGTTAGTGTGAGACTAAGAGAGTTTGCCACCTTAGTGGGCATGACATTGTCAGATGTGCTAGGATCAATTATGCAATTATTTAGTTGATGACCGTTTATCAATAGGGAACCATAAAATGGTTCTATTTTCCTAGGGGCAGTTGGAAGAGTAATCAAAAGATTATTTTGGGTAGGTGAGTTCTTTGGGGGAACAAGAGTTACTTTCAAAATTTATTGTCCTGTAGGGATAGTTTTATTCTTGACACATTAAACTAACCTATCCAACTGCTCAAGGTTGGATTGCAAGAATTCAAACTCAAACATTTGAATTTTGGTCTTCTTAGCATGGTCAATTATATCAAATGACTGAAAAGAACTAGGAATAGAGGAGGGCAGTCCATAAATCTAGGTTTTATTGGGTGTGGGAGTGGTCTACAAATTTAAAGCAGAAGGTGAAAGAATATTTGAGGTACTTACTTTTTTAGTGATCACCGGGTCCTTTGATTGGAAAGGCAAAGAAACCCCTCATTTATTAATTGAAATTGCTAGTCAAGATTCTTCCCCTATTTTTTCTTTATTCACTTGTTGAGCTGACTAGTTCTGGGACTTGGTAAATATAGCATATGATCCATCAAATGCCTCTCCTTTACTTCTGAGTTCATCCTGGTAATTCAAGAAACTGATGTTGGAGTCACCAGCTGATTCTTCTTGGCCTTCTATAAAGAGATCAGTGTCATATTCTTGGTTCAACTCAAGTTGGAAAGAAAAATCATGTTCAACTTCATGATAACCAATTACTGAGTTAGCTGGTGTTGCTTCAATGGTAAGCTTCCCTAGTGGGGGAGGAAGGTGATTAGTTTCCCTTGATTTTTGGCAACATTTCACTGATATGACTAGTTGGGAAATGTCCTCCTTGGTATATCCTAATACGAAGGAGGAGCAGATATCCCTTGTGCCATTTGCTTTCTCAAAGATAGTAATTCATTCACTATCTTTTTCACCATAGGATCAGTGGTGCCTAAAGAAGAATATTCAGAAGATGAAGAAGATTTAATTCTGTTAGGATCTCTTCTTATCTTTCCTACCAACATAATATCATCTTCAACCTCAGTGGTCAAAATTTGAGCAGCAACAAGATCTATGTGGCTAGCTCGCCTCAATAAGAAACTCACTTTAGGAAGTTGAGAATTGATAAAGAAGCATTTGAGATTCTCAAGTGTCCACTGAGCAATTGTGGGAATCTTGTTCCTCAGCTTGTCAAATTTAGCAATGAAGTCTCTCATGGGTTCATGAGGCTCCTTATTCATTTGTGTAAGCTAGGCTAACAAGGCATGTGCATCTTCTATAGGTTTGAACCTAGCCTCAAATTTGGCTTTGAGAGTGTTCCAATTAGTTGTTTTTTGTTCTTGCAGATGATAAAGCTAGTATGTAGCAGTGCCTTGCAATTTCTCCACAAACAGTCTGACTGCAATGTCTTCACATTCAACACCTATTACACCACAGGCTATGCAAAAGGCTGCAATATGTTCATTAGAATGAACCTTCCCATCACCATAAAACTTGGGGAAATTTTTCCTTGAGCTATGGGGTAGCTCATGTAAAGGTGGGGTTAGATTCAAAGGACCAAAAGTATTACCCCAGGGGCCTTGGACTACAATGATATGGCTGTTGAAAGGAGGGATAATAAATCTCTATGGGATATGTATGGACAAAGCTCTACTAGTAAAGGAAAGAGTAGCTTTACCTGGTATTGGGGACCTAATGTTTATAGAAGGAAAACTCTTGGTTTGTTGAAGGTGAGTTTATGGAGGGGAAAGATCAAAATTAATTTACTGCACAAGCTTGAATACAGGGTCAACAATACCTTGAGCTCTTTGGCTTCACGTGTATAGTGGATCTACTAGAGTATAAAATAAAAATGGAAAAGAACTAGAACTACTTCAATTTGAAGATTTAGGCTTCAAGCTGCTTGTTCTTCCCCAGCGGAGTTGTCAAAAAATTGTTGGGTGAATATTTTATCACCAATTGACTGACGACAAAATGGTTACATCAACCACATCATAAAGATATTTATGTAGCAAAATGGGTGTGGTGACCATAACTAGATTGAGATAAATCTCTTCTCTCAACAAGGGGAGGTTCCTTATATATATATATATATATATATATATATATATATATATATATATATATATATATATATATATATATATATATATATATATATATATATATATATATATATATATATATATATATATATATATATATATATATATATATATATATATATGTAAAAGCTGAAAATAGACATAGGGGTGAAATCATACCATCCATCTCTCTTTTTTTAGAGATGATGTTCATATAATAGAGGAGAATTCTAGTTGAATTACTGAAGGCACTTCTCTTCTTTCAGAAATGATATTCAGCCAATAATAGGATTCTTCCTGAGTAGTAACAAAAACCACAAGAAACCCATGAAAGCACAAAGTCTTTCATTATTTCTCCCACTAATTAGGACAAAAGAACATAGTAGTTTGAAGCATAGCTCAAAGTCGCCACTTCAACTACAACAGAGTAAAAGGTTATGAAGAATAAGGGGAGCTCAAAGTCTCTCCAATATCCTTTACACAAAACACAGATTAAAGGTAATAATGGTAGCACAAAGTCTCCCACAATCAGCTTTAGGACATCTTCTAGCTTATTTCCACTTGTTCTACTTGTTTGATTAAATGGACAAGACTATATTTAAGAAAAAGACATAAGAACAATTTCCTAAATAACATAAGCTATTTCAACACAAAGTTTGAAATGTCACTTGCTTTCTCATTGACTTAACAAAATATGATTAACAGTCTAAGCCCAAAGTCTCAAAAATGCCTTTCAATTTGGGTATAGCTTCACTTCTGATAACAGAGAGATCTCCTCTATACAAAATGAGAGATTATAATATATAGCATCACAAGATAGACTTGGGCACTTATTTTCATGAAAATGGCCCATGTTGAATTGAAAACATTGAATATCTATGAAAGGGCCATGTTGGAACAGGTCATCGGCCTTGAATTTGGAATTATGAATCATCTCAGATGTCTCCTTTTAAGCATGGGTTATCTGGTCTTCTTTATGACACTTACACAGCTATCCATTCACCTTTATTTAATGTAGAAAAAAAGGCTACACCTTTGAATGTTTGCTCTTTTTGATGTCCACCTGGTAGACTATTCCACCTACTAGAAGAACTCTCCTATAGATATTTCTAGATTTCCTATAGTTGTTCCCTCTTTCCTTGCCACATTTTGTCTCTTCTTGGTGATCTGAGCTCTCAAGGTTATCTTCTCACTTTCTACTGGCTCCTTCAAATCCTTTCTGGGCTGGTCATTGATCTTGTTCTTAAGTCTTTTGAAAACCAATGGTTATCCATCACCCTAAATTTGATGTCTATGGGGACATCACCGGTCTCTTGAACCTTGAACTCTTTTGTTTCAAAGGTTCAATGGTTCAACGGTTCGGTGATTGAATGTTTTGTAAAGGGCTGCATTCACTCTCTTTTTCTTCTTCAACTGAACCATTTTGTTGAACCATTTGGTTGAATTTATTTTTGAAATGTTCTGCTTCCTTCATTCTCTCGAATCTTCTATTTGAACTTTGAACTCTTTGAACCTTTTGAACCTTTGAACCTTCGAACCATTTCCATTCAAGGTTCAATGGTTCAACAATTCATCTCTTTCTTTGAATCCTTTGAAGCTTCAAACTCTCTGGATTCTTTTATTTTCTAAGTCCATCGAACTTATTGAACTCATTAAACCTTTGAACTTTTTAACTATTTTTTTTTGTTCAAAGTTTAATGATTTAATGGTTCAATCTTCACTCTTCAAATCTTTTTATTCTCTAAGTCTTTTTAAATTGTTGAACCCGTTGAACCTTTGAACTTTTGAACCTTTCAAAGTTCAAGGTTTAATGGTTCAATGATTCAATGTTAACTTTTTGAAGCCTTCTTTTCTTTAAGTCCGCTAAAGTCATTGAACCTTTGAACTCATTAAACCTTTGAACCTTTTGAAGGTGGGGTTAAATGGTTAAATGGTTTATTCCAACTGTTTGAAGCTTGATGTTAAGTCTTTTGATTGAACCTGAGCTTTGAACCATCCTCAAAACACTAAGGAAAAGCTTGAAGTGTTTTGAACTTATTTTGAATAAATATCACCTGTTGAACCTATGACTTCCTTAGCTAAAAAGGCTTGAATATTTGAAAAACTTGACTACTAACAACATTTTTGAGAAATAAAAGAGAGAGTTTTGGTCTGTAGGACCAAAATGGTAGGTTTGTTGTCCACAAAAGTAAGTGACAAATTTTGGGAACAACACATATTAATGATATGAGACCAAGATATGAATAATCAAGATCCATGTGGACCATCAAGGTATTCTTGAACACAAAATAAAATAGAAAAACAAGACACCAACAACAATCAAATAAACAAAATGGTCTAATAACAACATCATAACATAGGATCAGGATATAAACAATTGAGATCCATGTGAATCATCAAGATGTTCTGAAACACAAAAGAGATAAGCAAAAATAAGCAAGGAAACATTAGACTAAGAATGAGACAAGAATTAATAAAAAGAGAGAAGGAGAAGAAATAAAGGAGAGGTGTGAAATCACAACAAAACACCAAGAAAACTCAAATAAACACACACAAACAAAAACCAAGTTAGTGCAGTTTAAAGACAAATGTTCATGTATGTGTAGTAGAGGCATTACATTCTACCACATCATAATAAAGAACAATGACATGCCAATTTTTCCCTAATTAAAGATGAATAATGATAAAAGTAATGGGGGAAGAGAAAAAAAAGAAGGGGTTGGCCAAGCTAACTCTAGATGTATAAGACAAATGGATGTATACTTACATAGTTCCATAGATGCATGTTCCAACATGAACTTCAAATCAAATGTAGTTCTCCCAAGAAATGGGATAGAAGAGAAACAAAAAAAATGATGATCAGACTAGCATGATTAATGTTATAGAAAAAATGGAAGATATGACAAACAAATGAGAATGAACTGGTAAATAAAAAGCTGATGAGATGAGAAAGAATGATCTTGAAAAATGGAAAGTGTGTGGGATACGATAAAATGAATTGGTGTTTTTATGCTTGCAAAATGGCAAGAGTATAGCATGGTGGAATGGGAATGTACAAATTTATAGAATCATGAGATAATGTTTTTATTCTTTTATGGATCATGTTCTTATGTTTTTGGTATTTTCAAATTATTTCTAAGGTTTTTAGTGTTTTTGGGATAAAATATACACAAGGTGGGACCATCTAGTCAAGGAGATGCACATCCTAAGAGTAGAGGTTCCAATAAGACAACTAAACTGGTTACAACAACCCATTCTCAAAAATTAGTGAGAGTGAGGTTCTTAATAAAACAAGAAAGAATAAAAAATACAAGAATTGAGAAGATGCAGTTATTCACTTGTCTAAATCTACACAAGACTATCCTTGTTGAACTACTTTGTAAAATTATTGCTCAAGATGTTCATAATATTCATGAGACATAATTGAGATCATAATTGGTCAAGGGACAAAAAGTGTTCAAGCCTATAACATGTCTTAGACATAACAAAGAATAGGTGTCTCGAAGAGAGTAATCCATAATGGGATGAAGAATGTGTTTAGAGTGCCAAGAGTTTAAAGCCTTTACTATAAAAAATCATGAAAAGTGGACCAGGGTAGTATAAAATGTGTTCAAGGTAAGATAAAAAGGTGAGGTAAAATTATGACAACACAAGTTTCCCCTGAGTCAAGGGTATTATAGACAATTGTTCAAATCTATTCATGCATAGAACTTCTTAATGTGTATGATGTTCATGGGCTCTAAAATTTCTTCACCATTAGTTTTAGCCAGTTGATATGCTTCTGATCCATAGTTTACTATGATAATATATGGTCCTAACACATTAGGCTGAAACTTGCCTTTCTTTTTGGGTTCAACATTCACATTTTTCTATTTCTTTTTCAAAACTAAGTCACCAATCTCAAATTATTGAGGGAGAATGCACTTAATCTATCTCCTCTATAATCTATTCTTATAGGCCTACAAGTTTTTTATGGCAACCAAATGCTTACCATCAAGAAGCTTTCATCCATGCAGTCATGAGGCTATATAGTCTTCATTATCTTCAATGTGCTCTAGTGATATTCATAATGATGGGATCTCAATATGGACTGAGATGTTAGCTTTAGTGCTAAAAACAAGGGAGTATGGAGTAGCTCTAGTGGGTGTGCAATGATTCATTCTATAAGCCCAAAGGGTAGGAAAGAGTTGCAAGTGCCAATTATGGCCAACATCATTAACAATCTTCTTTAAGATGGCTAAAATGGTTTTATTTGATGCCTCAGCTTGTCTGTTACCTTGCGGGTTATATAGAGTGGATTTATTATACTTTATCTTGAATTTTGCACAAAGATATTTCACATCTTGGTTCACAAAAGATCTATCATTATCAGATATAATATTTGCTAGGATGCCTTATCAACAGATGATATGGTAATGAATGAATTTAGATATTTATTTTTTGGTAACATAAGTGAGAGGAATGGCCTCAATCCACTTGGTAAAGTACTCAATTATAGTCATAATGTGCTTATGGCCATCTGAAGATGTTAGGTTAATTTTCCTAATGAGATCAAGACCCCATGGTTAGAATGGCCATGGTGTTGTAATTGACTGCAATGGAAAGGAAGATGCATGTATCAAGTTACCATGCTACTAATAAGGAACACACTTATTTATATAATTACAAGCATCTATTTCTATTTTAGGCCAATAATAGCCTATTCTAAGGAGTTTCTTTGTTAAGAATATACCATTGGTATGGGCCCCACACATTCCTTCATTAACCTCCTTTAGTGTCATCTTGGATTATCTCAAAGATAAATAATGAAGAAGCATTCCATCATAGCCTTTTTGATAAAGAATGTTTCCAAGGAGGATATAACATGTTAAGTGATGAAAGAAAAGTTTTTGTTGGTTATTGTAAAGGTTTATAGGAAATAAATGACTATGGGAATAGTTATAAAAATCTTGGTAGCATGGTAGCTTAGGTGTGAGAATAGTTATAAAAATATTCTCTGAATCTGATAGAATATGTGTTGGCTGAAGAAGATTTTCAATCAAGAATTGGTACTCTTTAGCATTGTCATGCATTTGAATCATGGAACCAATTGTTTCCATGACATCAGTAGATTTATTTGACTCGTAGAACTTGCTCAAACTATAGAGATTTAAAATGTATTTTGAGGTCATCGATAATTTGTTTATAAGGAAAAAGCTTATAATCTCTTTTTTGATACTGATCAGTTGTCTAATTTATGATTAGTTTTGAATCTTCATAGACCTTTAAGCTTTGAATGTCCCATTTTATGGCAAGATGGAACCCTACAACCAATGCCTCAAATTCAACCATGTTATTTGTACATTAAAATTGTATATATAATACTTTGGGGATTGAATCCCCTTATGGTGTGATTAATAATATGCTATCTCCAAACCCTCACAATGTGAAGGATCCATCAAAATAGAGCATCCACTATTCAAGTTCTTGTGATGCTTATTCTATTGTCATGATATAATCATCTAAAAGGTCAAAGTTGAGAGGTTGAGTAGTCGTAATAGGATCTTCTACAAGTTGGTTTGCAAGAACCTATCCTTTGATTGCCTTTTGATTCTAGTATTGAATATCAAACTCACTGAGGAGCATAATCCATTTAGCCATGCATCCTTGAAGATCTACTTTAGATAAGAGGAACTTGAGAGGATCTACCTTGGTGATAATAATAGTTTTGTTATTTAGCATATAATGTCACAATTTTTGAGTGGTGAACACCATAGCTAAACATGCCTTCTCAATAAACATATAATTATATTCATAGGCTACCAATGTGTGGCTTAAATAATAAACTATGTGGTCCTTATCATGATCATCATGCTGAGCCAAAAGTGCCCCTAGTGCATGTTCTATGGTTGATATATAAAGAAGTAGTGGCTTTCTTTGTGTTGGAGGTCATAAGACTATTGGATTGGCCAAGTATGTTTTAAGATTTTCAAATTCTATCTAAAAATATTCATCCCACTGAAATGTTACCGCTTTATTTAAGATATGGGTAAATGGGTGGCACTTATTTTCTAATTTAGAAATAAACCTGCATATAGACTAGATCTTATTATAGACCTCAAAATTGTTTAATATTGTTTGGTAGAGGCATTTAAATAAAAGTGGTGACCTTTTTAGGGTCAAATTCAATCCTTCATTATGATATAATGAACCTTAGAAATTTTCTTGATGTGACTCCAAAGACACATTTCTTAGGGTTTAAGTAGACTTTATATGCACGAAGCCTCTCAAATATTATTCATAGAATGTTAGGGTATCCATCTTTGGTTCTTGATTTTGATAGTATATCATCAACATAGTCCTTGACAATTTCATGCATCATGTCATGGAAGATGATAGTCATTACACGTTGATATGTGGCTCTAGCATTATTTAAACCAAATAGCATGAATTGGTAACAAAATGTCCCCTATGGAGTCGTGAACATGATCTTATGATGATCTTCAATGGCTATCTTAATTTGATTGTAACTAGAAAATCCATCCAACAAGGATAACATCTCATACCCAATAGTTGAGACGACAATCATGTCGATGTTGGGTAGAGTAAAATCATCTTTGGGGCATACTTTGTTGATATCATGAAAATTAGTATAAACACATATGCCTAAGGTCTTTTTACTTACTAGCACTATGTTAAAAATCCATTCAAAGTAGTATAGTGGTATGATAAAATTGTCTCCTAACAACTTTTCTAACTCAACCTTAACCAAAAGGGAGATGCGTGGATGCATCTTTCTCAACTTTTTCTTGATTAGTTTAGCATTAGGGTGAACAACAAGATGATGCAAAACTAAATCTAGGTCCAAGCCTAGCATATCAGAGTATGCCCATGCAAAGATGTCTATATACTCCTTAAGAATGGATATAATATGCTCAAATTCGAATTTAGCAAGAGAAACTCCAAGATAAACAATTTTAGGATTCTTATAGGTTCCCAAATTCACTGCTATTGTGTTCTCCATAAGGAGTGTGGATCCATCTTCTAGGATTATAGGTAATGTATGGTCATGATCATTTTCCTCTGATATATCTTTTTGTTGTTCCTCGCAAAGATCTGGATAATATGAAGAATCAGAATCTACCTTCTCAGGTAAAGGCTAATTGGCAAAAACCTCTAGAAACTCAAGAGCAATTTGATGTTGTTCTGAAGAGATGCTTGTACTATCTATGGAACTTGGGCTAGATGGACTTTCTACATTTGGAGGGGATGATCAAACTTTCCCACCTATGAGCTCTTGAAATATATTTTCACTCAAAGGCTTATTTTTTTCTTTACTTTTTCCCTGATTAACAAGTGCCTCAAAGAGGTTTTCACCTGAATATCTTTATGTTTGTTTTTTATTATGACCAAGAAAGTTTGCCTACTCTCCAAAGTAGGCAGAAGGATTCAATGAAAAATCAAAACCTTGCTTATAATCAAAAATAGGGAATGCATCTCATAGGCCCATGTATTATATGATTGATTCTTCATTTTGAAACTTATCGAGGCATATGACTAAATTTTATTGATCCTAATATATGAGTTCAAGATGGCAAAGTCATAGGTTACAATGAGGGTTTACTTCAGGATGGGAAGTACTAATGGTAAGGATATAATGTCCTAATTTAGGAAGGGAAGCACCACTAGGATGGGTTTTTGATTTAGGATGGGAAGCTCTAATAAGATATATTTTTACTTCAGGATGGGAAGGTCCAATAGGTGTTATGGTTAATATTGCATTCGAATAAAAAAAAATTGAGTCAATAAGATCATCAAAAAGGCTATAATGGTATGTTGTATCACCACTAGGAGTCTCATTACTAATCACTTATAAAGAGTCACTACCAAATGTTATGAGGTCATCCTCTAGTGGTTTAAATATGAGACCATGATTCCAATTAACAACTCTAGCTGATAAGGGTTCTAAAATTCCTTGCACTTGTGGGCTAAGGCCTTTCCATGTATAGTCAAGATGATCCATTATCCTATTAGGGATAGGATACTTTGGATTTTGAAAACAATCAGAAAGGCCTTTATAATATAACCAATCCCCATCAATAAAATCCTCTCAATATTTCTTTGGTTTAATTGCTGGTACAAAAATTACTTAGTTGCTTCTTCTTGGTTGCCAAATCTAATCAAGTCTGTTAGGTGTTTGATAAGGTTTAGGATGACCAAATATTTTAAGAGATTTTGTTTATCTTTTAATATGAAAGACATCCTTTATATGGTATGTGGAAATGCCTATGTCTTTAATAATAACCTGCTTGGCTAGAGCTACATGAAATGGATCAGCTAAAGAGGAGGCTAGATCACTAGGGTCTATATAATTAGATGGAGATGGATGAGAAATGATAGATTTGTTCTTCTTTGTAATGAATTCAAAACTTGGGAAATAGTTATACTTATGAAAATATGCTTTAAGATGTTTGTAATATTGATATGGCTGTTGATCAGTGGGAATAGTAACCTCGACCCCATCATGCGAAAACTTAAGACATTGGTGAAGAGTAGATGGAACTACCTATACTTCATGGATCCAAGGATGAATAAGAAGTATGTTATAAGGAAGCTCAATATACATAATATGGAATAATATATGATGATAAATAGACCCAACCATGACTGGCAACCAAATTGTACCAAATAACTCCCTCTCAACATTATCGTAAGCCTTGATTATAATAATTTATGGCTGAATGTCTTTGTCCATGTAGCCCAATAATCATACCAATTTAAGAGATATGATGTTCATCCTTGAGCCATTATCTATAAGAACACACTTAATCTTTTGATCCACAATAATTATCTCAGTGTATAGTGGGTTATTGTGGTTTGGGCTAAGGGTGGACATGTCCTTTTGATCAAATGTGATTTGTCAAAATGAAGGCAAATGTCCAACTAGGTTTTGAAATTGATCAAGGTTTATATCATTAGGCACAATAGACTTGTAAAATTTTATTGAAGATGGTTCTATGGACATTATATGTCCACAAGAGTTCTAATATGGAAATTTGTGTAGAGGTTTTATCTAATTGATCCATTAGACTATAAGGCATTTGAATTATGGATTGAACTGGTTTAGTCTTTGTTAGCATAGTATTCAGCTTTGGAACCATTAGCACAATTTTCTTATTGGGTTTATGGAAAGAAGTGGGTGAAGGGCCTTAAATGGTAACTTGTGGGCATCTATTTGTGACTGCACAACCGAGAGGTGGCAAGGAGTTATTATAATTAGAAGAGCAATACTATTGTTTAGGATTAGTAACCCATGTAAATAGAGTAGCAACATGATGATGTGAACCTAACATGGTATTAATAGGGAAGAGGGTACTAACCCTATAATGATGGGTCCCATGTTGCGAGGATTATGAGATTGGCCATGTAGTTTTACAATAATAGTGGTAATGTGGGTTGTAGAAATGTATCCCATAGTGTTATTATAGTCATAAGGTACATTATTGTAAGCCACATTATTAGTGTGGGTGTTATGATCTTGATTATGCTCATTATGATTCAGACCTTGTTGTTGGTTCTGATTCTACCTCTATCCTTGATTATGACCATTTTGATTATTTCTTGGTGGTGGTGGATTATGTTGAGTAAATGGGTCTTTGTAGATTCCCATATCCTGATTTGTGTCCTAGTTAGGGGCCAACTTAATTTATAATTCACCACTTTCAATAAAGTCTACAATAATATGTCATAATTGAATGCAATAATATGTACCATTACTAGCAACATGATGAAAGTTACACCATTCATTATCTTTGTACCAGTCTAGTTTTGGCTATCTTGAGGAAATGGCCTTGATACTGGCCATATAATTAAATTAGCTACAATGAGCTTTTGTAACACTATTTCAAATGATTCTCCTAACTTGCTAAAGACTCTAAATTGTTATGAAATGTCCATCATGGAGGTTGTCTTTACAAATTAGGTAATGGATTTGAGGGATTTAATTATACATTTGGAGGAGGCATAACTTATACCATTTGTACATATCTTATTTCTATCACCCCATTTCCAACCATGTTTTTATTTTTGTTAAAGCCCTTAGGCTTATTTTGCATAACTATTTGAGCTACTAATTTAGCCTGATTAAATGCTTGACCTTGTACAAAAATCATAACAAGGCCCTTAGCAATAAGAGCCTTCTCAATCTATATTCCTTTATCAATAATTTATTCAAATGAGTTAGCACAAGCTAACTGTAGATTATGCACAACTTCAGGATGAAAATTTTGTGTAAAGATATCAACTAACTATTTGTCTAGTAAATTATGTTGAAAGTGGCCTACCAATGCTATCCACCTTTGTAGATATGCAACAAAACTTTCACCATCATGTTGCTTGGCTTTGCATAAGTGAACAATGGTCAATTCACATTCTATGTTCTATGATAAATGGTTAACAAACTATTTTGATAAGTCATTCCAATCCAAAACTGATCCCTTATGTATTTTAAGTAGCCATTCAAGAGATTGTCCTACTAAACTTTATATAAATAGTTGTAGTAAGTAGTCACTACTATAAGGGACCTCTTAACACAAGACAAAGAATACTTGTATGTGTTCACACAGATATCCCTTCCATTTGTATTTGTCAAATTTGGGTGCCTTAAAATGAGGTGTTATGGGGTTTAAGAGAATAGATAAGTTAAATGGATATGGGCATATCTCATCGAATTTATACTTTTTGACTCTATTATTCATTTCCAATCTTTAGACAATTTCTTTCATAGAATTCCATTCTTGCATGTTTGGTGTATTTATGGATTGGATAAGATGTTTTTGGGGTGGAATGTGCACCCCTAATTTCATTTTTTTTGGGGTGGGATATGCCCCTAGTTTTATTTTTATTGGGGTGGAATGTGCCCCTAGTTTTATTGTTGTTGGGGTGGAATGTGTCCCTAATTTTGTTGCTGTTGGGGTGAAATGTGCCCATAGTTTTGTTGTTATTGGGGTGGAATGTTCCACTAGTTTTGTTGTTGTTGGGGTGGAATGTGTGCCTAGTTTTGTTACTATTGGGGTGGAATGTGCCCCTAGTTTTGTGTGGATCTATAAGGGGTGTATACCTTTCAATCCATGATTTAGTTTTGATTAGCTCCTTGGGTTGAGAACATAGGTCATTGATTCTTGGATTGTAAAATATTCCCTGAATTTGGTTGTTTCATACTTTCTTTATTTTGGGAATTTCTATGTTTATTTGCCAATTTTTGGGTTGGTTGAAAATAACTAGCCAAATTGTCTTGAGGGATTTCCTCAATCTGAACTGAATGTTTGGGTTTCTATGTTTGTAAAGTATCAAGAGGTTTTTGATGATTGAAGAATGTATGTTCCATGTCAAATAGAACACTTTATATGGTCTCTTGTGACTTTAACTATTCATTTAGATTACCTTGATCCACTATGGTAATGTCCTCATCTAATATTTGTTGCATACTTTCAACCACATTTCCTTGTTCTTTTGAAGCATTATTGTGAATTGAAGTGGCAACTAGGGAGTCAATTAAGTCTATGATAAGTTGATCTAAATATCATTGACTTATTATATTCATCTTAGCTAGAAGATCTAGATTTGTGGGTGTTGACCCTATTTGTATTTATTTTCCTTTGTTAAAGGAAGAAGGTATGTCTATTTGTGTAAAATCTTACTCTTCCATCATTGTTCTCCTTATCTAAGGTATGCAATTGTTCTATAGGAAATTTAGAAGGTAGTCTAGCACCTGATTCTATCAATCTAAGAAAGGCTTCATCTTGATCTTCTTAGGGTTGATATTCATTGTATTCATCTTTGAATCCTACTATTGTAGGGATATCATAAAAAATAATGGGGTTATCTTGACCATCATAAAATTATTCATCTTCATAACTAAGACCATAAGAGGCCCCACTATGAGTGAAGCTTTGAGTCATGTCTAAAAAAGGATTTTCTCTATGTGTTTGATTAACTTTAGACCATTGCTTTAGCAACCAATCAAAGTATGTTTTGGCTCTCTCTTAAACAAATAACCAAGGTACCAATGAGACTATAAGGGAGGGTGGTTTGAGACCATGCATAATTTTTTATAATATTTGTTTCATGATTTTACTCAACCTTTGGTAAAGTTGAAATCATATAGATCGAAAGAGAGTAAGGTAACTCAAAGACCCAAGGTGAAAACTAGTACACCAAATCCTAGATCTTTGTGATACACTCTCAATTTAAAAGCTAGTTTCAACTTTGACAAGTTGACCCTAGAATTTTACAGGAAATCTATTTAGATTACAAAGAATACAAAATGAACTAAGCAACTCAAGATGTAAAAACATACATGAATCACTAAGTATAAAGCTAGGACCAAATAGGTAGCACAACATCACCACATGATTCCAGTAGGATAAAATATGTTTTAGGACTCAAAGCATGAGTGATACGCAAGATGACTTGAGTCCACCAAGATGATAATGTGATTTTTATTCCTAATAAATTACCTTCAATTCAAATAGAAAATTGAACCCATGTTATAACAAGCTTAGTGTGTAAATGGTGAACCCACTTTGACACACCAACCCTTAGAACTCAGAAAGGTTTAATTTAAAATGTGGATTATAAATGAAGGATTTAAACAAATTGGGTAAAAGATCTATACTCAATTGGGTAGCATGACTATGTCAAAGTGGATTACATGACACAATTTTTGATAATAATTTGAACAAGGAAAAGGTGAATTTTCCATTTGGATAGCATAACACCTCCCTTTCTCAATAAAATTGAGGATAATGTGATTTGGTTAAGTTATTTTGAGTTAACAAGTAGTTTTAGACATAGATCAAGACCAAGTAAGCTAATGACAAAAAACAAATGTCTTAAGTCTAAACTGACAAGGTATGGCAAAGTGGGGTCTACTAAATTAGCAAGGTTTCAATCATTCTAGGGGAATCAATTGCACAATGACTTTCATGTCAAATGATGAAAATGAAAAACATGTAAATTAGGTAACCATAACATTGGCTAGTTGTAAATAGGTCTAGTCCTTTTTACAACCACTACATCTTGATTTTCTCTTAGTGTAGTGCGATGTCCAAATATAGATACATCCCATGTGCAAATCCAAAGGAGTCAAATGAAGTCAATGTCGGGAGGTGAAACCCCTGATCAAAGCTTCCCTAAAGAACTCACAGGAGGTAATGACATCCCCCTTGCAAGACAAATTTTCATGAAAATAAAGAAAGCATAAAATAGAAAGACTTTAGGGTCATTTTTAAGATCACCCAAACTTTGGTGAGTTTTTGGGGAGTACTTTAGGTGACATTCTTTCTAAGCCTTGGACTAGGATATTTACAATAGGAATGATGCTTTTGATTCTAAGGGTTCCCTAAAGGGTACAAATGGAAGATCATACATGCAACATTCCTCTTTTTTCTAAACAAAACCTAAGTAAACAACTATTGCAAAAAAGAATTGACAAGTGTGTTCAATTTTAAGCTCAAATGAAATATTTGGTGGTGCTCATTTGACCCCTTGGTCTTAGTTGCAAACTTTGAAAATATTAACCAAAACATCTACATTCTTTGTTAAAAACAAAAAAAAAGTTCCTAATAGATTTTTAAGCATGAAAAGGTGATTTAAACTTGTATTTATCAAATGTCAAGCTTGGTCCTACAACAAAAATGTTAGCATGTCCTTTATATTTGAAGCACTTTTTAGTTTGAAACAATGAACTTTGGAAAAATAGATCTCAGGTCTATGTTTTAGGAAAAAACATAGTGATCGATGTTAGTTATTACAACCAATGATGGTTACTTTTTCTAACTGACATTGGTTAAGCTATACAACTGATGTCGGTATTACCTGCTAATGTGGATTACTGTGTAAAATTGTGGCAACCAAAAATGGAAAAATAAAGTTAGAAAATCAATTTAAAAGAGTTTTAAGGGTCTAAATAAATATTTTAGAGTTACAAAAGGATGTTCTTCATGTGTGATATGCATCTGGTCCCATTGAGCATTCCAAGATGTAGAGAGGATTACAAATCAAGTTAGTCAAGCATTAGTCCATAAATAATGAAACATGCATAAATAAATAACTAACCAAGCATATCTATTCCTATGGGAATTACAAAGGATAGAAAGAAACAAATGAAGGAAAGAAACACCATATTACCTTCCCAAATAGATTCACCATACCCATGTGGCTCAAAAATATGTTATCCCTTGATTAAACATCCTTGTCTTTGTCAACAATGATGGCAAGCTCTTCTAATGCCTCAAGAACACTCCATATAACCTAGTATCATGATTCTAAATCACCAAACTAGACTATCAATTAATCTTGCAAGAAAAATCTATGATCAAATGCAAAATCTTTTGAAAATAATTTAAAATTATAACTTTACAATATTCAAGATTAAAATTCATGTCCATGGCCTCTCTATTTATAAATTTTTGAGATTTTTTAGGATCAACCATGACCATCCATATTAAGATTGAGATGTGTGGCCATGGATAATCATAATATTTGGAATTAAATCCATAATTATCATCATCTTGACCTTGGAAGAAGGGGCATTGAAGAGGCATTAACTAGGCATGGGTGACCCATAATCTTGATATTTGTGACATTTATGGCCTAGGGATGTCTTCCCAAAAAATGACATCACCTGATGATGTAGTTAATAAGAATCAATTTAAAAAAATAAATATTCAACAACTCTCATGGAAAATCCAATTAAGCTCTTGATTTGGATTAATTAGCCTTAAACAAGGTTAATCAACATTTGTGCAATTATTTGAAAATTGGCCCTCAATTAATCAAAATGGCCAGAAAGTCATATTATTGGGTCATAATTTGACTAGAGAGGAATTGGAAGGTGATGTTAGATGTGTTGGAGTTGTATTCCTATTTAGGATGTTACCAACACCAAATAATAAAAATGTGTGATGTGTACCATTGAATTAGAATAAAAGAGTGATTCAGAACACTAAATGGCAAAATTGTCATTTTGACTCAAAATGATCTGATCAAAGTTAGCTGGCCCATAAAATACATTGACCTATTTAGGGATACTTTGACCTAAACTAGCACTTGTAAGTGACAAGTTCAAACCATTTGGGGTGTTTTATGGATTTTGAACTAAAATGTGTATTTGAGTGTAATTTGAGTAACATTGACAATTTCAACACAAATGGTATTAGGAATTGGATGTCTACAACATCACCATAAACCTATGTTTGATTGTTGACCACCTTTGACCTAAACTTTGACCAATAGTATTTAGAGCATATGATGTCCATTTCATGCATTCTAATATGCATTAGAAAGATCTCATAATGCTCTTATATATTTTACTAGTTTTGGGAGATATTGGGAAAATTTGATGCCCAAAAATGACCTCTAGATCACACCTCCCAAATAAGACCCTTTTGGTCTCCAAAAGGAGAACCCACTTAAACTACATGTGAATAATTAAGTTTGCCAACTGTCATAATCCAAAATACTACTACCACTACTAAAAAATATCATTAGATGCAATTGCAAACATGTTTTTCAATGTAATTATAATGTATTCTAACATTGTAACCATATTTAGAAATCACATTTATTTCCCCCATGTGTCCTATACAACATATAATTTAAAAGTATGGTAACAACCAAATTCTACATTATGATTACAATTATAAACATTTCCCAAATTATGGGTCTTTAAATGCATCCAATATATACATGCCAAAAATAGATTCATTCCTAAAATAATAGTTACTTTGAAATACAAGTATGGAAAATTAAACACTACCAATGTGCCCATCAAATTGCAAAAAATATTGTAAAAAATATCCAAAGCTAAAAATATGAGTTTAATTCCCAAACTATATTAAGAAATCAAAATGCTAAATAGGATATTCAAATGGAGTTTTCTCAAATTTTCAAATAAAATAAGATCACTGAGAATGATAACCATGTCTCTCAGTTCCTCATAAATCTGATCTCTAAAATCAAACCTAAAAAACATGGGAAAAATATTTCCTTTCACATACAAAAAGAACCCCATATAATCAAATGCTCTAAATTATTTACATGCCATTCAACAACCATAATTATGCAACATATAATTTAAAAAATTGTTTACCAACCTATTTTAATGGATTTTCATTTTGAGTTGATTTTACTTCCAAAAAATAAGAGCTTCTTTACTAGCTTACAAGTCTAAAAGTAACTGTAAACAAAATATCATATAAAGGTGATGCTAAAACCAAGAATTTTAAACCTGTCTCAAGGTTTTGTTTACCATCTAACTACTCCTTGATTCTTACCTCCATACTTATCTAGACTGAGTTAGTTTCCTAAAAATTATACCATAATGGAAAATTGAATTAGGAGATAGAAAATTTTCTTCAAAACACAAGTTTATCAAAAATTCATTCCCTAGATCCAATAGCTAATAATTTACTTGAAAATAGTGTTTTGAAGTGAAACTAAACATACTATTTGCTACCATAGATATTCTTATGAAAACTATCTTGTTAAACCATTTTATCAATACACGGGTTGTTCCCTCTTCATGGTTTCAACAAACTAAATATAAGGTTTCATCTTATAAACTCTATCTTACTAAGAGTTAGATGATCCATTTTAATTTTCAAAAGGATTTAAAATAATTCCAAATAAAGGCATATTTTACTTCTAGAGAAACCCACACAAAGGTTATCCAACATCAAGGATTCAAACCAAAATTGCATATACATAGTCACATTTGAAAATAACTTATACCTATTAAAGAAGTGTGAAGTACACACCTATTGAGTAATGGTTAGAATATTGTTGAGGTTTCAAACAACTTATTGTTTGCTTCCTACAACACTTAACAAATTTGTGAACACATATCAACTGATCAACCAATTAATACTCAATACTCAAAGTGCAAAAATTTGTTCAATTTCCTGAATAATGCTCTATTACCATTTCCATATCTTATCATGAAAACTAGTCTTTTCACTTTTTATCATTAGATAACCAAAAATTAAGGCTACACAACTAGTTATCATTACTAAAATATTATGTTAATACCAATATGAAATCAGATCACCATCATACCTTATTCTTCACTCTATGTAATAATGATAATAGGATTACAATTGATTCCTCTTAGATGTGCATCAATAAAAATGCCTTGCATTTTATTTTAATGTGTCCTAATAAATAAAGGTTGATTCTCTCTCAAAATCTTCTTACGTATTCAAGTGAAAATTATTTTTTCATCATCTTGATTGAACCTATAAGACTAGTGGTTTTAAAATCTTAGCTATTAGAAGCTTATCTTCTTTCAGTGGATTGAAACACCTTCCAATTCTCCTTTGCACTAGTCAATCCTTCATAATCAAATCAAATAAAAAAACACAAAACAAAAAGTAGAAACATGACTAAATCAAACTACTTTGATACCAAATTGATTTGAAAATAATCTTTACCCCCTTACTTAGTAAATAAAAGTATTTTTAAGAAGTAGATACATAATTCTCAATTTCCTTTTAATGAATAGAAACTAGATTTATTATCTTCTAGAACTAAAATGAGTGATTAGAAAGTCAAACATAATTATACATTCCAAAACTCCTATTTTGTGTCATTTTACAAATTTTTTTTAACTTAGTTTAGTGTTTCATTAACTCATTTGCAAATTGTATGATAAACTAAAACACAACAAAATATAAAGGAAAATGACACAATCTTGATAATAGAGTTTACCCTTTTAGGGGATACATCTTCAATTTCATGAAACAACAAATTGATCTATTAAAAAGATGCAAGTATTAAAAATTTACAAACTTACATTTGAGTGGATATTAAAATATGAAAATAGTAATGAAATTTGATTGTGTGAATACTCTGATTTTTCTTAGCACAATGTCTTCTCAATGTCCATAGTACCTATGCACCATCTCCATAGATACGAGCATCAATTTCTTCATTCAAGTGTATGCAAAATATATTAGAATTGGAATTATAACATTAGAGGAGTATGTTTATCTTCCATTAGACTTGAAACTTCCTAAAACATCCTTACAAATAACTACAACATTCTCCCATGGCCAAAGTCCTTACAAAATAGGATCATCGTAATCATAGGCTTGAGTCTATCTATTTTTCAGATAAAACTTGAATTGTATAATACTACTTAGATCATGGTCTAATGGTGAGCCTATATTTTTGAAAATGGGGTTTGAATCCCCCCAAAAATCCTCCAATCATGACCCTAATCCACTTTAAATAGAAATTGTGTCCCCGAGTCATTTGACTCAACGATATGGCTTAACAACCAAGTCTTACCTTTTTCTAACCAAGGTCATATGTTCAAGCCTGAAATATCAACAAGTGTATCCTTTAGGGGATAAAATCCCACATTCATAGAGGTGAATGGTTATAAGCCTTTAAATAGGCTTTGTTGGGATATTTAAAATGTGGCTTAGGCCAAATCTCAATTTTACTTGGGTCAGTTTAGAAGATCTCATGGTGTGTAAATGGGTTTATCCTTTGAGCTCAATTGGATGTTTGGGAAACCTAAACAAAATGGTAATTTGGTAGATTAGCTTGATGCTAAGTTGTGCTCCATTAGACTCAGTTGGAATAATGACTTGAGATGGATAGTAAGCTCGATCCTGAGTAATGTGAACTTGTATTTGAGCTTAGTTGAGATGGAATTATATGTATACCTTGAGCTCACCTTAGCATTGCTGACTCAGATAAAATATAAAGTTAATGGTGGAATTTGGTATGTGAAATTAATTTAAAAAATTAAAAATGTGACAATGGTAATATGAAGTAATGGAGGCAAAGTCACCCCTCCAAAAAAAGAGTATATCGACTCTAGTTGAGTGTCCTCATCCAACAAATAGTAGGGCCTATTTATTTAAACAGTAGTGTCAAAGACTAGAGGCAAAAATAAAAACACCCTTTTTACCATTTTTAACATTTGTTTTGCTATGTCACATGTCACATGCTGACATACATAGTTAGATATATCCAATTAGATGTTGTCAACACTTTGTGTAGTTTAGTTTTAGATGAATCTACTTCACATGGGTGGGTAATGATGGGGTCACAACCCACTTAAGTTCTTGAGCCACCCACATTAGAGGGTTAGACACAATTACAGTCTTATCTAAGCTATTCATAGGTCATGATCCACCAGGTAAGAGTGGGAAATGATGGATTCAAAAATGGATTGAGTTTTTAAGCCACCCACATATGATGATTGAGTAAGCTATTAGTTTAGTCTAAGCTATTCAACATTTTGGTTAGTATGTACACTCATGCACATAGTTTATCACCAAGTTCATGCATTGGTTCATATACCCCAATTAGGTATATTCATTACTTTCTCTTTCCTATATCTTTACTAAGATTTAGTCAATAACTTTAATCATCATAATCTTTTGTTTTTTATAATCTCTTAAGGACTAATTTTTGCACATTTCATTGTAGGTCATTACTTTGGATCATGTTTCACATATTCAAACCTAGATTCACATACTCAAACTCAACTACATGGGCTTCACTTCCTAAGTAACTCTAGGTATGCTCCTTTTTCCTTTATACCAATTGTTTTTCTTTACTACATTTCTAAAATAAGGGGGAGGGCGCAAATGTAATCACCTAAAAGTGGTATTTGTATGTTAAGAGTGTTGATTGAGATAATATATTCCTAGAGAATGTATAACACTTTTTTATGCATTGTTTAAAAAACATACATCTCCATTCATCTCAAACATAGTCCCAAAACTGCATGCCTAGATCCTAACCCATTATGCCTAATAACTAGGGAGCTAGACACTAGCACCACATTAAGGACATTAGAGCCACATGGTACTAGTGTTCCCAACTTACAACTAGTGTACCTTTCCATAACTCTCCTAAATGGATATATTTTCAAATGTATGCCCCTTTTAAGGTAGTACTAATCAAACTTTATTATCTACACAAGCTACAGATCACTACAAACACAAGACTATTAGACCTTTATCCATTAGAGGGAAAATAAATGCAAAAAACCTATTCAAATAAGAAAACATTTGAGCAAAATCAAGGTTATTGATACCTATTATTCCCCACTTATAAATGATTCCATCTAGATCTAACCTAAGCCCAAATTTTAAACATTTCAATCTCACGCACACTCAAGGAATTCAAGACCACTATCATTCTAGAATTCACTTGCACTTACACCAATCACTAGGTGGGAGAATTACATCAGGCTTGATCCCTCCTCAGATCATTGGTATGTAGACAAGTATATTCATAGTGGGGTGTTGAGGATGTCCATCCTATCCTATTAACTACCATTTTAGATCATGTCATACTTGCAAGGAGGATTAGGGTTTGCATATTAAATCAACTATTCTAAGCACAATACAAAGTTTTAAATTTCATGCATGTCGGAATATAAACTAAAAACATAGGTATAGGCGCTCCCAAAAAATAGGAATAGTCTTGAAAAAAGGAAAATAACACCATTTTGAAGACAATAGTGCCATATATAGATACCATCTATGTGGGGTGCTACTATCCAGTGAAGAATCTAACTTAGGGACCTTGTTGATGACACTCAGACTTATCTATAACCTAGTTTTTGAGACCCAGATCTTCTAGGATAGTTGTTTTTTAGATAAGTCTCTATTTGAACATACTTATTACTATTATTTGAAATTAAAATCAAGTTAAAAAAATAGTGGTTACTTATTTCATATTATTTCACTAATTTAGATAATATCAACCCTTTAATCTAACTTAGGATTTACATTAGTAAAACACTAAAAGGTTAAATCATCCCTAATGTTCTCCATTCAAAGGAATTTCAAAAATATGACTAAATAAACACTTTTTAAACCATTTTTCACACAAGAGGATTCCACATCAAAAAACACTATAATCATAATTGTGCACATTGAAATAAAACCACCTATTTTTCCTAATTATGATTTCATATAACTCTAGTATCCCAAAACTCAAGTCTAAATATAGGTCACAAGTCTTTGTTAAGGAAATTAATCACATAGGTATTATAAAAAAATATAGCATATTATACTATCTATTCACACACGATCATAGCATGGGAGAACTACATGAAGTTTGATCCCTCTTCAAAGTATTGGTATATAGACAACACTCAACATATGGGGTGTTGAGGTTCATCCAATTTCAAGTGATGAAACATTTTCCCCCATTGATTTGCATTGGTATTAACATATCAAGGATATGGGGTTTCAAAGGAAAATAATTCATATAATGGCCTTTGCAAGTGATTTTAATCTCCTGCACTAGATACAAGCTCTATAGATGAAGACATAGAGGACCCATCAACCCTAATTTCCTAACTACGAGTAGACAAGAGTGTTTCATAGTGGGCAAGAGTGCCACCCATATAGTGTCCTAACCATGTCATTATTATCTAGGCCTACATATAGTTATTTCTTCTTGATTTTAGTTATTAGGCCACTCTAAAAAACAAATTTTAGATTCTAATTCTTCTCACATACTTTTTTCAATTAAGCATTTGTTTTCTCATTACACTTTGTTATTTTTAGTAAGTTTCTAGAATAAAATAGTTACAAATTAGTGAATGTTACTATTGTTATATTATTATCCTAATTTTTCATATTAGTGTTATGACTTAGGGTTTTACATAAATCCAAAATTTGATAAAATAATATGAAACCTTAGAGATTTAAGGAATAAACCATAAGGGAACCTATAGTTTTGTAAGGTTTTATACAAAAATTAGGTCCACCAATATATTTTACATTATTTTTGATTTCAAGTATATAAACAAGAATAAAACTTTGAATATTCAAATTTCATAATTTACATCAATAATTACATAAAACTAAATGCTACCTATGATTTATTATAAGTGACAAATATAGAAATGATCAAGAATCCATGGGATAAGGAATAAATAGCTTGTTATAACCAAGTTTTGGTTCTTGTATTCTATTTTAGTCTTCAGATGTGCCTTGTAGTATCTCTATATTAATTGAAATTAAGAATATATTATTAATAACCACACATGATGGACATATAATATTTCATATTCCCATATAATTTTGAAGCCATCTAATTCTAATAGACTCATCTATGGTGGCCAAGTGATGTAGAGCATCACAAGAAAATTTAAATGTAGGCAAGTTTGGACATGTCATGATAGGTATTTTTGGTTGGTTTTGGTTTATAAGGGTCTTTAAGGTTCGTTTAATATGCTTTAGAGTCATTTTTTTTTGAAGTGTGTATTAGAACTCATTCTAGAGTTTCCTACCAAAATGACAATTTTGAAAATTTGAATTTCTAAATCAATTTTATGAGTTATTTTAGAGTCTTATGGGAAATGTAAAAGTGGATTAATGTTTTTAAGGTAATAAATGGTCCTATAAATGTTATAATGGGTATTTAAACTTACCATTCATGGAAAATAATAATATATCCAAGAAAAGGCATTATGTAACTTCCCTCCATGCATGGAATGGACAAAAATAAGAAGTTAGTTACATGGTTAAAGTTATGTATAAGAATAGGAATGAATGTTAGAGAAAGGTGGTGGTAAAAATAAGGTTATAAAAAGATAAAATTGGTTTAAATATACAGATAATTAATATAAATAATCTCAATAATGGGAATAAAATAAAAATAAATAGAGCTTCCAAGCTCTGTGTAGTTGTAGGTTAAGATTTTACATATTATCTAAAATAATTAAAATTTTTATCTTGTCAAATTTGAATATTATGAAGTAAATGAGTCTTAAATTATTATTTATTTTTCTCTAGTGCCAATTCAATCGAAATTTTAGGACTTAAAGTGATTTACAAATTACTATAAATCAATCATGTTAGGATTCTATGTTACAATCAAGAATGTAGAGAGGATAATGTATGTTTAATGGTTGAATGTGATATATTTGAATTTTTGTGGGTTATGAAACTAGTAAAGAGTATATATATAATGAAATATAGTTTATTATAGGGTAAGACATCTCTTATAGTATAATTTTCACATGAAACCATCAATACAATCCTTTAGAAATAATTCTTTACTAAGTATATAGTCCAAAATTTAACATAGCAGAGGTGCTGGAGAATTTTATTAGATGTTTTGAAAATGGAAGGTATTGTAAAGAGTTCCTTGGTGTGGTTTATCTTTTAGAAGGATAATAATATCTCATAAACTTGAATTCATTGCAAATCCCATTCTAACCTAAATGATCTTATAACATGTGAGTAGAACTCTACAAATTTATATATAATAGTTTTGTTGTGATTATTCATGTATCATTAGTAATTTTGGAATCATAGTAAAAGATAAGTAATCCTTATCCAAGTGTGATAAGTGGGATAAATTTATTATAAAACATTTGTGGTCTTTTTATACCTCTTGGCTAACACAGTCCTTAAGAATGCACTCAAAATTTTTGTATGATGGTTGATCGAAGCCTTTTTGAGTGTTAAAATAGACCAATAACCATTTGATAAGGTTAAATACCTTGGGATAGAACTTATCCATGATTGATAAGAGTTTTAAATTTATTTTAATTAAAATAATCCCGTTTTGATTCCTCTTAGCCTTGCACAAGCTTAATAAGAACCAACTTTAGGGTTTCAATATTATAATG
Source organism: Torreya grandis (assembly GCA_037957365.1). Classification (NCBI taxonomy): domain Eukaryota; kingdom Viridiplantae; phylum Streptophyta; class Pinopsida; order Cupressales; family Taxaceae; genus Torreya; species Torreya grandis. The sequence continues at coordinate 6,208,568 of JARHVA010000178.1, forward strand.
TGTATATATTTTGTTATAATCCTAGGAATTTGATGAAAATTTATATTATAGTGTAATTTCATATACACTAAATTAATCAATGGATTTTGGAGTGGTTAAGTATGAACTGGTATGGAAACCCTATTATGGTAATAAATTAGGCCTTAAAGAGACCTAATAGATAATAAGGATATTGAGTTCAATAGTCTATTTAGTGAATTGAATCTTAACACCTTGCATAAAGAAATAATAGATTAATGGGTATCCTAATATGATTTTATTTTATCTTAAACCTTTGTATCTTTATCAAACTATTTATATTTATAGGTAAATAGGGCTACCTAAAGAATTCCTAATTAGCAAGAAGAAATTTGAGATAATTGAGGTGTAGTGATAATTGGAACATCAAAATTTGTAGATACATAGAAAAGAATAAAAGGTGTTATAACATGGTTTTAGTTTAACAAGGACTAGAGTGATTTGTCTAGAAGAATGAGTTTTTTATATAAAGAGGGATACATGAGAGGAAGCTTAAAAAAGAGAAAGAAGAAATGGATTGAGATTTTTTGATTAGAGAATGTGTAATTTAGTTGGATGTAAGAGAATGTTCAAATTGGTAGAGAATAGATCATTAGAACCCATGTAGAGAAGAGTAGAAACTTAAAATCAAGAATGAGGCCTTAGGCCTATGGAACTAATTGATAATGTAACATAAAATAAACTTGAAAATTAAAAGATGTTGTTAGAAGAGTGAGATTGATTAAAGGGAATATTTAAGTAAAGCGATCAAGATCCAAAGAAAGGGTACTTGTATAAAGACACCAGAGATCAAAGTCAAAGTAAATGAAAGAGATATAAATCTAAAAGAAGAGCTAGGATGATAGAGAAATAAAGGTTGTAGGCTTGAGTCTACATCACTAAGTCAATATGTTTTTATTCAAGCCTATGTACCTATTCCTATAGATGTATTTTCTATGTTTGATCACCCTCAGACATACAAAATTAATCATATATTATTTATCTTTTTTTCAAACCATAGATTTGTATTTTTAATTAAGGATATCTAAAAATTACTTAGTGGATTGGGTTAGACTAACCTCAACCAATCCCTAATCACTATCTAAGTGTTTCTTACACTTCAAATTTTTTGAAGAGGACTTAAAATACAATTATTTATCCATTTAATGAGATTATGTGACAAATCATGTAGATACAAGTATAATTATTATTTTTCATAGGCCCTTATATGATAAAAGTAAACATAATAAATATTTACCTTTAAGAACTTCAATGTTTACAATGAACAATGAGTTAAGAGTAGTGTGCACTTCATATTAAATTTTATATCAATGAATGTTTATTGTCCCTCAATACATCCAAGGGGATATATATATATATATATATATATATATATATATATATATATATATATATATATATAGATCCCCTTGGATGCATTGAGGGATAATAAACATTCATTGATATAAAATTTAATATGAAGTGCACAATATATATATATATATATATATATATATATATATATATATATATATATATATATATATATATATATATATATAGGGTTATAAATTTTAGATTGGATAGTGGCATGAAAAAGAAGACCAAAGAAGTAAGCTAAACATCCCCAAAGGGAAACTTGCCTAAAATAGATGTGCAAAAGTCTTTTGAACATTTCCAAAATTTTTAGATGCCTACATTAGATAAAGCCATTTATGAATTATATATTTGTATGTAAATTAAGGAAATATCAATTGTAAGTAAAACAAGACTAGGGATTCTTATAAAAAACAAATAAAGCTAGAAAAAGTAAAATAGAGTAACTAAGAAGAAGACAAGAGAATAATAATAATGCACTAATAAGTTCCTTCTTTGAAATAGAGGAAATGTATATGTAAATTCACTTGAAAATAATTTATAAACAAGGCTTGTACCAAATTTGGGTGTTTACACACACACACACATAATTTTTTATTTATTAATTGGTTAAATGTTATGTATAAAAGACCTAATATAATATGTATGAATGTAAAATGTATGATGATAAATTAACTTAGAAAATATATGGAGAGTAGGATGAGTAGGATGATCTTTTAATGAGGAGAGTGGGAAATTATAGTTTCAAATCTAGATTCAAAAAAAGATAAAGGAGATGACAATATAGGGGTGGATACCATGTGGGATAATAGGTTCAAAGCCATGTCAAGATAAGGACTGACAGAGGAAATCTCTTTTGGAGGTCTCAATAGCTCAAACTCTACAAGTTTTAGATAGATGTTAGGTAAATCATCATGGAGTGCCCATTTGATTAGATCAATGGATAAGAAGTAAATCAAGCCAATTGAGAATATCAAAACTATCAAGGATGGCAAAAATATTCAAATTTAAATCAATACTCTCATAACTATGCCTCATTGAGAATGGAGTAGACTTTACTCAAAATGTTTATGGGAGCTAGGCCCAACATTGACTCTTTTAGATCTTGGACAAAATAAAAATAGAGCCCTAAAGGTCATATAGACATTCTATCAATGGTTAATGGATTCTTTATGACTAGATTCAATAACCTATAAGATTATGTTAACATCCTTGTAGGGGGTCCTTGGCTTTTAGAAAATTTTGTCTTTTTCTAAAAAAGTGGCATCTAGGGTTTGATCTTATGAAAGAGAACATTAATCTCATGCCCATTTGGGTGAGGTTTCTAGGTCTGCCTATTGAGTCTAGGAGGAAGATCTATTTATTAACATTTACAAATCTTTTGTATATCTAATTGATTTTGATTATTCTATGAAAGTAAGATCTAGTCTTATTCATGCTAGGTTCTATGTGAACACTTTTATGAATCAATAACTCCCTTCATCATTTTTCTTACACACTCTATTTGGAGTTAGAGTTCAAAAAATTGATTTTGAAAGATCGACCCTTTTGTGTGACAAGTGCCGTAACCTTTGGAATTATTCAAAATTTTATTCCTTAGTCCCTACCACTTCATCATGTCAAAGAAAAGGAGGTATTTATTATAAGGAAAATGAAAAGCTAGAGCCTAACACTTTGGTTTTGGGAAGTCTAAAGAAAATAGAATCAATTCTATCCAAAGCACTTGTAAAGGATAGGGATAATGTATTTATAGATGTGATGCCAAATTAAGTAAATGTAACCAAATCAATTTTAGAACTAGATGAAAATAAAATCACAAAAGGGAAGGTTTCTAGAATTTATCAGATCAATTTTCTTGGAATTAATCCTCAATTAGGTAAATTAGAAGGGTGTAGATCTAGAAGTAGATGAAGTCATCAACCAGATCAATAATGTTGAGTTATAAGTTTAAATTTATTAATTACTTAGTCCCCAAATAAGTTTTGAGTTCTCGATCAAGATGAGGAAAGGTAAGAGCAAGTGGTCAATACAATCAACATATAAGGTTATAAAGAGATGGATAATATCTCCTATGTTATGGTCATTGAAGAGGAAAGGGAATCTCAACAAGTTTTAGTTACTCTCAAGAATAACACCAAGGGAAAAATTACTTCAAAGATAGTCAACAAAAGAGGGAACAAAGGTATGGCTTACAAAACCTCATTCAAATTAGGTAATCTTTTGAGAAAGATATTTTCAAAAAACTTATGAAGGAAGACATAACAAATGGATTTCAAAAAATCCTCCCATTATAAGGAGTTATCTATTCACCCAATATTTAATCATGTTAATTTTTTTTGGAAGATCAAAGGGATGCATAGTTTAACTAAGAAAATTTTTTATAGGGATATTAGAAGGACTAATAAACTAGTTATTTTAGCAATCCAAGAATCTAAGATTGAGGAAAATTTATTTTTGAACCATAAAAATGCATATTGGAGTGAGGCTCAAGTAGTTTGTGTCAGTGCATCTAGAGCTTCAACAAACCTTATAACATTTTGGGATTTTAATTTTTTTTTGGGAGAACCTATCCTCAAGTCTCAACATCATGTGGCAGTCCTTTTCACAGATGTGGTTGATAATAAATATTGGATTTTATCTAATGTTTATGCTCCAAATTCTATTTTAGCTCATAGAAATCTTTGGGAAGATATTAGATTTTTTAGAAAAAATTAAAAGAATATTCCCTAGATCCTGGTACATGACTTTAATTTTTCCTTACATCTAGGAGATAAAAAAGGAGGTAATCAGGTGTGTACAAATAACATGGACTTTTATTCTCTTATTTTTGATATAGGTTTGTTGGATTTAGAATTAAGAGGGTATAAATTTACTTGGACCAATAGGAGGTTTAGGAAAAATCTCATCCAATGCTGATTAGATAGAGTTTTTGTTTCTTTATATTGGTTAGAATATAAGTATGTATCTCTTAAATATCTCCCTAATATTGGATCTAATCATACCCCACTAGAGTTGAACATTATGGATCAGATTTCCAAGGTGAACATATATCTATTCAAAATGGAACACATGTGGTTTACTCATCTTGATACTCATGATAGGATCTCAGAATAGTGGTATGCAAATGGAAGTGGATCAACTATATTCAATCTGGGTAAAATTTTGAAAAAGGTGAAATCAAGATTAAACAATGGAATAAACAAGTATTTGGGATGTACATTTGCAAAAGAGAACTCTTAAAATAGAAATTTAAAATATTGAAGAATAAATTGAGAAGGGTTATGATTTATAAATACAAATCAAATAAAGATGGCTCCTATGTAATTATCACACTGTTTCACCAAGATAAGAATCACTATGGAGACAAAAATATAGAAAAATTTAGCCCAATGAAGGAGATAAAAATACTCATTTTTCACATATTTAATTTGAAACACAAGAAACACAATGCTATTAAAGAAATTATCAATAGTGAAAGTCAGCTTTCATTTAATGTAGATTGTATTAATCAAGAGAATGTCAAGTTTTTTAAGAAAAAGTATAAGAATGATTTTAAGAAAATCAAATTTAAAAGGAGGTTTTGCATGTGATACCAGAGTTGGTTAATTAGGAGGATAATGAAATAATCATAGCTATAACCTCTAATGAAGATCTTAAATTTTTGGTCTCTAAGATGAGTCTGGATAAGGCCCCTAGTCTAGATGGATTCTCCATAGATTTTTACATAAATTATGGGATATAATAAGAGATGATATGATTGTATCCATAATTGAATTATTTTCCACCACTCATTTATTAAAATCATTCAATCATACCTTATTAGTTCTTATTCCTAAGAAGGAATGGGTTGTGATTTTATCTAATTTTAGACCTATTAATTTTTGTAATTCTATTTATTAAATTATCACCAAACTAATTAATTTGAGAATATAATATATCATGGCAAGAATCATTCAATATAAATAAAGAGGATTTGTTCAGGATAGACAAATTCAAGATGGAATGATTGTGGTACATGAAGCCATCTATTTAGTATAAAAAAATCAAAGGGAAGCTATGGTTCTAAAATTGGATATGGCTAGGGCATGTGATAGAATAGATCAGAGATTTTTGGATAGAGTTATGTATAAATTTAGCTTTAATTATAAATTTAGGAAAATCATTAGATCTTGTATTACTACTTTCATGTTCTCTATTTTGGTGAATAGGGTGGCTCATGGATCCTTCAAAATTAATAAATGGTTGAATCAAGGGGATCCACTTTCCCCATTTCTAATCATCATATGGTAGAATCATTTTTAATGTTATCATTTCTTCACAGTTGAAAGGTTTTAAACCAACTTGGTTTGTAGATCTTGTAACACATTAGCAATTTATGGATTAAACCATTTTTTGGATGAAGCATCTATGAAATAATCAAGAAATATTTAAAATATTATGGTGATATATAAATAAACATCTAATAAAAAATCAATTTTGATAAAAGCTCTGTATATTTCTTCAATACGTCAATGACTAGACAAGATATGATAGATCTTCTCTTGGGTTCTTAAATCATTAATTTATTTATTAATATTTGGGAATTCCTATCTTGAGAAAATAAATTCAAGTGATTTATTGATATATTTCAAAAAAATCTTTCATGTTGGAAAGGTAAGCTCTTATCCCAGACTGACAAAGTTTTACTGATTGAAAGTGTGCTTTAGAGACTTCCAATATATATTATTTCACTTTTTAGTTTTACTAAAGGAGTGGAGGATAAATTAAATAAAATTCAATGCAACTTTATTTGGGTTGAAATGAAAGAATGAAACAAATTTCATCTAGATCCTTGGAATAAGGTCTGCCCCAAGAAAAGATATGGTAGACTTGGTCTAAGGAACTTTCAAATGATAAATAAAGCTCTCATTTTAAAGTTCATGTGGATATTAATAAAATAAAATATGGTCTAGGGTAAAATCATTTCTTTTAATTATTTAGAAGGAAAGTAAATGATAAACATTCTTATAGATGATCAGTTTATTCAGGGGAAATTCTTGATCTCAAACAAGAAGTTGATAATATCAAGATCTAAATAGAAGATCAGTAATGGTCATAAGGTCAAGTTTTGGAGAGATACCTAGGTCTTAGAGTGTCCTCTTTCTCATAGTGACATAGGGCCACAATTTCAAGAAAACATTCAAAATAAATATGGTTACAAAGTGAATGCTTATTGGTAGGAGCTAGAAGGAGTTAAGTGCTAGAAAAGTTTGAGTTTGGATAACTTAAACTAGGAAGACACTCTGAGGCTATCTAACCTAAATAATTTATTGATAAATGTGCATATATATCAGGTACTAATAGAGAATCTAAAATGTTTTATAAGGACTCTTTTAATTGGCACTACAAATTTCAATCATGCTATGATTTTCTAATGCAAGATCTTGGACTCAATGGTAATTGGGAGTTTTAATGGGATAAATGGCTAGTTACAAAAATAAATTTATTTCTTTAGGTTATGGCTCATAAAAAAATACTTAAAATTGATAATTTAAGAAAAATATGTTGTATCTTAATCAATAGATGTGTCCTATGTGAAGAGGATAATGAATTGTTTTTTCATTTGCTTGTTAGCTACTCTTTTTCTCATAAATTTTGGAGCTATTTTTTTGAAAAATTTAATATCTCATGGGTAAAATTAGGTTCACTAATAGAAGTGTGGCAGTCATGAGGGTGTCCTTTTTAAAATTTTCTACTCAAAAAACTCAAAAAACTTGCATTGCCACATATCATATGGGGCATTTGGGGAGAGCTCAACAATAGAATTTTTAGGGGGAAGAGGTGAAATAACAAAGTTATTTCTAAAATAATTTTTAATCACATTATGGAGAATTACAATACTATTCCTATTAAGAAAGGAAAATTTTTGCTTCAGTTTGAACAAATTCTAGCTTGTAACTAGAAAATTGATCCATCTAAATTGGGTAATTAGATCTTAAACAATAAATTAGGAGAATAACTAAATAGAAACCCCCTCCTTTTGGCTGGATGAACCTTAATTTTGATGGATCATTAAAAAGGAATCTAGGACCAGATGGAGGAGGTATAATAATAAGAGACAATTAGGTAAATTTGGTTTTAACATTTATCAGAGACATGGGTGTTAAGTCTAATAATTGGGCTAAAGATATTACAATTCTATGGGGGATCAAATTGGAAAAATAATTGAGAGTTAAAAAAATAATAATTGAGGGGGACTCTCTAAATATTATGAATTTCTTATAAAGGATAAATGTCATTAGTTGATCCATCAAATAAGTTATAAAGGAAGCTATAGGTATTATGGACTCTTTTTAGCAAGTTGTTATTCAACATACTTATAGGGAAGGAAAACCTATTTTGGATGGGTTCACCAACAAAAGAGTGGCCACTTTGGTTCAAATGACATGGATGGACTATGAAGATTTCCCTAGGGATATTTACTTGGGGATAAAATATGAAGGTACTTCTAATGTACAAAACCTTATTCTTATTTGAGAAGGCTCTAATTCATAGAGGAAATGTATGTTTGGATAATTTGAGTAGGGATCTTATTTTTATTCATTTAATTATTTTGGGGCATGTTGAGAATTTTATAGAATTCTCAAAACATCTAATAGACTACCCAAATATAAAAAGTAATAACATTTCCTCTCAACTCTATTCTATAAAGACTAAATTATAGATTAGAGAAAGCCTTTTTCATCTCTATGTTTTCCACATGGGGAGAATTATGAGATTACCTAACATAATAGAACAAAAAGTGCTACAATAAGTGAAACAAATGAAAGAATCTAGGCATCTCTGCTAGTAAGAGGTTTTGTTGGTTTCATGGATAAGATATAAGGGCATGATAGGCATATTTCAATCATGCTTGGGAAAGCTTGGGAAGATATAAAAATCACTATTAATGGAGTTACTCTTGACATAACATAATAACTCATTTCCCACATTATTGGGATAGCTATTGAAGAAATTAAGATTTACAACTCGGCTAGGGACTTCAAAAGGGACAAAGAGACATTCGTAGATGAGGGAGAACAATTAGAATTAATACATAATGGATTTTATTAGGAATCCTTTCCTAGGACATATGCTAAGGTTTCCTACCATTTGATGCAATATTTAACCCTATAAGGTAGGTTTAACATAGTTATATGGTCTTTATTTAAGATGTTGAACTATTTTAGACATGGTATTCCTTTTAGTCTTCCATTTTTCATTCTGATATATATGGAAATTTTGATCATGAGTTTAAGCATGGTAATTATTCAACCCTAAGTAATGAAGGGGTGATTTATCTCATACATAAATACTTTAAGGGTATGAACCAGATTAACCTAGATATTTTTCAACCCCAAAAGAAAGTTGTAGAGGGTGCACCTATTGACATTAGAAAAATAAAAAAGTTTGTATTAAATACCTTGGGAGATCGAGTAGGCCTAAAAAGGCCATTAATTACATTAATAGTATGTATAATATGATCAAGGATGCTAAAAGGAAGGATCTAAAGATGTAGGAGAATATAAAAAAATTCCTTTAGAGTGCATCAAATCTTGTGGTTTTCATTCAAGAAAAACAAAGCATGTAAAGTAAAATAGGTGGCTTGGTAAGAGATTACATTAAATAGTTGATGATAGATAAGTTTATATAAAGGTACATAAGGATGAAGAGTAGAGAACAAGTTAGTTCAAAAAGTTATTCCTGAGGTTGAGAAAGGACTAATTAGATATGCCCCCACAAATAAAGGGAAGAGTATTATGGACATGTAACAAAAAGACCAGAGTGAGGATTTCAATAACTTGGTGATTTATCTTAAGGGAAAGGAGAATGCAGATAATATAGTATAATAATTATATCTTCAAAAATATATAGTGTGTTTGTTTATTAGAGAACACATAGAGCTTAAAGGTAAGTTAAATTTCCTACAGTAGGAGAATGTTAAGTTGAACCAAATCTCTTCAACTAGGGAGGATGATCAACTACTTTAGAGTATCTTATTCATGGTGGAGATTTTAGAGCAGGAGAATGATAAAATATGAAATAATAACTTTTTTTAAGTTAATTACAGCAAGGCTAACATGTATGAGGGTATCTAGAATGTAGAGAACTTTAGAGCTCACCTCGAGGAGTTATTTGAGCCTGAGATGATTGGTAAAGCAAAAGGTAAGTAGGGTCAATGTAGTGGATCATAGAATGTCATGGATAAACATAAACTATTGTTTCAAATTGATACAAACCTTAAAAATATGAAAACATGTTGGGATGATGTCTTTGGTAGTTTAGACTTATACTAGGCCATGGTTTCTTTTGTTGTATTTTGGCTATCTCTAAACCTATTTTGTAATTGTTTTGGTCTATGGTATACTATTGTATTTTTATTATATTTATCCTAGGGTCTGGGAACCCTAGTTCAAACAAATCCCCCCCCCTTTAACCTTAAAAAAAAAAAAAAATTATAGTGAAAGATATTGATATATTAAAGAACAAATGTAAGTATGTTAACTCACTAACAAATAACATGAATAAGTGTCAAAGTATCAACATAAATATTATTTTGAGGCATTTTTTATATTATTATTATTATTAGTACTAGGAGATGTATCCAATAAATCTACATATTATAAATTAATGTCTTTAATGCACTAATATATATATATTTGGTTTTATACTGCTTATGAAATGCATGATAAGATAGTTATGTATTCTCAAGATTTAATATAGGAATGTGATCATTAGATTATTTTTTATTTGGTACCCACTTAATTCAATGTTTAAATTCAAAAAATAACCATTAGATGTTTTAAATTAACCCTTAATTGTGTTATATCTCATTGGATTGTAATTTTGTTACCTTGATATTAAAATGTAATACGCTCATTTGTACAAGATTTTCCATGATATTTTTAAGCCATGAGATTCCAAATATAACATTTTATTTCATCATGGTAGTAATAATAAATAATAATTTAGCATGGTTTTAGGAAATTTCAATAGGTAATATAATATAACCCATAGGTTTTGATACATATTCATGAAATATATTGATACTTGAGTTAAATCAACTAAATCATGTCCAAATTTTTTGAATAAATAAATTATGTAAATGTTGAATTTAGATTTATCATCTATCATGATTCCATGTCTTTGTTTTCCATGTATAAAATAGTAAATTGTTAATGGTCTTGAATAGAATGATGTTAATGTAGTATCCTTAGGAACTATAGGTGAAACATTTTGATGTATTGGTCATTCTACCTAAAAATATGGACTTACAACTTGTGGTTTCTCAATATGAATTCCATATTAAATATCACGACTATCAATAATATCTTGGATATTATGTTTTAAGTTAAGGAATTTATTCATTGTACAAATTTTGATTCTATAATAATAAAAATTATCTTATAATTATATGTTCATGGTAAATGAGTCAAATCATATTGCCTAATAAGTGGTAAGATAATCATGTTCTTATCAAGTATTTTTTTCAAGGTTTTGAAATTTCTAAGATTCATTAAAGGAAGGTGTAGGAAAATTTTAAGGTGTCATTCTACTATCAATAAATGAATTAGGATTTTTCATGACTGACACATGGTGATTGTTGAACCTTGAATCTTTTTGAATAGTGGAGCAAGGTGAGCCATGATTCTCATATCTAAGTAAATGTGATTGTAAATTCTTATTCTTAAGTGCCATGACCTCGTGACAAAGATGATTTAAAGATGTATAATCATTGAAAAGTATCTTATTTTAGAGAGGAGGCAAGATACTCTTACTAAATATGCATTATTTTTTCTAATCTTATGATTGATACACTAATCCATACATGTTAGTCTTAAATCTAAGTATGTAATCATTAATGTTATCATGTTAACCTTGTTTTATGTATTTTGATATGCTCAAAATTAACACATGGGGATGTATTAGTAATAAATAATGATAATAATGCATATTCCAACATAATAAAATATTATATGGATCCACTAGGTACCCATGAAACTAATCTAAGACATCACCAATCAAAATTTATAGAAAATATCTTAAGTAAGGATGTATCATGATGATAATAGTTTCTGATAAAAGAACACATTTTTTTAAGGTGTACACAAGGATCTCCATGTCCATCAAATAATGAATTCTTAAACATGAAAATACCATATGGGAAAGGAGTGTTGAAAACCTTATGATCTATAGGATTTGATAAGACAATAATATAATCAATTGTACCATGTGATAAAAAAAATTAAGAGATAAAGCATGAAATTATCTTTATCATTCACTTATCACATGCATAATATTATCTATCACGTTGGTTGGCACACCTAAATGATGAAGTGGATGATTCAAAGCCCAAATATCCATGATATATACAAACATGTGAGTACTAGGAAGCATAGACTTAGAAGGAGAAAGATAAAATTCAATAACAATAATATTTGCATCATTTAAAACATAAATATAATTTTTAACAATTAACTCTTTCATAATTTTCATAACTCTAAAAAATAAGATGGAATTTCCATAGCATAATTCTTAAAAATTTCAATAGTTTCATCATTATGCTTTTAATTTAGTTCAAAGTTGGAATTAAAATAATTTAAAACACACATGTTTTATTTCAAATAAAATGTATCATTTACATTGCATAAATCTATATTTATAATAAATATGTTTTGTAGAGGTACATAAGTGTTCAAAAAACTACAAAAAACATGATAAAGTGATATATAAGTATACCTAATCTAAATACACCAAATATAGTAAATAAATATCTATTTATGCTAACTGAATGAAAAAGAATGAAGTACATAGAGTGATTTGATAGTTGAAATGGGGGTTTAGAAGCACATTATAAATATACTACTCACCTAGATTATGAAAGAGGTTCTGTAATATTCTAAAAGAGCATACAAAAAGTATATAATGATCTAAGATAGTAATTAGAATTAGATGCCTTCGATAGTGAAAGAAACAATATTAGATCCCTTGATAGTGATAATAAATCCAATAATGGTATTCTTATATCAATATTGGTTGTATAAATCTAATTAATCTAAAACTTCACTAATCCATTTATAACACATGATGCCTAGAAACATCTCTTATATTTTTAAACTGATGTGCACATATGTCATATAAATAAGAGGTGTATTTCCTATTTACCCCATCTGGATTGGATAAAAATGTCATGGAATGTGGAAACCATTGTATAGGAGGGCAAGTAACTGTAGAGATCCTATGGCTACCATACTTATTTATGAATATGATCAACCAATGAAATATATATTGCATTCACATGGAGTAAATGTGAGATGCATTATTTTTAAAGTAATGATTATGTGCATCAAGATTTAGACAATAGTATGCAAACCTAAAAGTATGCATTGGCATATGTTTCTATTCAAGCTAATTCTTGAAGATATAGGAGTGAAAGTTGAATAGTGTTGGTAAGTTTCCACACTGTATAGGTTGATGTGGTTCCCTTAGTGAATGGTTGAGGTCATATTTAACTATTTAAAGTTCCCATACTGATTCAATTGATGTGTTTTCTATAGTGAATGGTTGATGAGAATTTGATGTGTTCCTTCTCTAATTTCATTAAGTCATGGTAAACACAAATTACCATGTAAGGCTTAAGGGGGGGAATGTTAAGAAATGTTAGTTCTCACATTAATTTGTGATTATTATAATGTGAATAACTATGAGAGTAATAATTCACTATTAGATATATTTAGTTAGTTTTTAGAATATATTATTTGGTTAGATATATTGTTATATGTTAAAATAATATTATGCATATAGTTTTATGCATATTTAGAGAGATATGAGGAGAGATTTTTGGTGATACGGTTCACTCTATTTATAGGAAAGACATTCCTATATATTTTTGAACACCCAAATGAATATGTAATAAAAAATAATTAGAGACTATAATGTGTTTTTTAATTACTCTCTATGTTCAACTTCATTATTTTTGTGTTTAAGTTTATGAAGATCTGAACTAGACTCATTAAAAACAAAAATTAAGATATAAAATAAAGACACTAATCCTAGGGGGCCTGAAAGTGGGTGTTTTTTTAATTTTTTAAGAATGGGTCTCCATGCCTGATTAATCCCTATACCTTCTTCTTGATTTAGGTTTTGTACATGACATCATATTTATATGAATTATCTTAATTTTTTTAATAATGATCTTCTATTTCCAAAACCTTTGTCTTGATAATACAAATGAAATGTTTAGTTTTGAGATAGTGTTATTCTAGAGAATATTTCTCTATTTTATCTAGAAGGATGTCTGTTACATGTTCTTTTATACTAATATGGATGGATCTCCTAGTTTCACCTATATAGGGAACCTCAAAAGAACACTCAATTTTATAAACCCTAAGTTTTAAACAAGGTTCCATCTAATCTTTAATTTATTTAAGAGATAATATTTATTTTAATTAAATGTAATAAAGTGATAGTGTTGTTTTGTCATTTCAAGATCTTAGCAATATTATTAGAGAATCCTTAAATGTATGATAAGAAGCCTATTAGACCCTTTGTAAAGGTGTCAATTTGACATCACCTATTATGACATTCCTTGGATTGTGTTATAAAATGTTCCTATTTCAATAGAACATGCTAAGGATGAGGATAGATAGGTTTTAGTAGTCTGCATAGGATAGTGCAGTGAATTCATGTTAACCCAAAAAATGACAAAAGTGAAAGATCATGCAATAGGCAAAAACTAAGATTAACCAAAATTTATTAAAAGATATAGAGCATTAAAATTACATTAATATAGATAAAACCAAATAATTAAACATCAAAACACAAACAAGGATTAACATAAGAGATTCAATAAGTAACGATGAACCAAAAAGTCTATATTAATCTCAGTAAAAGGTCATCAACTTCTTCATACAAGCATACATATTTATAATCATGTCATTTCTTGAATATTCATATTCTTATTCATACATTAGCACCAAAATTAGGAGATTGTTCATCTTTTATCCTTTCATAAGCTGAGAGGATAAGACAAAATAAATTAGCTGACAACTTCATATATAGTGCACGAATATTCAAATGAATATCCTGTGTAACTGTTCATTTTTCTATGTGCTAAGAAGCTAAAAATGTGGGTAGACTAGCAAAAGTTATAGTAATTGCTCAAGGCATCATTTTTAGATTTCACCTCTTGTGCACTACTTAGCCACCCTTTTGGGTTTTCAAATAAACAACATACCAAACAACTACCATTTTGGGTTTTTAATAGGATGGTGTAACTAGGTGGCCACCCTTTATGGGTTTTCAACCATCCCAGCCTTACTTATCTCACTAGTCATCCCGAATACAAAAAGTTCAAAATTATATAATTTTTTTCAAAATTTGTGCATTTCATAGTACTCAACTAGTAGGAGTTGGTGTTTCTAATGAAAAAGGTTGGACAATAGGATCTTTGACCTTTATCTATGCATCTATGCATTATGCAATTGCTTACTAAAGTTTATAAGGTGGCATGTATGCAAGAACATTGAGCATCAGAGTCACCTCATTACAGAATGGATCCAAGTCAATTTTGAATGCATCCCAATCAAGCAAGACTTATTGGACCATGAAAATCAAGATGTGCATTGGTGTATAATTACCAATGAGTTTATTTAAATCCTCTTTATGTAGCACTTAGGTTGGCCCTTACTTTGATGACTTTCAATTGGATCTCTGCACTCAACTAATCCAACTTTTTTGCATGTCTCTCTACTTATTCCCTTGTAAATGAACTAAATCACAAGTCCTATTGCCAAATAAGAAGTCATTCATGCACATTATCATAAGCATTTAATTATTTCTAGAGCTAGTTTAGTTTCATTGATTGATGTAAGTTATAAAAGCTATGGTAGCTATGTTGAAATCTATGCTAGAACTAGTCAGGGAATTATTGAGCTATTACTTCCAATCTAAAAGACTACATGTAATTTAATGTGCTTGGAGGGATGTGATGTCCATCATACCTTGATACTCATAAAAAAGAGTAATCAAAGTCATGTTATCATTCTTCACACTATAACCCAAGTTTCCCAGTATACGAAGTTGTTACGTGGCACACCAGTCTTTGGTAAGCTCTGCTACCAAGGTCATTAACCTATGATGATCTAACATGATTTATTTTCCAATGACTCACAAAACCAAAGATAGACAAGTATCTTTAATGGATTTCACTAGTTCAACTAATCATTATTGTAGTTTGATGCCTCAACCTTTGCTTGGTCCCTCTCTTGCTTTGAGACCACATTTTAGGTGATAGATTCTTGAAATTTTGTAGCTCCCTCTAGTTGTTTCTTTAAGTATAGGTGAGAGACATCCAAGGATTCTTCCTATCTAATTGGAATAGTAGCCAATATGATAGATTTTTTTGTAGGATCCTATTGTGGCATGGTAACTAGAGGAAGGGAGAAAGTGATGCATTGAGTAGTGACTATTAGAACATCTTAGAGCTATACACTTCTTAATGGAGCCTACGGTAGCTAAGTTTGTTCTTGCATCATGGTGGGTGTTTATTGTTGTATTATGGCTTCTACTGCCAACTTTGCATGTTGAGAAACATCCTTAGCCTTCTTCTCTCTAGCCTCTTCTTCCTATTTGCTCTTCCTAGCTTCTTCCTCCATCTTCCTTTTCTCCTCCTCTTCTTATTATTTCTTTTCTTCTCTACTTCCTACCTTCTTTGGTATTTTTCATTCCTCTTCTCTTCCTCTTCATTCTTCTATTTCTCTTTTGATTCCTCTCCCTCTTTCTTATTTCTCTCCTCTTCTTCATATTTATGATTCTTCTCTTGTTATTTTTTATGTCTATGTTCCTATTCTTATTTCTTCTTCAATTTCTATTCTTTTGCATCTTGGGCCTATGCTTAAGCTTGTACTTGTGCCTATGATTGATATTTCTATAAGACTTCATCATGCTTTACCTTCATCTTGGAAACTTCCTCTACCTATTTCTATACCTGGGATATTGTGTCTTGTTTTCATTTTTATTCTTCTTCTTTTTCCTTCTTTTCTCTCTCTTTTTGCACTTGTTTTGAAATAACTACTTCTTGAGCTTATTGGGCCATATTTTGATCCTTATACAAGTATACCACTACCTCCTTGGACTTTTTGGAGGCCTCTAATTCTTTGGCTTGATATGTTTCTCATTTTTTCTCTTCTTCCTTCTTTTTCCTCTTCTTTTCCTTTTGACATCTACATTTAGTAACACGAGTGCATCTTCTCTTGCAACCCATCATTCTTCAACTATGCTCTACTTTGGTGTAATTTAATTATCCTCTTGCACCTATGATGATGGTGGAGGGTCCTTGGGGTGAAAATTTGATTTGGGCACCTACTACTTCTTTTTACTTATAATGATCAACCTATACTATGGTGGTAGTGTAGAAGATTTCAGGTTAGGTTGTGCTTCCTGCTCTATAACTAGTTAACCAAATGTGCATTATTTGAGTGTAGGTAAGACTTTGGTATCCTATCTCATTCACAACCTATACATAAGTGGTTTTGGTGGACTCTCTAGTAGGGGTATGAAGAAAACATCCAATTCAAATGTTGGAGTAGTCACTAGTGGGAAGAATTCTATTTTTCATCATAGTTGCTCCTCCTATTCTTTAACTATATCCACAATGATGAAAAGTGGAAAGGTGGGGAATTATAACCATAATTTTGGTGGGACTTATTTGTGGATTTACATGGTGTGCACTAGCTTCTATAAAAATACTTTTTTTCTTTCTTCTTATTGTCATAGTCTCTAGTTATGTCTACCAACATGACTTGGTAGACCTCCCATACATTAGTTATCATTTCCATGAGATCATAAGAACCAAATATCTAGGGTACCTTTAGGTCATCCATTCATGTTATTATACTATGTGTTTTTTGCTTCAAAGGGGGTGATACTAAGTAAGGGTCTACTTTGCATTTCCCCTTTTGTTGTTATGAACTAGATGATGATTCTAATGTTTGCACTGTAGGAATGTCTACACCTGGTGGTATGGATTGTAGAGAAGTTGTTCACTTTTATACATGTTCCTTTTGTTTGGCCACCTCAGCCTACACCATCTCCATTATGATGAAAAATGAAAGTGGTTTGAAGGGTGAGTGTGTCATCTCATGGATTATGATAAAAACACCCTTCAGTAGTAGTGTGATGTTAGCATATTATCCTATATACTGGAAGACATCTAGTGGGACTCAAAGTTGTGTTGCAATGATATCCAAACATTCCTCCCACCATAATTTGAACTTAACCTTATGTGTGAGGGATCCACATTCTTGTATTTAGATAATATTATGGAATTACTATGTTGGCCTATAGTCTGTATCTGGGTACACTTCCCCCTCAATTAATTTACACTATGTGAAACGAAGGAGGAAGATCAGAGACTAGTACTATAATATCCTCCTTGGGGTGGTCTGACACTTGTCAATGTTTATGATCAAATATTATACAAAATATTCTATTCAATTGAAATTTTCACCTTAGTGGATCATCCTATGTATGATGTCCACAACTCCCTTTAGTATCTACTTGGTAGACTTTGTCATTTGCCAAAATCACTTTGTGATGCATCGGATAAGGATGCACATAGGTTCATCTAGGATCTTATCTAATAATATTCATCTATTATATCAAACATATAGGTTATGAAATTCTTTCAAAATTAGTGGTATCTTATTCTTATATGACAACAATGAATCTCCATGCATAGGCATGCCCAATGCTCATGCCATGGCCTATGTGTTAATGATAATCATCTCATTCAATCCCAAATAGATAGATCTATTATTGTATTATCTAAGTAATACTTGAATTATTTTTCCCATGTCACCAAAGGTTGGCATTTGAAGCAAGCAATCAACATCTATATTGTGGAATCTATGGGAAACTATAAGGGCAAATGGTTGCATAACATCTATAGGGTTTGGTTAGAAGATCTTTTACTAAGCTTCATGTAGGTATTGGAATGGCTCCTAATCACTATATTTTATCTACCTAAGTGCCATGTCAACACCTATGGATTTATTTTGTTCTTTTTAGAGGAGTCATATTAATGGCATAGTGTCCATGATTATGTGAGAAGGAATTTGAATGAATTTGAGTGTTCGGTGTAAAGAAAATGGTTCAGATATTTGATAGTTGTATCTCTTAAAAATGTGCTAATAATGAAATTTAGACAAGGAGTTTGAACTTAGATTTTTATAATTTTCATGCCTCTTGGCTTTTGCATCAAAACCTTGCCTAGCTATCCACTTGTCTTGAAATAAATGGTAGATGTTGTGAATCAATTTCTTATATAGACATTAAATTAGTTAGTCATTAGTGTATGTGTGGAATTACGATGTTATGCCCTTAGATGTATGTACTATAGGTATAAGATACTAATGTTGACTAGCCATCGATTCATTGAAGATCACACTCATCAACCCTTATCTTTTAAATTTATTTCTAGTGGATGATTTTTATCCAATGGATAAATTTTAAATATGATGTTTTATCTACTTTCCTAGATTTAATATTTTTCATTAGCTACTCCTTGACTTTTTTATCGATACACATGGCTCTTCCTGCACATGTCTAACACACTCAATGATTGGTCTATGTATTTCACCATTTTAATTATTGAGATCATATACAAATAAATAAATAGAAAATAAACACACATAGAAAACTTTCAAATCAAAAAAATCCTAGTCTACATGGTGTTGCTCAACACCCACTCAACTTGCAGAATGAGATCAAATAAAATATTGGTGGTAGGGTTTAAGCTTACAACCATTTACTCATCCTGGCTATACAATTCCATGTAGGCCTCTTAAAAATACCATTCCTTACTATGTTAATTCATGAATAATATAAGGCCCTTTCCATCTTATTTTCAATTTTCCTAAAAATGCTCTGAACTAGCTATCATAAAACAAAACTAGTTGCTCTTTGTGGAATTTCTTATGGTGCAGGTTCCTATCATGCCATAATTTTTGAATTTGCTTATGTACTTCCTAAATCCATGCTTCTCTTATTTTAAACTCATCCATTATATTCAATTTAAAGATTTTATTGTTAAGAGATTCTTGATCTCTTAAATGCATGACCATAGTGATGCACATGTTAGGCACTAGATACTCCATTGACATGACTTCTTCTTGACCATACACCAACTGAAATGGTGAAAATATTGTATCTCTTTTATAATTTGTGTGATATGCCCATAAGATCATAGGAATGTGATCTTACCAATCATCATGCTTGACATCATAGATTTTCATGAGCATTTTCCCTAGTACTATTTTTGAAGCTTTAGCCTAGCCATTCACCTAAAAATGATAGATAGTCCTTTTATGATGTACAATCAAGAACTCTTCCATAAAATTTTTGATAGTATTATTGAGAAAGTGCATTTATCTATCGTTGACTAGTTTGATCAAACATCTGCACTTGGTAATTATTTTTTCATACAAAAACTTTGCTACATCCTTCACACTATAGCTAGGTGTGGCAACAAATTCAACCCATTTAGTGAAATAGTCTATCATAGTAATGATATACCTAGCCTTGATACACTTGTTTGGAGGGTTGATTAGTCCTACAAAGTTATTACCCCATTATTCAAATGGTTGATCTACTAATATGGGTTACAATGACATCTCATCTTTTTGGAGTGGTTTTCTTATACATTGGTAGACATCACAATGTTGCATAACTCTATGTGCATCCTAAAACAAATTCATCCACCATAGTCTAATTTGTAGAATCTTTCTAGCAGTAGCCTCTCTTATGAAATGTCCTTATGTGACTCTTTGATGAGCTTCCTCTAAGATTTAAGGTTGTTCATGTTTGAGGACAACCCTACATAGGACTTCATCCTTTTCTAAGTGATATAAAAATATTTTAATGATAGTGTATGGCATTTATCTAGTCACAAACTAATTTTTATCCCATTCCTAAAAGTGCACAGGGAAGATTCCTTGCTTGAGGAAGTTGTCAATAGCTTCAAAATTTTCAAGAATCAAAGAGACATGAAAGAGGTACGCATCATGTGATTCTCCTTGTAGTTATTTGCCACTTCACCATTTAGAATTCAATTGAGGTGGTTAGATCCCACATTTTCTTTACCGAGTTTTACATTTATTCAAAATTGACATTCTTTAAATAACATCAGCTAATGAGATATTCATCTTCCTAGAATTGTTTGTTGACCAAGTAGTCTAGATCTTGATGGTATATGAAAACTTTGAATAGTATTTCTAGAAGATAGTGTCAATTTTTTTGTAGTGAAAACATAATGGCCAATGCTTCCCATTCCATGGTTATATAATTTTTCTCTACATCAGATAATTTTTGGTTAGAAAAGTGAATAGAATGATCAAGTGTACCATCTTTGGGATGCATAACTAATACACCAACTAAGATGCTTGAAGCATCTACATGCACATGAAATGGGATTAATCTAATCTAGGAAAATAAATATAGGCATAATGACTAGTCATTCTTCAAGCTTAATGAAATATGCTTAGCATTCAGATGTACATCCAATCATAACATTCTTGCATAGTAAAACTTCCAATGGAAATGATATAATTACATATATTTTGATAAATTTATGGTAGTATCATGTATGTTCAAGAAAATAATGCTCTTTAGTGGAACTAATAAGTGGTGGTATACTTAGGATTATTGTGATTTTAGCCTGATCCACCAAAATGCCATCACTGTAAACAACATGTCTAAGTAAAACACCAAAAGGTGTAAATAATAGATGTTTTTTAAAATTTAAAGTAATGCACAAAGCTTAGCATCATTCTAACATCAAACACAACTTGGAAAAATGATATTTAAATAGGGATAAGATGGCCCAATCATCTAAGTAAACTTACAAGAAATCATGGATGAAATCTTTGAATGTTGTGACTACTATGCATGAAAATTCTGCATGTGCATTCTTTAGACCAAACAACATGACTTTGTATGAAAAATAACCCCACTCTATTGTAAAAGTTATTTTGGATTGATCCTCCTCTATGATTAAAATCTAATGGTATCCATTGAACTAATCTGTAAATGAATATACTTCATGGCCTATGACAAACTCTAGAACTTCATCTATAAATGGTATGGGGAATGGATCATTTATGCGGACATCATTCAAAATGTGGTAGTCTCCACATAACTAAATTGTAATGTCCCCATTTTTTAAATAAAACATTTTATGAATTTTATTAGCCTATTTTATTATCGTAGGATATTTTGGGTGTTATAAGGGATGTTTTATTGTGGATCACTATTCATAATCGATGATTCATAAGTATTATTCACCGACACTATTCATGTGTTACTATTCACATGTCACTATTTATTGGCACTATTAATGAGTCACTGTTCATAGTGACATGATAGGTGATGTGGAAGGTGACATGGCAAGTGATGTGGAAGGTGACATGGCATGTGATGTGGAGGATGATATAGCCGATGATGTAGTAAGGAGGTGACTTTTAGAGTGATGTGGTATGACTCACATGAGAATCTAAGACATGTGAAGAGGTGGGGTGTAGTTCTCCACTTGGTGACTTAAATATTAATATTTTATGAGTCATATGTCACCTTTTAGGATGAGGACAAGGGATGGGTCAAAATTATATGGACGCCCATTATTTTAGCATGGTAAAGAAAGTCAAAAAGGTGTTGAATCATCTTTTACTATTCTTGGCTTACATGAGAAAGTGGGAGACCATTTTTGGTGTCATATGGGAAGTTGGAGACCAAGATAAAATAGTGGGATTTACTTTTAACCATTGGAAAATAAGGACAATCATGTGTGGGATAAATTTTGGAGGCTTGTGCATTATGGAGGAAGATTTGTCAAAATTGGGGAATCCACTTTTGACCCTTGAAACAAGACTCCAAGCTTTGCACTATGCAAGGATAGTGGTTCCACTACGTGGGGCATATTTTTATTGGGCATGACATTATCTCTCTTTCATCCTTTCTCTTCCTTCTTAAATTCTATAAATAGAGAGCCCATTCCTTTATAAAAACATTATATGATTGATAAAGCCCCCCAAAACCCCTTTTGATCTTGAACTTGCACGTTAAACTTCCCTCTCTTGGACTCATTCCAATGAGTTGTAATACTAGTCTTAGTTATGATGTGATTCCACCCAAACTAGTTGTCACAATTCCATCTAAGAATTATAATTGAGCTTCATTTGAATTTATTAGTCTTAGTGGTGAAAGATTCTACCCACACTAGTTGTATTAGTATTTTTATTTGTAGGTTTGGAGTATATA
Organism: Torreya grandis; assembly: GCA_037957365.1. Classification (NCBI taxonomy): domain Eukaryota; kingdom Viridiplantae; phylum Streptophyta; class Pinopsida; order Cupressales; family Taxaceae; genus Torreya; species Torreya grandis. The sequence goes on from JARHVA010000178.1 coordinate 6,231,275, forward strand.
TTTTAGAGTGTGTAGAGTGCAGAGTATTCCAATTTCTAGATTTTATTTTTCAAAATGTTTGTAAGTGTTTTTAGTGTGTAATAGTGTGGAGTCTATAAAGTGTTAGTGTGTAGTTTTTTAGCATCCAGTTGTGTGGAGCTACCTCATATGAGGTTTGCTTAATTTGTAGAAGTATTGAAATTTGGGTCATCTCCTTAATATAAGTGTTGAGAGGATTTTTCAAATCCATTGTTATAGATAGTATTGTTAGTAGGGTGTTGTATCCACCATTTTCATTGTTGTGATAATTTTATGTAATAAGAGAATATGTATTTAAAGACTTGGTATTTATCATATTTTCCTAAGAGTGTATTTAACTAGGTTTGTAGTGAAAAGTTTATGAGAGTGTTTAAGTTTTTAGCAAAAATTTTATATGTGGGTTTAAGGTGTTATGTTGCTGATTATAAATATAAAATTTATAATGTCATATGTGATTTAGGAAGTCTCTTGTTGTAGGTTTATGTGTTTAGGTAAATATGTTGTAAAAGGGATATTTCATCAGTATTAGAGCTTAGTGTGTTAAGAGTGGATTTTATAGATTTTAGTATTTGTAGTAAATATGCTTGTTTAGTATGTTTTAGTGGTATCAGAGTTATGCATCTTGCTAGCCTATGTAGTATTGTGTTATGGGTCTTTATGAAGTTTGTATTTTTAGATTTGGATACCTTGAACCATGGCATCAATGAGAGAAAAAGATTTGAAAAATATGCTTTTTTGTGTAGGATATAAACTTGAACCTTTGCTCAAACCATAGTATGATCTTCTCCATACTTTGAAGGAAGTAGAAGGCTATTTATCCATGGTGGATCAAGATTATTCTCAAGAAATATAGGTAGTTATGTCTCCTTCAACTATTTTTTTGGTTGAACCTGAGCTATTGAGACACAAAGACAAGGATGTGAATCTAGTAGTCACATCTTGCCTAAGTGAAATCATAAGAATTTCATCCCCTAATTTTCCTTACAAAGAGAATGTCATGATGGAAGTATTGCATCTGGTTGTTTAGATATTTCATGGTTTACATGACATCAGAAGCCTTTCTTTTGGTAAGAGGGTAAAGATTTTAAAATTGGTGGAAAAGGTTGGGTTATGATTTTTTTTTATTGATTTAGGATGTGATGAGCTTATTCTTGAGATGTTTTATCACTTCATAGATTCTATTAGAAAGAGTCATGGAAAAATTATTTTTGACTATATGAGATCCATTATGTCATTGATTTTGAATGAAAGTGATAAGATCTCCCAACCAATTTTATCAATGTTAGTTGATGTTTTGAACCAAGGTCAAGTTACTTCATCAACTGCATATGATTTGGTTTACAACACATTCAATAAATGTGAGAAAAAATTATAGCCATACATATCATATGACCAGATAGAAGATGAACTAAAGCAAAAGAAAAAAGTGGAGCTACCAGAGATTGAAGATAAAAATATTCCTTTGGTAGAATATATCCATTTATTTTCTAATGTTGATATGCATGACAATGAGCCAAGGAATGATGACATGAAAGCTATTGAGGATCTACAATCCACCTCTAGTAATAAATCATTGAGTGAGTGTGTTGCTTCTATAAAATGTGGGTTAAGCGAGGATGAGGAGAAAAATCATGTTGATCCTAAAGTTTTAGATTTTGAGTTGCATGAAGAGTTGACACCCCTTACTTCTAGAACCTTAGATGATGATGATCTCATAGTTAAATTACAAGTATATGTTCAAGTGGAAAACCCTGATATTGTAGGTGTTATATGAGAGTTAAGAGCTTCATTAGAGGAAACCAATATAGATGAATTAGCTATTGTTAATGTTATTTTACATTAATGTGTGGGAAAAGAGATTTCCTAAGATATGGACATGGAGGTGGTGCATGTGAATGCACACAAGTATAAACCACCTATGAGCATTGTGGAGATTGTGCCATTAAAAATCCATCATAAGCATGTTATGTGGTATGACCCACATAAGAATCTGAGGCATGTAAAGAGGTGGGGCATAGTTCTCCACTTGGTGACTTAAATATCAATATTTTATAAGTAACATGTCACATTTTAGGATGAAGACAAGGGATGGGTCGACATTTTATGGAAGCCCATTATTTTGGCATGGTAAAGAAAGTTAAAAAGTTGTTGAATCATATTTTTACTATTCTTGGCTTACTTGAGAAGGTGGGAGACTATTTTTGGTATCATATGAGAAGTGATAGACCAAAAAAAAGGAGTGAGATTCACTTTTTACCATTGGAAAATAAGTAAAAGCATTTGTGGGATGAATTTTGGAGGCTTGTGCATTATGGAGGAATATTTGTCAAAAGTGGGGAATCCACTTTTGACCCTTAAAACAAATCTCCAATATTTGCACTATGTAGGGATAGTGGTTCCACTAAGTGGGGTGTATTTTTCTTAGTTATGAAGTTATCTCTTTTCATCATTTCTTTTGCTTATCAAATTCTATAAATAAAGAACCCATTCCTTTATAAAAGCATTCTATGATTTGATAAACCCCCAAAAAAATTGCTTTTAATCTTAAACTTGCATGTTCAACTTCCCTCTCTTGGATTCATTCCAATGAGTTTTAATACTATTCTTGGTGGTTATGTGATTCCACCGATACTAGTTGTGACAATTCCATCTAGGAATTGTAATTGAGCTTCATTTAGATTTACTAGTCTCGGTGGTGAAAGATTCCACCCACACTAGTTGTATTGGTATTTTAATTTACAAGTTTGGAGTACAGATTTTAGAGTGTGCAGAGTGTAGAGTATTCTAAGTTCTAGATTCTAGTTTTCAAAGTGTTTAAAAGTGTTTTTAGTGTGTAAGAGTGTGGATTCTATAGAGTGTTAGTGTTTTTATTTTTAGCATCCAATTGTGTGGAGCTACCTTGCATGAGGTTTGCTTAATTTGTAGAAGTATTGTAATTTGAGTCATCTCCTTGATATAAGTGTTGAGAGGATTGTTCAAATCCATTGTTATAGATAGTATTGTTAGTAGGGTGTTGTATCCACCATTTTCATTGTTGTGATAATTTTATGTAATAAGAGAATATGTATTTAAAGACTTGGGATCATGCATATTTTTACAAGAGTGTATTTCAATAAGTTTGTAGTGCAAAGTTTGTGAGAGTGTTTAAGTTTTTAGCAACAATTTTGTATGTGGGTTTAAGGTGTTATGTTTCTGATTATAAATATGAAATTTATAATTTCATAGGTGATTGAGGAAGTCTCTTGTTTTAGGTTTATGTGTTTATGTAAATATCTTGTAAAAGGGATATTTTTGTGGTATCAGATCTTAGTGTGTTAAGAGTGGATTTTATAGCTTTTATTATTTGTATTAAATATCCTTGTTTGGTATATTTCATAACTTTCTCCTATTTTCTTGGGCTATATTACCATTAGGCTTACCAAGTTATCTTTTTTTACTAGATAGATTATCCCTGCATCCTACATTTTATCTATTTCTAATTTTAGTTTTAGTTTCATAATGGGGTTGAATTTGTATGGTCACCTCTTGATTGGATGTACACACTCTTTCAATTCAATGTACATCTCACCAAGAGATAGATTGACTCTTTGAACCTATGATAACTTAGTAGGGAATACATCTTGATAGTCCCTCAAAAGTTGTAGGGCCTATGAAATCTTAGACTCCAACCAATAGTCACCTACACTTATTAGTTTTAGAAACTCCTCTATTATGATATTAACGATGTGTTTATTGAGAGGATGTTGATATATATTGCATTTTTATTCATCTAATAATTTTTGGATCTTCATTTGCCCTTCCTTATTTGGGATCTAGATGTTGTGTAGCTCATCTTCTTTAGTTAGTGCTATGTCAGTATCCTTGAGTGGTTATAAAGGTTGATCAAGTCCAAATAAATCATTCAAATGTCAATCTACATTAGAATCAGATTCTTCATCATCATCTACCTCATCATATATTTGGTGACAAGGCTACATCAAATCTTGTTCTTCAATCATAGAATATTTATCCCTTTAGAGTGTGGAATTAAGATTGGAAGCTGTGTTTTTCTACGCAGTTGATTCTATTGTGGTGCTCACATCTTCCATGCACCCATGGCATATAAAGTACTTGAGTTTTTTAATTACATTATAGACTAAAAAAAATTTATATTCAAACAATTTTTTTTGTATGAAGTCACTCTACACTTGTGCCCAATGTTTGGATTCTATCCTACTCTCCTATTGCATGTACCATGTTGCAGGTAGTAGAGCCAATGTATAGTGAAAAATATGAACCCAATAATTAGGTGTCACATGTTCTATGTTCCAAAATTCAACACAATTATGTACATGAATCTCAAGGCACTCTCCTTGAAAAAATTGCCATTTAGTGTGGATGAATTACAAGAGCTAAAATCTATTGATCATGAGTTCCCAAGAATCATCCCACTCTTGTTGATTATCTTGATGAGTTTCCCACCAAGTTACAACTACCTTTAAATAATAGTTTAGTGTATTAATCCATTAATTGATAGTCAAAATATGGACTTGTAGTCATAAAATAAAATCATTTATGTCATCCATTGCATAATATTTAGGTAGTTGATGTTTGTGTACAAAGACCATCCTCATGGGCCTAAGTTCATGGTTTTTGTAGGCCTAGTAAGGAGATGCATATCTAAATCACCATTGATAGAAGAATATGATTCCCAAGGTATTTTTCCTTCCCTTATTGGTTCTATGTAATCCTACATTTGATCGTCAGCTTAGTATAGGAAATCAACTTTTGAGTGAGTTAGTGATTTTATAGACATGGAGGCATAGTCTTTACTAATGAAATGATTTATAATTAGATGTGCAACTTATATTTTTAGTCTCCATTATTCTAATACATTTAATTAATAGGTAAGCATAAATTATACTTGAGGTTTATCTTATTGGTATAACAAGTTACATTGTGTTTCATGTAGAGCATTGGGATTCTCCTTCGTATTAACTTTCATCCAACTAGTTTCTTACAAAACATGTAGAGAGTCTGGTTTAACATGAATTATGTATGGTTTGTGTAATTTTTTCAAGGGAATTATCATAACCTTATCAACTTGATGTGCTTCAAGTTGGTTGTGTAATGTATTGATGGTCATATGACCATCATACGCCCATTTCTTTCCTATCAAAGCAGGGTAGTGCATTGCCATAGTCTTCATGTATATGACATCAAATTATCCTCACAAAGATAAATCTATGACTTTGATCTCAACATCCTCAAATCATCAAATAAGCTCAACTTTACCATAGTCATCTAAGCTCAGAGTTACTAAGCTATATCTAAGAGATGGTCATCCAATTACTTAACATGTAGATCTAAGAATCATATTTACTGTGCTACCTAAATCAAAGACAACATTTGGAATTTTGTATCTTGAAACCTCAATATCAATCCATGCATCCATATCCCATGATTTATTCATCTTGACATACCAAACCAAATTTTCTATCTTTTGTTGGCCATGTTGCACACATTCCAAAAGATTATGTAATAGGTTCATGATGTTTTTCAATATGTCTTCATTATATAGAATACTCATGAAATTAGTAAATCCATTAGCGCAATGATAAATCTATCTTTTCATATGATGTGGATAATTTGACCATATAGTTGCACATTGATGGCTACAACATCACCATCATTAGTTTCTTGTTGTTGAATGTTTTTCAACAACTGCATAGATTCATTCATAAGACTCTTTTCTTTGGCTAGATCTTAGTATTTATCTTGTCTAACCTTTCTATTTCCTTAATCTTGAGGCATCTCAAGTGGAGGTAGTCATTTTTATGCATGTTGTTTCTATGTCATATCATTTAGAAATGCATTTTATTTAAGTTCTACACTTACCATGTTTACATTTTAGATAGCTTTGTCCTTCCTCTACTTCTCCAAAATAAGACAATATTTTATATCATGATAATTAAAGACTCTACAATATGCACAATATGATTGTCTCTAAAGATTCATTATGTAGTTTCTTTTAACATGATTTTACTCTCCACATAGGTAGCATTTTAGAGGAGGCCAATGATAATTGTTTCCTCTTCTACCTTGGTATCCTCCTCTATATCTTCTTGGGTATCCTATATTAGATTTATACCCCTTTGGTATTGTCATGTCCCCTTTTTTAGTGGACATCGACAGATTTGATGATTAGCCTATTATGCGACCCTCGTAGGCTGAGAGGATGGATAGGGGGTCATGATGGAGATTGGCTTGGCTTTGATTAGATGAATTCTTACAGTTGGCATTCATTTGGGCTTTTTTGGGAAAGTTTGTCTGAGCTCCTATTATATAGGGAATGTTAGCATTCAGTAGAGCATCCCTGTTATGGCATGATCATGTGTAGAATCACTCCCTGATTCACCAGCTTTGAACGGTTTGAGGATCTGACATGTATTGAGGGAGATATTAATATTTGATTGATTTAATCAAATATTAATTATTTAGCCTATTTTTAATTTAGAAACCCTAATTCTAATTTAAGAAACCCTAATTAGGGCAAGCACATCTTTTTGAGGGTATAAGGGTTTCTCATGGAGGCCATTATTGATTATGCATTGATTATTGACTATTGATTTTGAAGAATTCTTCTGTGAAGACTGAGCCAAGGGTTCCGGGATTCCATTTTGCATTGGAGAACATCCACTCTTCAGTGTGTGAAATTCAAAGGTTGTCAAAGATCAGCCAATTTATTGCCAAATTGAGAGATAGCTTCATACAAAAGTTATCATAGAGGTTTATAGGTTTGAGAGATAACTTCACACAGAAGTTATCACAATATTTCAGGTATTTATTTTATTAAGTTTGATTCAATAAATTATATAGATAAAGCTTTTTTTGTATTAGATCCATATATCTTCAAATCAAGGGTTAAAACAAATAGGGTGTGCTTTATTGGTGGCCATACAAAGTCCATACAGATCCGTATAGATTCACACAGATACTGACATCGGCAGGAAGAGATCCATAGAGACCGACATCGACCGTCTTCAGACCGACGTCGACAGAGAAACCAACTGACAGAGACTGATGATGGTAGTTTATCGACCAATGATGGCCTTATAACCGACGTTGGTGACTATGTGTTGACACAGTGAACCCGAGTAGTTCAAATTGCAAGTTTATTTCTAGTTTGCTAGAGTAATCGAGTTTTTAAGACAATATTTTAATATTCTTTTATATGCATGAGAGAGGACTGTAATTGTAATCAACTGAACAAGTGATAAGATCTTTGATTTGTATTGAGAGATTATATTGTCGTAGATTTATTTATTTGAAGATATTTTGCAAAATCATGTCTTTGTTTAGAGTTTTTTATATTTCTATATTCCCTATTTCAAGGGGATATTACAGTGGTATCAAAGCTTTTGATGGAAAAAGGAGCCCCTAAGAAAGGGACATTACAGTGGTATCAGAGCTTTTGATAGAAAAAGGAGCCCCTAAGAAAGGGACATTATAGTGGTATCAAAGCTTTTGAAGGAAAAAGGAGCCCCTAAGAAAGGGACATTACAGTGGTATTAGAGCCAAATTCCTACCATCTTATTGGGTAAATTGATCTATACAGTGATAGCTCTGTTATAGTGGTATCAGATCTTATGTCCTGCCATCCTATTGGGTAGAGTGGGTAGATTGAATTAGTGAAGTATCCATGATGTCTTCAAGTACTCAAAAACTATGGGACAATGATATGAAGAAGTTGAAACAAAGTTTGAAGAGGTTAAATGAATTTTTTTAGACCCTACATTCAAAGACAAATTAACATGGAGTATTGCATCTGTTGTTAAAGGGTCCAGGAAAAAACTTTGCTTATACTACAAATGTCCATATGATGCCAATCACAATTGTCATTTGAGGCCTAAGGGCAAGGCATATCGTGTAATATGGGCATATTGTGAAGATTTAAAATCAGAAGATTTCAAACAGTAGGATAGTTCTAAGGAGTCAAAGGCAGAGGCTTCAGAGCCTAAGGTAGAGGCAATGAAGGTAGCTCACCAAGATTCTGAGAGACATGTGGATGAGCTTAGTCATGAGGATTTGGACTCTCAGTTAGTTGCAGAGGATGAGGGAGCTGGAGATTGTGATGATGAAGTAGTTTCAGTAGCAGCTTCTTCAAAATTAGATGGGGATGAGTCCGATGCTTGCATTCAGAGTGTGGAGGTATACTCTGAGGTTAGTACATTGAGTGTTAGTGGTGAGTACATTCCTACAGTTATTGCTGTGAAACATGTTGTTGGAGCTGACACACATATTCAGGATTTGGGAGTACCTAGACCTGATGAGTTTGGCATACTAGTGGAGTTGAGTTTCCATATTGATTCTTCTCACATTGATGATAGTGGGGTATAGTTGGTCATGCCACCTTTGTAGAGAGATCAATTATGGGATGGATTGGCACCATCTTTTGTAGATGGAATTGGCAGTTACAAGTTACATAGCCTGCAGTATTGACACATCTAGGGTAGTTGTGATTTCAAAGTTTGGTTGAGTTATATTCACCTTTTGGATTATGGATTCCTCTTGCTTATTTTTCAGCAGATATTGCAAGAGTTTGTGTTGATTGTCATTAGTATAGATCATGACTATATTTGGGATCCAAGTGGATTGATTGGTTTGTTGTTCTGAGATTGCTTGGGGTCAAGAAATTTTAGGAGGGGTGGATTGTCATGTCCCTTTTTTTAGTGGACATCGACAGATTTGATGATTAGCCTATTATGCGACCCTCGTAGGCTGAGAGGATGGATAGGGGGTCATGATGGAGATTGGCTTGGCTTTGATTAGCAGAATTCTTATAGTTGGCATTCATTTGGGCTTTTTCAGGCAAGTTTGTCTAAGCTCCTATTATATAGGGAATGTTAGCATTCAATAGAGCATCCTTGTTATGGCATGATCATGTGCAGAATCACTCCCTGATTCACCAGCTTCGAACGGTTCGAGGATCTAACATGTATTGAGGGAGATATTAATATTTGATTGATTTAATCAAATATTAATTATTTAGCCTATTTTTAATTTAGAAACAATAATTCTAATTTAAGAAACCTTAATTAGGGCAAGCACATCTTTTTGAGGGTATAAGGGTTTCTCATGGAGGCCATTATTGATTATGCATTGATTATTGACTATTGATTTTGAAGAATTCTTCTATGAAGACTAAGCCAAGGGTTCCAAGGTTCCATTTTGCATTGGAGAACATTCACTCTTCAGTGTGTGTGATTTAGAGGCTGTGAAAGATCAGTCGATTTATTACCAAATTGAGAGGTAGCTTCATACAGAAGTTATCACAGAGGTTTATAGGTTTGAGAGATAACTTCACACAAAAGTTATCACAGTATTTCAGGTATTTATTTTATTAAGTTTGATTCAATAAATTATATAGATAAAGCTTTTTTTATTAGAGCCAATATCTTCAGATCAGGGTTTGAAACAAACAAGGTGTGCTTTATTGGTATCTATACGAAGTCCATACAGATCTGTATAAATTCGCACAGATATCGACATTGACAGGAAGAGATCCACAGAGACCAACATCAGCCATCTTTAGACCAACGTTGACAGAGAAGCTAATCGACAGAGATCGATGATGATAATTTATCAATCGACGACAGCCTTATAACCGATGTCGGTGATTGTGTGTTGACACAGCGAACCTGAGCAGTTCAAATTGCAAGTTTATTTCCAGTTTGCTAGAGTAATCAGGTTTTAAGATAGTATTTTAATATTCTTTTATATGCATGAGAGAGGACTGTAATTGTAATCATCTGAACAAGTGATAAGATCTTTGATTTGTATTGAGAGATTATATTGTGGTAGATTTATTTATTTGAAGATATTTTACAAAATCATATCTTTGTTTAGAGTTTTTTATATTTCTATGTTCCCTATTTGAAGGGGATATTATAGTGGTATCAGAGCTTTTGATAGAAAAAGGATCCCCTAAGAAAGGGACATTACAGTGGTATCAGAGCTTTTGATGGAAAAAGGAACCCCTAAGAAAGGGACATTACAGGTATCCTCCTTATGGCTACATGGGATTCCATTACTGATACTATTGATTATTATCTCCCATACTAAAATACTATTGTACAATTGGAGGAGTCTAAGTCAATTCTTGTGGTTGCATTATGGGTAAACTCCAAGGTGTTGCATACTAGTATTGAGGGGATTTAGGTGTTCATCTTGGTAATGGAGTCCATCTAGGTAAATGATTCCATCTAGATAGGTTGTGAGGTTGGTACTATGGTGAACTCAAAATCCACTATGGACCCACTTGGTTCACATAATTATTATCAACCTCTAGGCCTAGGATTATTTTCTTTGCTAAGGAGATTTGCTATGATGTAATGACAAACACATTTTTTTATATACCCTATTTAAGTTCCTATAGAGCTCTATAATTATTCTCATCATGATTAGTGGATTTATATAAATTAAAGTAAAAATTTTGATGATTTTTAATATATTGTTATAACAGATGACATTATGTCATAGCATACCCTACTACTTAATAAAGTTCACAAAATTCCATCTTTACTTTCAGACATTCATTTTAGTGGTGTCCCTATTTTTGACACTCTATACACCATAGGTTCAATTTAGGTTTTTTTCTATTTCATGATACTACTCCATTATTTTCATGAAAGACTACAATGTGTTTTCAAATTTAGTGTTAACAATAGGAGCTTATCCATAGTCCTCAATATGATCTACTCATAGTGTAGCGACTTTGGTATCTTCTTTCATCTCATATTGTGATTGCACATTGGTAAGCCAAATCCTACCTCACAGTCCTTTAATAAACCATGTTGCCTTATCCTTATCTATCAAAATGAATTCCACTTTATTTATTACATCAAAAAATCTATGATCATAGTCATAGACTGACTCTCCATACTTTTTATTTATCTCTTTAAGTTTATGTATTATCTGTCTAGTACATTTCTTGATCTTAAACTCTATGACAAGCCAATCTTACACATATTTAATATTTGTATTTTGTATATGAACTATAATGCTCTCCAAATTAGAGACCCTATCAATTTTAAATTTTATACGTTTTCATCAGTGATACCCTTAACTTTCCATTTCATTTTACAAGTTAAAAGGTATTACTTAGGGTTTGTGGACCCATCATAGATGGCCAAATTTAAGAATACTTTGAATTGATTCATCATAGTAGCTGGTATAGATGGAGTCTTATACATAGCTATTATTTAATGTGATTATAGCCTAAGTGTTCCTGCTTATGAAATACTCTATGCACTAGAAGAATTTTCATGCACACTCTACTTGTCTACAGTTCCTTACTATTATTTTTCAACTTCACCTAATCCAATATACTTAAAAACCTTCCTAATTAATTTTGTTTGAATCTCCATGCCCCAACAGTTCACATGTTTTGAAAATGATTTTTCCCAACTCTTCTCCCCTTTCTCGATTGGCTAAAATATTCTACTAAGATATATAAGATTGGGTTATGGGGATGGGTACACTTATGGTGAATAATCCTTTCCAATGACTTCTTTCTCTATTTCACTTAAGCCTATAATTAAATTATGACTAAGTTCTACTTCTTTTTATAATTATTCTTCTTATGTCAATACCCTTTTCTATAGCTATGCACTACTTCTATCTTCCATCCATTCTACTCCTAAACTACTCTCATCTTCTTCCTCACATGTCTCTTCTTCTACTCACTCTTTATCTTCTCACTTTTTCTTCTAGCATCAAACACCATTCTCTTTCATCAAAATTTTAGCATCATCCTTCTCATCACTTATTTTCACTCATTCATCAACTACTCTACTAATATTTTTACTTTTATTTATAGTTACTTGGGTATCCATCTATTTATTCCATCTATTTTATTGTCACAGTTCCCTTTTTAAATCTAGAGTTTTTTTCTAACTCTTCTTCCCTTGTGTCTCTATTCTATATTTAGGCCCAATATATAGTCACTCATCTATCCATTATTAACCATCATGCATGCACATCCCCATACACCTAAAGTGACTACTCCATACTAGCTGGAATAGGCACCATGGCCTTTTCCATCACTATAAAAATTTCAATATAAGAGGTAGTCTCTATAAAAATTTCCCTTTGATTCCTTGAATAAAGTGGTCCTAAAAAACCTTGAATAATATATATATTTATACTATAAAATTATTATTGTATCTATCTATAGTGGTTATAACCTAATAATATATCACTCTTGTCCAATCAATTTCTAGTTTCACTAATTGGTCTATCTTTTCTTTAGTCTATGTAATGGTCCCTTTCACTCTGGGATGGAAGTAGTAGTACTTCAGTCTTGTTAACCAATTAGTCAATAATTTTAGTAGGTTATACTATAAAATTTTATATATTTCATCATATATATCTTCTTGAATGATTTCACTCATGGTGAGACCCATCCTTTTAAATTCTTCTTATGTGAAGTGCCATATTTTTTGGTCTAACTAGGTTTCAATGTCTCATTATCCCAGTAACCATATTAGCATATTTATTTCTAGAAGGAGTGTCTCCATGCTCACCACACCATTGTTAGGAGAGGTTATTATTTTGATATAACATACTAAAGATGACGATATCTAGGTTTTAATAGTCTGCATAGGATAGTGTAGTGAATTCATGTTAACCCAAAACATGACAGAAGTGAAAGTTCATGTGATAGGAAAAAAATAAGATTAACCAAGATTTATTGAAAGATATAGATCATTTAGATTACATTAAGATATATAAAACCAAATAATTAAACATGATAATACAAACAAGGATTAACATAAGAGATTCAATAGGTAACCATGAACCAAAAAGTCTATATTGATCTTAGTAAAATATCATCAGCTTCTTCATACAAGCATACATATTTATAGTCACTTTAGTTCCTAACTATTTATGTTATTCTTCATACATTGGTGCCAAAATGAGGAGACTATTCATCTTCTATCCTTTCACAAGTTGAGAGGATAGGACAAAATATATTAGTTGACAACTTCATATATAATGCAATAGTATTCAAAAGAATATCTTGTACATATTTTTTATCCAATTTTATTATCCAAATAACTTTTTGTAAATATCATAGAGTGTGATATGAAACTTGATTCAAAAATTATCACATGGGTTTCAATCCAAGAATATCTTACTTTATGGACTGTGAAAATACTATCTCTCATATACTCCTTAGATTATTTAAAAGTTATCCAAAAAAAAATTCCTTTATAACCATTTTATTAGAGACCTATTTCAAATGGACCAATTCTTTTTCTAATTTTTTATTATCACAAAACCTAAAATCACTAGTGGCTAAAGTTTTTAAAATACTAGCTTTTTGGGTTGGGTGATATGAGAGGAAGTAGATTTATTATTCTTATGGGGTTCCATATATAGGTGAAACTATAAGATCCATCCAAAATATAGTTAAAGAAAATGCAATAGACATATGTCTAGAGAAAATAGATAAATTTTATCTAGAATAACACTCCCTCAAAACTAAACATTTCATTTGTATTGACAAGTAAAAGGTTTTGGCAATAGAAGATCATTATCAAACATGCAAATTGAGAGAATTTATTGAAGTAGGATGCTATGTCCAAATATTAAATTGAGATAAATGTAGATGTATTAATTAGGAATGTATACCCATTCTTAATAAATTACAAAATCCACTCACTTAACAAAACCCCCAATGACTAGTGGAGTCTTTATTTTTAATCATAATTCTTAATTTTTATCTCCCTTTATTAACCATAAACTCAATTGGTTTAGGTTATTAAATATAAATTTAAATAACTTTTTATTTTATTATTATTAATCTCCTCTATATAAATTTGCAAATTTTAAATTAAGGTTCAATCTAACTTACTTTCCTTTCAATATTGTCTCATCTTAATTGGTGAGAAAATTTGCCTTGATATGATCAACACCTAACTAGTTTTCAACAACTTTATAATGGTATTTTACATTAAAAAAACATTACCTTTTGTATCACCTCACATTATAATTCTTTTTATATATAAGGAATCTAATATGTAGTTATTAACATGATTTATCATGATGATGAATCATGGGTGGTGATTTGAAACATGTCAACCCAAATAATTATACACACTTTTTTCATAGAAATAACATTTTCAAAAGTAAAGAAGTTTTTGAATTATTATTTGACTTGTAAGATAGCTATAGTTTCAAAATTTCCCTAGAGAAGTTAAGGATACTTTTCTCAACATTGAATAAAACCCTATATGTACCCAATATCCTAATTTCTAGAGACAGATTTTCAAATCATTGCAACCTTACTTATACATTGGGTTTCACTAATTAGACCTTTGGCTATAGGTGCTCAAATTCATTAATTAACCTAGGGATCCAGTTATAATTTTCATAAGTTTATTAGAAATGGTAAATAACTCCTAGACAAACACATGAAATCCTTTTTGTCTACTATAATGTATCAAGAATGGATCATTAAGATGTATCGATCAAACTATTTATTGCAACTCTTAATGAAGGAGGAGTTGAATGGTTTCACTATTTTAAACCTAGTTTTATTATGCATTGGAATGTAATGAGAATTAATTTTTAATAAAAAAATTTAGACCAACTAAAGATGAACATTAATTTATGGCACAACTAGCCAAAATAAAAAAATGACCCTCATGAGACCATGGGAGAATTCATATCCAAATTCAATAAGTTAAAACACAAGAATTTAATGAATTATTTACACACTTTGGATTTTTTTATTTGTTAATGCACACACACTAGAAGTTTTTTTTTTTGTACAACATAATCGATCACCAAATTTGGAACACACTCAAAGTCAAACTATCAAGATAGATGATGACATCAATATGGCTAGAAAGCTAAAAATAATACATTAAAAGGTAACATATAGGCTGAATTAGATCCATTAATCCAAAAAACAATAAAAGATATATCATATTTTAAGTAAAAAATTCCTCATTCCCATCTAGATATGCCATATCAAGATGTACCCTAAAGACCATTTGTTCCATATAAAAATACATATCCCCATGCTCTATCTACAACTCCAAAACTATTTATTAAAGGACACCTTGCATAGAGTATTTTTTCATGAACTTGACATGATACTAATGAACATGATGGTTCTAACCACCTTGATGATTTTATATCTCTATAATTATGCACCTTGGGTGAACCATCATATGAAGGTGTTTCATGTACCCTTGATCCTAAAATTTATGAACCCAATGGAAAATACTCTATGGGTTATCTAGAATACAAACCTAATGAAATTGAACATGATTAAAGAGTAGAAATGTATGGTTCTAGTTTCTCTTATTCATTTGATATCATTGATCACATAAATAAAACCAAAATTTAGATCACTCATGTTGAATATCTTAGGTCAAATTTGGATCAACTTGACTGGATGATTAGATTTATTTTAGGAGAAGGACCCAATGTTTCATCTAGAACACTTTTAAAAGAAACATTGGCTACTAATTATGATCTTAAAAATCATATGAATGTTCCACTTCAAAGTGTAATAAATTGGACCCTTTTTATATTTTACTTTTTATTGGAGGATTTCAACTCAATAAATGCATCATTATTTTTTGGGATTTTGATAATGTAATGCAAACTAAGGTTGCACATGCCTCAAGTTTAACATGTATAAAGAAATTTGACATCTATTATTATATGGTCTAAGTAAATCCCTCCCATTGGTAAAATCAAAGATGCTTAGGTGGCCTTAGTAACTTTCCTAAAGAAAAGAATCATGATGACAATATTGGTGACAAATACTACTCCAAGTTATAAGATGTTGCAAAATAAAACCTTTTATAAATATCTTGGTGGAAAAATTAGGATATATTGGCATCACACTACTATTCTGGTAAAAGGAAACTAAGATAAGCTCTTGCTAGAGCCTGAATCCAAACATTTCATGCAAAAATCAAATTATCCTAAAAATGATATTTTATACAAAGAAACATGCCCTTGTACATACATGGTGATGTTAGAAAAATATTTGTAATTACCTAATTTCATATAATGGAATGAAAATGATGTATGGACCTTGAAATTTGATAGAATTTGTGCATCCATAAGATGAGGAGGAAAGATAATTCTAATTTCTCCTCAGAATTATATTTTCCCATTTTCATATAAACTCAAATTTAAATGTGTTAAAAACATAGTTGAATATAAAAAATTATTGTTGGGATTGTAGGTATAATAATAAATGAGATTCTATAACATTGTGTCAAAGGGATATGTTTAACTAATTTTTACATAGGTGCAAAACCAATATCAGGTTAATAATGATAGACTAAAATAATATAAAAACTAGGTTTGGTATTGCATTGAAAATTTTGAATCTTTAAAGATTATTAAGGTGGAAAGAAAATAAAATTATAAGGTTGATGCTTTATTTATATCCACATATTTGTTCATTCCTCATCTTGAGATAGATAAGGATAAGTATACTATTGGCATATTATATTGCCCAATTATTCTAGACATATTAGAGTATTGGCAGGTGTTTAATAATTATTTAATAAATCATTACTTCTTAGAGCAAGAAAATATTTTTTGAAATTTATATTTCGAGGGAAGTTCATAAACCTACATAGATTCCTTTTCACAAGAAAATAAAATTAGGGATAAAAATGAAATTAATGAATACAAAATAATATAAATAAAAGTAAATAAATTATGTGAGGTTTGGTACATTGGAATTTTTTTTATAAGTATGATTGGTATATAAATAAAAAATAAAATAATATCTCAAGGGTTTTCTAGATTATGTCAAGGTGACCATACAAATGGAATAGGAATCACATTAAGTAAATATTAGAAAGTGTTTCTCCAAATAAGAACACACAAGGTTCATAGGTCTCTTAAAACTATGCAAATATATCTTCACTTGGTGTTATGCCGATTTGAAATATTTTTAACCAAAATATGTGCAACATAACATTACTCTAAACAAGGCATCAATCCCCCTAGGAAAATACCAAGACATTATAATCCAAAGATTTTGAGCACTATATATGAGGAGATCAAAAAGATTTTGGATGTCAACATAATATTCATAATACAAAAATAGAGATGGGTAAAAAACATAGTGCCAGTAAGAAATAAGAATGGACAAGTCTAAATTTATGTGGATTTACAAAGTTTTAATCAGGCTTCACTTACTATCCTCTACAAAAAATGGATCAAATTTTAAAAATAACAACATGGTATGAAATTAAGAATATGATATATATTTTTCCAACTAAAATAAAGTGGAGGTATCTCATGAAGATAAATATAAAACAACATTCTCCAAACTATGGGGAACATTTGTTTATCAAAAAATGCCTTCAAATCTATCGATTTCAGAGCCACTTTCTAAAGACCTATGGATTAGTCTTTCAGTGATTTGAAGCATAAATTTAATGTTGTATATCTATATGATCTCACTGTGTTTTACAATAAGAGATAAAATCATTATGAACATTTAAAAATGGTTTTTGAAAGATGTAGAGTTCATGGTATTTATTTAAATCCTAAGAAGTCCATTTCTGTAGTCACACAAGGAAAGATCTCTAGACATGTAGTGTCCAAGGAAGGTTCTAAGATTGATCTTGAATGAGTCAAATAAATTCATAAAATTGATTTTCATCTCAGTAAACTTGGTACACATTCATTTTTTAATGATATAAATTTCTTTAGAATAATTGTACCTATTTTTTTTGAATTGACCAGATAAGTTTTCTTAGATGGTGAGAAGAAAGACTATTTTCAATTGGAGTAAATAAGGAAAGATATCATTTAAGGAGATCATGAAATATATTTCCAATACCCCAACACTAATATACCCATATTTTCAAAAATAATTCTTCACATATTGTTATTCCTATGAGTATACATTGTCAACCATTCTAGTACAGAAAAATGAAGAAGGAATTGAGTCTTTGATAAATTTCATGAGTTGTGGACTAAAAGAACATGAAGTCAAAAAATATTTTATAGATAAATATGTATATTTTGTTATAAATTTTATAAATAATTTCATATTTTATATCTTAAAGTCTCACATGATAGTAATGGTCCTAGATCCAACTATTGAATATATCTTGATGTAGTAGGAACTAGGTTACAAGCACGGAGGATGGATATCCAAAGTATAGGAATATGATTTGGAGATAAAAACTAATAAATTGGTAAGAGGATGTTTTATTCATAAAATAATCAAATAAGGATTTTATTATCAAAGAACATCCAACCACAAGATCTTACTATGGATGAAATAGATGATTTGATGCTTATGGTATTCATTGATATAATAAACAAATTATTTTCAAATATTACCTAATTATTTTCATATGGAGAATTTATATATCATCTAAATTTCAAACATAAAGTGGAATTAAATCTAAGTAAAGTAATATACATATTTTTGGACAATAATCTATTTAAAAAGAGAAGTAATAGAACATTTCTAAGGTGCATAGATATATAAAAAAAAGGTTATTAGAAGTTTTCCACAATCAAGATTCTTGATTCATTTATCTATTATTATCATCAAACATGATATTAAAAAAAACCATTAATACTATCCCACATTGTTAGGAGATGTACAAGAATGGGTTTTAAAAAGTGAAGCTATCAACATTTTGTTAGAAAATAATAATTGACAACTTTACCTCTCTGACTAATAGTCATTAAAGAACATTTTTTTAAATGGAGATTACATTTAATTAACACATTGAATCATCATCCAAGTGAAAGGAAGAATAATTTTTAAATTTATATATTACTTAAAAAATGGGTATAAATTATTCTAGTGAGATCCACAACTGCAAACATTTTTTTTAAAATTTCAACAAAGAGAATATTCTAGTAATATTTAGTGTTCCTCAAAAGATAGTGACATAAAATGATTTAAATTTTTATTTATATGAAATCATTAAATTATGTTATGAATATGGAATTTATATATCTAATTATTCTAATTATTACCCTTAGGGTAATAGACATGTAGATTTAGTAATAGGAAGATCACTAGTAATTTTTGTAAACTGGTAGATGAAAATTATATAAATTGGTAGAATAAAATTTAAAATTCTCTTTGAATAGACCACATAAATCCTAAAATATAAATTAGAGTTTATCATTTTCAAATATAAGAGGATTATAAATAGATATTCCCCATTCATTATAATTATGAGCACTCAAACTGGATTGTGTAGTAGAGGACAATCAATTCTAGAATTCATTAGAGAAAAGGATTATGTATTTGACAAAGTTAGAGGAAGAGAGAGAGATGGTCATTGGTCATATTTAAAATAATAAATTAAAGGTAAAAAACCTATTTTATCAAATATCCATACAACAAATATTTATAATTTGGTGGTTTTTTCTTCTTATAGGATAAGATAGAGAGCTAAGAGGGAGTCATGGAAAGTTTGACTCTTTGTGGATGGGTCCTTTCATGATTCACCATTTCTTCATAAACAATACACTCTATTTGGAATATGGAGATGTAACACATCTTATATTGCCTTATAATGAGTAATTTTTGAATCTCTAAAAATAGTATGGGTAGGTTATCCCCCGATAGGCCCTTAAGTGATTTAAGATTTTGGTGTGTTTCCTTTATGTTAGTGTGTTTCCTTTATGTTAGTGTGATTCCTTTCTATCATTGTGTTTATTTTCTATTAGTGTGTCTTCCTTGTTTCCTTTCCTTCATATTAATTCTATTAGTTGACCCCACAACCCATTTTATAAGGCGTTAGTATTAAAACCATTCTAGAGATCACCCTATATCCTTTCATAAAGTCCATGTCCCCAATTAGAGTTAGCTATTAATTTCAAAATTATTATAGTCAAAATTTTATCATTATCATAAATCTTAATATAAAAAAATTAAAATTAAAACTGAAAGTTCAAAGTCACAAATTTTATCAAATTAAAAACAAAACTAAAATACAAAGATTTATACCCATACTTGTACCCTGTACACCTATAAGTCTATTATTCAACCTCCTGGGCAATCTAGATATTGGGATGCATGATAATACAATGTGGGTGTGTTTTTATGCCTATTTTTCTTCAAATCTAGTCCCACTATATATCATGTAAATGGCAGATGGAAAGGCACAACTATGGTAAAACATAATCATGGCATATATCTTCTACATTAGTGGGGCTCAACAGGTCAGATTGCATGGGGTTATCATGCACCTAAGGGAAGTTTGATGCCTAAGAGTGATAAATATTCAATTTTTTTATTTATATATGTTTTAGATACTTGGTTCCACTCATTATTTTTCCAAGATATGTACACACATGCTTTGAAAATTCTATCATTACAATAATCACCCTTGTGAAAATGAAAATCAAGCCAAAGAGATTCCATGAATTATACTCTTAATTGACCATATAATAGAGAAAAAATATTTCAAATGGGTAAATTATTCTTTAATTATGAGAGTTGTGTAAATACTAGATGAATATTGGGGAGCAAGCATTTCAGATGAAGTAGCTAACCCCATATCACAACATGGGAGTTATCTCATCCAATTATATAAACTATCTTATATAAGAGTTAAGGGATTTTAAGTTTACCCCTTGATATTTCCAAAGGTGAAAAATAATAAAATGTTGTTGATTGAGCAATGTAAAAAGTTGTTGGTAGTGCAAAAATGAAGTAGACAAAAGCATGTATCAGGCATTATATTGTGTATCTTAATGGGACACTATAATTGATAAAACACCAAAAATTCTTATAACATTGAATATTTGATTTATTATATAAAAATTCACCCTCACACAAGAAAATTTTCTCCTCAATAGTTAGATATTTTTGAAATTTCATCTCAAAATCAGTTCCTCCTATGTATAGAAGCCATATTTAGAAGAATATTGGGTTGATTGCTCAAATGGGAATGAGATGTTGAGTATAGATTAGTCTAATTTAGTTTGATCTAGGTCAAAGATTTCACCAACATGTGGGTATAAAAAGAAATGGTAGATGATGGAAGTGAACTACCTGACCCATCTTACACTAAAAGGATCATGAATTCGCCCATACTAATGATAAATTTGCATACACATGAGTTGACTGATCTACAAATTTAAACCAAAATAGTATTATAGATAACAATGAAGTTGTTCAACAAAAATCAGGAATACTTTACTAGAGTATGTAACTTTAAAAGATCCAAAACCTCTACTACATCAAGGCAAGATCTCTTAGTAGCTCCTAAAGCATCTAATAAAAGTGGCTTTATGTCACAACACCAAAAGATGAATTATAAAATTACAATTATTTTGAGATTATGAATTGATATTAAATTAAAATACTCTTGCTTTCATTTGAATAGTGAATATGAATTTCCAAAATCAATCTCTTAAACTACTATTATTTTAGAGTTTAAATAAATATGTGTGTAAACCTCATAAATACTAACTAAATTGATAAAATAATTTTTTCATTCAAGGTTAAATAGAAAATCATTAAACCCATAGTTAAACATAGAAATTTAAATGAAAGTGGTAATTTATACAAAATGATTCCATTAGGATCCCCTCAAGAATGTCACTATTCCTTTCTAGAATGGTTGTATTATTACTTGTCATTTATATTAATACATTATTAAACATTATAAATACCTTGTGTGTCTATTTAGAAGTCATACACTCTATGAATTACATAATATCACTATGCACATGAAATATCTTTTTTTAAAATTTAGTATCATATCTATATATTAATAAAACAAGAGTATATTACAACACTAATCATATAAAAAATGGGTGGAGAAGTCATGCCCCATGAAAAAAGTAACACCAAAGGAAAAAACACCTTGGGAAGAGTCCAAATGGTGGTCAATAAATGACCACACAAAAACATGACATCAATAGTTGAAAATAGATAAGCACAAAGAGAAAATAAGCATAAAGTAATAAAGAGGAAAATTAAGTAGCCACAATAAACATGAAAGTCAGGGGAGGTATTGGAGATGACAGGTCCTAAGGCTTGTCACCCAATCCTCCCAGAGTAGGAGGATCATCATCCACAAGTAAGGGTTCTTAGCCATCATTTTTTTGAGATTTTAATTCATCATATTTTATCATTTTAGGAGAGATTGTCAAAGCTATTTGAGTAAATTTATCTTCATTCAATCACCCATAAATAATCCCTAATAAAGAAGACACCAAAGAAAATGACATTTTTTGGGGCTCAATGATAGTAGACCACATAATGTTAAATCACTTATCCCAAACCCCATAAATGGAATGGATATTCCATTTAAGGTGGATCATTTCATCTAGAATTTATCAAGGGGATAAAAAATTATCACCCAATTGAGGGAAATATCAAGTGAAAGGAATGGTTGTAAGCCAATGCTAATCCTTCCAACAAGGAACAAGGGAGTTGACCCTTATCTTATACAAATATTTATCAGGTATGGAACCTTAAATTTATAATATAGTATCTAAATCTCAATTATTTAAATGAAATTTGTTCTAAGTTTGCTGCCAAGTAAGCCAGGATTGAATCAACTTGAAAAAAAGGTCACCTATAATTTTCACACCTTTTCTAAACAATCTTAACCCTTTAATCCAAGGGACTAAGGAAAAAGGAACATTATGAAAATTTAAGCAAGGCAACCACCAAAGAGAATGGTAATTAATGGATAGTCCATTCCTAAAAACCTTACCTATCTAAGTAATATGGGGTTTAAACTTCTCTCGTGCCTTCCATAGACTTTACACAACAAAAGTTCCCTTAATTTTAGCTAGCACTTGGATGACAAGAAGGGACTAAATTCCTATGCCTTGCCAAGCCTTCCTACCACATGGGAGCCCTTGATAAATATGAAAAAGAAGAATAATATTATAGGCTTCATCACCAACAAGACCCCTAATGATCCATTTAACATTGAGAGTAAGTCCTTTAATTTTTATATCCAAAAGACCTAGAGCACCTGCTTCCTTAGGTTGACAACATATGTTCTAGGAAAATCTATGAAATCCCTCGTAGCCTTTATAATTAGCCCATAGAAAATATCTTATGATTTTTTATAATCTAATATAACTAATATTAGAAGGGGTTCAACATGAGGAGTAATAACATTCATAACTGCCAAAACCTTGCAACAAATCTAAATTTTGATAGCTAAATACAAAGGCTTTGTGATCTATAAAGATTTTTTTTCTCAACCCTTTACACCACATAAGACTATAATTCAAAGGGAGAATCCCAAAAAGTAAATGGGATGCCAAGGAATTTAAAATTAACCCCTAAAAGAAGAAACTACCACTAATATCCCTCTAACCTAGGAGGTTTAGGACCCAGAGATTGACCGTAACATTGTCTTTCTCCATTGAATAGATGAGCTTGAAGACAAACACAAAATATGAAGGAATTATGTATAATTATTAACTCAGTCTTCTTCCTCTTGAAGAGTGAGAAAGGAATAATCTACAAAATGTCTATTCAATAACTATCAAGAAAATTGAGGGTGGGAAATACCTTTCACCAAACCCCTGGTAGTGTAATTAGCTAATAGGTAGCTACATCCCTCTAATTCTATCACTTATAATGAATGGGTTAAAATATAACCTTATCAAATAAAATAATGAAGTTTAAACTAAGAAGATTGAGTGTCATTAATTGTATTACATGTCCTAGCATCTTGGAAGAACATATTGATCATGTGAACAAATTTGGGACCAAAGCTAAGGGATTGTAGCATGGAAATAATAAAGGGCCACTCAATATGATCATAAGCCTTATAAAAATAAATTTTAACAAACATAGATTTTTTATTGGAGACCCTATCCCATTTCATACCTTCCCAAACAATAATCACATTATACATAATGAATCTGTGTTGAATAAAACCATTTTGTTCAATTATAATAATTAAAGAAGAAGATGTTTTCCCCTGAGGGATAAATCCTTAGAAATAATATTATAAGATATGATAATAATATTAATAAGTCTCCAATTGGTGATAATTTTAGGGTCACCATCTTTGGGAATAAACTTAATATTAACCTGATTTATAAGAGGTCCCAAAGAATTAGTTAAAATAGATTTAGAACACACCTTATGAAGATCATGACCTACAGTATCCAAAATATCTTGATATAACTCCCATGAGAAACCTTCAATCCTAGGGGCTTTGTCAACTACCATCTACTTAACTACCTCATGGAGATCACTAAGAGATAAGGGTCTATTATAGCTAATCCTTTAAGAATTAGAAACTTTGTAAGGAACAACCTGAAGACATTGATTAAGAGATACTTCTCATTATGGAGAGGAAGATTGAGCTGAAAAGACTCCATGATAATGATGAAAAAAATATTGTAAATGTTAATAATTTTGGTAATCCAAAATTTTCCTTCCTTGACATCTTTAATTCTATCAACATCTCTTCTAGAATAGAAAAGTGAAAATACATCCTTAGATATTTTGTTTCCTATTTTCAACCAATGCATATTAGCTCTTAGTTGAGATCCTTTGGCCTTGTATGTCTCCTCCACTTGAAGCTTATGAATCCAATGGGATACTTGAGTTTGAAGTTAAACATTAAAATGAGACAATTCTAGCTCCTATGAAACTCATAGGTATTCATGGTTTGTAGCATTATATAGATGCCATTGGAAAGAGGCAACATGTTTACCATATATCCAAATAAATGTAGTAGTGTGATATAGAGCATCCAACCACCACTAAATCTAACTAATGTCCCCCTTTGGATGTGAAAATAGGTTCCATATTCTAATTATATATCCCATTGTTACTTCATGTTTAATATGAGCAATATTGATATAAAATTGACTCAAACAGGCTTCAATTAAGGATTGAACCACTCAATATTGAAATTAATAGGGTGGTGATCTGATCAAAAAGTATCAGGGATGATTGACACTAGCTAATCATATACTAGGGAAAAAAATAGATCTTGTTCATCTAGAAAATCTTAGTCTAGCCACTAAAAAATTTTGCCTTATCTTTGTCAAAACCTAGACAAAGTAAACTAGGGGGTATCTAAGTTTTTCCTTTGATGATAATTAGGATCAAAAACCTTAGGTTTGTTATGCATATAGAACCAATCCTATCACTCACTAGCACACCAACGCATGGGAAGGTGCCCTTCCTTGTCCTTAGTAGATTTTACCATATTAAAATTTCTATAAAGGACCCAATTCACATGAAGAAGCAATTCAACTAGCCATCTCTAAAGTGAGGCCCGTTGCACAACATTATTAGAGGCATACAAGTTATAAATCCCAATGATGTTAATTCAAAGTCAAAAAGGGTCCAAACCACCTAATGGGTAGGTCTGAACCCTAGGAAATAATGTTTTGAGAAATATCTAGAGATAATAAAGTTATGGCCCCACCATGCCTAGCTTCATGCCCAGTATCCTGACAAATATCATTAGGCCAAATAATTCATGTTGCATTCTGTAGTCAAAATCCATAAATCTTTACCTCTTGAAAGTAGATAATTTTCATACTACTAAAAAGCTGACAACTATTTCTAACAACATACTTATGTAGAGGATTAGTAAGGCCCCAAACATTCCAAGATTAAATAATCATTGGGAACCATCAAGGTGCATATCATTCTCCTCTATGAGATCTTTGATCATAATAACTAATTATACATCAACTTATTTGGTGTGTAGTCACTCATTTTAAATGGTTGTCTCTTATGAGACATATATTCTTCCTCCTTAGGAGAGGGAGAGGGACTTTGAGAACACCAAAAAAATTATTTGTGATCCAAGGTGACCAAACTTCATTTTCCCTCTGAGATGTTCACCCTAGGAGAGGGTTGTGATGGTGGAACTAAGGGTTTCACCTCAACTAGAAAAGCCATTATTTATGGTGTATGCATAAGTGGAGGTGAATATTTATTAGGCAAAATAGATTTCCCAGTAGATGTTGAGGCATGATTATTCATAAGAGGTATATATGAAGAAGCATATGGTCTACCACCACCATTTGAGGAGTTATATGTTTTGTTAGTGAGTGTGGTCCATCCATCATTATTTCCATTATGAGGTTTGGCCTTAGGTTTACCCTTTTCCTAAGAAATAGGAGATGCATGCACCATCAAAGGACATTCATTTACCATGTGATCTAAGGACTAATACCAAAATCAAGTATTCAGGAGATTGATATATAAAATGCATTGAGAGAATCTATTATTTCTAATTTGTATATCAATAGAGTCTTTTAAATCCTAGGATAAATTCACTTTAACACAAACCATCTTTTAGGGATGATCCATAAATAAATTGGTCTACTCATGGCATATAAAGTGCCTAATGGGTTTTATGAGCTGATCAATAAAACCCATGAGCTGATCAATAAAACCCCATAATGGGAGAGGTAAGCTAGGAAACTCAACCCAAATGGGAATTTTTAGCTTTGCTTACTCTAAAACTTGAAAGTATTGAGTCTAATTAAAAAAACCAACCAAAGTGTTTTAAATAAACCAAGGACCATGGTTGAAAATGGATTTACAATGTTTAGGGTTGGAGAAATGAAAAAAAAAAAGTTATTGGTAAGGTTTTGGAATCCTTCTAGTTTCACTCCATGGCCTTCATATTGAATGTGAACTCATTGTTTCAGAAGGCCCTTAGGGGGGAATCAACCCACCAAATAAGAAATCAAAGTAAAATTTTCAAAAAATGGCATGCTTTGTCAAATTAAGTCATATCTAAAACAACATTAGGTAATGGAGAGTCATAATCAATAATATTACCTCATCAAAGACTTTTGGGACAAATTAAATCAAAGTAAAATTTTCAAAAAATGGCATGCTTTTTCAAATTAAGTCATATCTAAAACAACATCAAGTAATGGAGAGTCAAAATCAGCAACATTACCTCATCAAAGACTTTTGGGACAAATTTCCTCACTTGTTTCAGGGCCATGCTTAACTTTCACTCACTCTAGCTTTCTTTGCATTCATAGATGTAGAGAGAGAGAGGTGGCAGTCATTTAAAATAGGGTAACCCTACCACCTAAAGGTTTAAACATTGATCAAAATCTATAATAAATTCAAACTAAATCAAAATCATGACTATATCTATTGAAATTGATAATGTGGTAGAAAAGCTAAAGGCTCATCAATGTAGATCTCCAAAACTTAATTCCTCAACCCTCAAAATCTCTTTTTATTTATATCACAAAGTTAATTCTTAAATATCTTTAAATAATCTTCAAAGTACTTAGTATATTATTTTTAATCTCTTCATCTTATTGAATATCATCTTTAATTAACCAAAACTCATTTGAATAACTCAAGCACTATAGTATAAGGATAATTATGCATTAAGCATTTTATAAAACAAATCATTTAATTCTATGTATAATTTAAAACATGGTTGCATTAAAATACAAAGTATTCTAATAAAGTTTTCATTTATTATTTTATAATGATAATTCTATGTACCAAGTTATTAGATTAGAATATAACATCTTATATCACATATGCTATTAGTGTAGGCTTTTTCCTGATTTTGGTTTTACCTACATGGTTGTTAGTCATCTTGTTTAGGGTTTTTAAGCTCATTAGGGGAATAAATTTAATGTGTTTACTAATTATGAGTTGAGTTATTACTATATTTAAATGGAAATGTAACTGATATATTAATCAATACTAGCTCCGAGAAGATAAATCCTACTTACACTTATGATTATTAAAATATTAAATATTTATGTTCATGACCAAGATGGATATGCTAGACCTAAATAAGGTATATATTACCATAATAACATCACTAGAGAGGGTTCCAAATCCTCTATTAAAGTGACACCATGCAATAACCCTAGTTAGGTCTTATGTTTTCATATTCACATAGTAAATGACAAGTAAAGTCTAATATAGTGCTCACCAAAGTTTATGACACCAAGTGGGGGTAATAAACATAAAAAGTAAACATGCATAGGATAATCCTAATTAAGCTATGTATAGGTAAAATCCTAATGCATGGAGAGATAAATATATTAAAAATCCATTACTAATGATACTTCTATCTACTAAAATAAAGGAGTAAAGTTAGAGATAATTACCTTAAAGATGAACCCATCGATACTCAATCTCTCCCTTAGCCAAAGGTGCTTTTTAAGAGGTTGTTTTGGTTTGTAATGATCACTAAGAAAGGAAAAATCATATAAGACTTTTCCATAATACAATATTCTTCTCCAAGTATAAACCCTAAGCTATAAATCCTCAAGTAGAATGACAAAAGTTTAGATTGTAAATAAATGCAAATCAATAATTGACTCTCATCTCTCTCTAAAAAATGGCAAAATGAACATGTATATATAGCTGAATCTAACCCTAAACCTTTCTTATATTTTAGTCGATAGGGTCAACCCAATTGAATCTATATTATTTTTTCTAAAATTAAGCTAGGCCTCAATCTAAGTTGGCCACATCTGACTTAGACCATAATGTGCTTTTATAAATTTAAATATAGGTTCGATGGGGTTGACAATGTAATGTAAATTGTAAAAAAGGGTTTTAGGATTAGGAAGGGGCTAATAAATGTTGTTAATGCTTGTATGAGTGTGAAAAAGAGGATACAATGATTAGAGAAGTGTGTAGGATAAGGTTGGATTGATATCAAGTGGTGGTATATGAGACAATAATTTTATGAAGCACCAATGGTCTACTCACCCCTTTCATGATATACCCTTGAAATCACACACTCAGAGATATTGATACTCAATAGGTGACTTTAAGAGATAAACCATTAATAATTGATAACGTTTGAAGATATTATGTGTATACATATTCCTCACTTGAAGATCATCACATGTCATTCAGATGCAATAAGGGGTGGTGCTTTGAGAAGAGAACATAGGAACACACAATGTTGAAGATAAATAAATTATAGTCTTTTAAAGCATAAAATAATTGAAAATATATAGATGAAAATGAAATAACCAAAATAAAAGTAATACATGCATATCTTGACTTACCTTTATTACTAGATGTTTGTATATTATGTTTATAGTTTTGATCATGGAGGGCACAAAGACTACTTTGGAAAAACCCAAGGTTACAAAACTAAAGAGAAAAAAAAACATAGGAAATCCCAAATAATTGAGGTAGTATAGGCATGATGTACCTAGAAACTCAGTAAGCTAGGGTAGAAAATGTTTTTTTAGGACCAAATAACCAAGTCAAAAATTAGAGTAAATTAGGTAACCAAAAATCTAAGGATAATAAATGACCAAAAAACTCAAACAAATAAACCTTAAGTAAGAAAAGAAAACAAACCAAGTCAAACGAAGGATACACATAAAAATGGTAATCAAACATCAACGTGAAAAAAATAACATTCCTTACTTTAAAAAAGATGGGCAAGCAATGGTAAAACACCATTGATGAGTTAGCAATAATAATCCTTAATTAATCATCAATAGAAAAAGTACATGAAAGGGAAAACAACATTGGTGAGTGAGAAGTAACAAGACAACCTCACTCAACAATGGAAAAAGTACATGAAAAATATAAAAAAATACATTTGTCCAAAAAAAGGAGGTTCAACAATGAAAAATGTTAAAATAAACTAAGGAAAGCCTAGAAATGTAAAGTAATGGTGTAAAGAAGATAATCCATAGTCACTCAAACATACTATTTTGTTCTAAATATAGATAAAGCTAAAAAAAAGTAGTGTTAGTATGTTTTTAAGATGTGAAGAAGAGGAAATATAGAAGAAATGGGGAAATAAATTTGGAATCAAATATACATGTGAAGGGGGAAAATAAAATGGGTGGAGGGGAAAACTAAGGAAAAAGTAAGGTAGAGAAACTCTTTATCGAAGTCAAGACACTTAAATTAGGTTTATCAAAACAAGAGGACTTTTGACATTAAGGACTCTGAAGAAATTTTCCTAGCCACACAAATCTTAGGTCATCAAAATTAAGTATGAATATCATCCCATGAAGGCTATATGCATAAAAATTAAAATGTACCTATCTTCTTACAACATGTTCCTCATTCTTTAGAACCCCTTATAGAGTCATCAGTCTACTATGAAGATTGGGTACTTACATGAGAAAGTAGGTAACCCTATATATTATTTTGAAGTCTTTTATCCCAATCTACTAGCCTAACACACCCCAATGTACCTTAGATCTATCATGAGGCCAACTATGGAGTTTGAGATTTGATTAGAGATATGAGATGTGTTATGAATCATGTATTTTGGTGTGATTTTGACTTTTGAATTTATATATTACCATTTGATCATTGTATTTTATTTCAAATGATCTATCTTTTAATTTTTGATGGATTTTTCTATTCCTCTATACAAATTCAAAGAACCAAAAATGGGTTCTAAAAATGGATATCATTTGAAAAATTTAGACTAGGTTGTTAAGAAAGATAATTTAAAGAGCATGGTATCTAAGAGTATTATTTATTCATGTGAAATAAAATTGTTGTCTTGACTTCAACCTTGTGTTATCCAAAGTGGAATGAAAGAAAATGAAATCAAGAGGAATGAAACATGAAACAATTTGAATTACTTCGAATCACAAAAAATATGACAAAGGTGAAAAGGGATAAAATGATAGGTAGGTATGATTCCTCATCATAATAATTTTATAAGTGTAGGGAAACATTATAGCATAGTTTTTTGTGTGAGGTTTATCTACAAAATAAATAAAAACTAAATTTGAGAACAAGGGATTACAAACTTGTAACCATTTCTTGACATTCTAAAAAAAGAATCATTTAATTAATTAAAGATGGTGATTTTATGAGGAAGGCCTGGTCCTATCCATGGTTTCATACTATAACTCACATAAGAGAAAACCAAGAGGGTGAATAAATCATGTGAAAAATAAATATGAGAGAGATGGTATTTATGAGGAAGGCCTAGTCCTATCCATGGTCTACACTACAACTCACAAAAATAAAACCCGATAAGGGGGTAAAAATCATTGTAAAATAACAAAATAATAATATCAAATGAATTCATGAGGAAGACTGGGTCCTATCCATGGTTTTACAATACAACTCATGAAAAAAGAAACAAAAGGACCAAGATAAGGAAATAAGGTTTGTGGAAAGACAAATTGATGTAAAGGGTAAGACCTATATAGATATCCTATAAAAATTGTTAATAGGATATCATATAGAATGCATGATAAGAAGGGAAATATCTAAGAAAAGTACTTTAAAAATTATACATTGGTAGGCTCTTTGAAAATATGGCCTTCATTAGTTTAGAGGTGATAAGTGCTAGGACCAAGTATATCTTTTACTAAATAAGGCCCCCACCATTTTTAGATGTACTTACCTTATTTATCATGGGTATAGTCTAATTTAAGGACTAGATCACTAATATCAAAAGTGTAGACTTTAACCTTTTTGTTATGTTATTTGGCAATATGAGCCTTGTATTGGAAATTATGTTGCAAAGCAGAGATATGGTGTCCATCAAGGATATCAAGATCATGAAGGCAAGCTTCACATAATGACACATTGATTATGATACCATGAATAAATATACATATAGAGGTAATATCAACTTCTAATGAGAGGATAGATTCAGAACCATAGACTATAGAGAATGGTTTTTCCCTAGTGGTAGTGCATATGTTAGTGTGATAGGCCCAAAGTGTAGGATATAAATAAAGATGTAAACTTATTTAGGATTCCCTAATTATATTTTGGATGATTTTACTAAGAATTTTATTAGTGACCTTAGCTTTTCCATTGAATTGTGGTTGATGGGGTGTGGAAAATTTATGAGATATTTTAAATTTAGCACAAAGTTGTTTCACATCTTTATTTTTGAAGTTGATACCATTATAAAAAATGATAGTACGAGGAACTCCAAAATGATAAATTTAATTGATTGAGGATGAATTTATAAATAGTGGTTCCTATAACATTAATTAGAGGCATGGCTTATACCCATTTGGTAAAATACTTAGTAGTCATGATGATAAAGACTTGCCTATCCTGTGATCTAGGTAGTTTGCCTATGAGGTATAATTCCCACATAGAGAATGACGAAATATATTCCATAATTTGGAGCTTGGCTGGTGGTGAATGGATTAGATCATCATGGAATTGGAAATGAATACATGTTTTAGTGAATTTGATAGCATCCTTTTCAAGAGTAGGCCAAAAGTATCCCATATGTAGGCATTTGCATGTTTTAGCATGTATACTATAGTGACCACCATAAATGCCCCTATTAGTTTTTTCAAGGAGAGGAGGAACATCTAATTTCATTACATAATGGATCAAGTTACCTTTAAAATTTTGATAATAAAGGTTGTTATATTGAAATACATATTTGAAAGTTTATTTGTGAATTTGAGTCTTTTCACAAGAATATGTGTTTGAAGGATAGGTTTGATGCTCAAATAATTAGATAATATATTTATACCATGGGATTTGTCAAATGATGAAAACCTCAATATGATACATTAGTGAATATTTTTGTTGGATAAAATTTGGGGAATTTATTATTTGAATAAGAAAGGTAGAATTAGTGAGAACTGGGTGCAGATGAAATAAGGATGTTGAAGAAGCAAGTGAATTAATGATAGAGTTTTGATCTCTAAGGATGGGATCGATGGTAAAATAAGTGAATTATTTGGTAAGGGTAATGTCCATTTGATGATAAGAAATAATATTTACACTTTTACATTGATAATCACCATCAACCTATTATCAAATGAGTTGGGTGTCACCCAAAGTATGCTTATATACAATGTCTAAGTCAAGTGCCTCTCTCATGCTTATGATTAATGATTCATATTATTCCATGTTATTAGTAACATCAAAAGTAAGTTAAAATATTAAATGGATATTTTTTCCATGATAAATAGTGAGTATATAACCTACCGTAACTCCTTGGATATATTTGGTGCCACCAAAATGAAAGGGTCTGAGTGTCTTTGTGTAAATCAATGTTGATTTTGAGAAGTTATTTGATGACTAATATAAATTTAGTAGTATCAAGAATGGTAGAAGAATCTTATTGATTACTTGATTCTAAATCAGTAGTGAATTTATGGAAGTAATCTTTAAGAGATATAGCTTGGTTAAGACCTTTAATATAGAGATGTTATCATCAGGGAGACTATATTTAAGGTGATTGGTAGTGAGTATGGGTGCTACTATGAGTTTGTTAGCAATGAATTGGCCTTTTATAGATTTTTTCATGATGATGTAAAGGTCAAATTCCATTGAGAGAAACATCCACTTGCCAATTTTATCACTAGGTAGAAAGGCTTTATAAAAAATAATAGAGTGGATCAGAATGAACTATGACTAAGTTGTTTGTTAAAGTATGTAATGACAGAGATTTTTAGAAGAAAAATAGATAGTGAGTCAATCACATTATAATTTGGTATAATGTTTTACATATTCAATGATACCTTGACTAGTATAATAAATGACACACTCTTTTCTATTATCATCTTGGTGGGAAAGAATTTCCCTAACTGATATGAGTGTGGAAGAAGTGTACAAAATTAAAAGATGGTCATTGGAAGGTGGATAAAGGGTGAGTGGATGCATCAATGATTATTTCATATTTCCAAATGATTTATAACAAGGATTGATCCATTTGAGATAATTACCTTTTTTAATAAGTAAATTAACATAATAAATTCAATAAGCCATTTTGGGGACAAATCCTCATATTGCCCCAAGCTTGCTAAGGTAATTAAGGATGTATAGAATGGAATAAGGAATAAACATATTAACATTAGTTTAATCTTAGTGAAATTTACATAAATACCACAAAGAGAGACTAATAACCCTAGAAATTTACTAGATGTGACACCAAAGACACATTTTTAGGGGTTTAGTCTAACTTTATATTTGATGAGTCGGTCAAAGATGATCGTAAGATCAGAAAGATGGGTTTTATGGATTTTAGATTTGGTGATGAAGTCATCCACATATGTTTCCAAAATATTATGGATAAGGTCATGGAAAATTTGGGTCATATCCCTATGATAAGTAGTTCTATAATTTTTAAGGCTACAGGGAATTTTAACGTAACAATAGGTGGCCCATTCTATGGTGAAAGTTGTCTTGCGTTGATATTTGGGGGTAATGTGAATTTTATTGTAGCATAAAAAAACATCCATGAGGGACAAAATTTTGTATATAGTATTGGAATCAATGATGGCATCTATTGAAGGCAATGGAAAATTATCCTTGGGACAAGTAAGATGGAGGTTACGGAAATCAATGTAAATATGAATGACCATGGTGATTTTTTCACAAATGGGGATAATTATGGAAACCCAAAAAAAATAAACCATTGGTTTGATAAATTTTTCATCTAAAAGTTTAATAATTTCTTTATGGTATAAGTTATAAACTTTAAGGGGAATTTTTTATTATTTTTACTGAACAAATTTGGTGTCAAGATAGGTGATGATGTTGTGCACCATGATACTAATATTAATACTAGACATGTCCTAATATGACCACGGAGAAGTCTCAAGATATTTATCAAATAATAAACTAAAATTATAATGTTTAGTTGGTGTGATTTCTCTATAGATTGTTATAGGGCAAGGGCATGAGGGGGTGCCATATTTAATTCTTATAGTTTCCTTGATATGCATATCATTTCCATCTTGAAAATTATATGGAAAATTAGGAAGAGAGGAAATGGGATTGGTTTTAGGATCAATGATCGCAATGAATCTATAAAATGAGGGTATCTTTGCTTGAAATTCCCAAGTTTGTGATGTTATCAAAGAAGTTGAGGTTTTTAGGCATGGAGAAATTCAAGGATGGATTCATCACTAGGTAACATAGATAGAGGGCCATAATATTCCACATATACTTCAAGATAAATAATGTTTTTACCATGGTGGTCATATTTAGAATGTATCTATCATAATTTATGGCCTTAGAATTGAAGGTGATCTCAAGAGTAGTGAAACTATAGAGGAAGGGTGATTAGATTCAATTGTTTTATTATTAGAATCATGGACATGAAAAGGATTGGGTAGAATAGCTGATTTGATAAGAGGTATGGAATTTTCTAAATTTTTTGATGATATGAGAGGTAAGATTTATTCAACCACCCAATGAGTATCTATAAGTTTAGAGTTGATTGGAGATACATGACCTTTAGGTTCTAACTTGAAATCAATAGAGATGGTACAAACATCATAATTGAAATCATGTATTTGAGATAAAGTTTTTTAATAGTTTTGAACATCCATGTCTCATGATTCATCTTGGTTCATGAAATTAATTATCATCATAAGTTGGATAAATGATACATGTTTGTGACTCAGAAGGAACTTTGGAAGGTGAGATTCCTAAATCATTAAATTTATGTGGTGACATAATTAAAAGATCTTGAAATAAGTTATCCATTCCATAATTATTACACATTAAGTCATCTTTTATATAAGATGCTTCATCAACATTGCATGGAGGATAGAAATCAGTGATCACATCAATAAAAGGGATAATACAGTAACAAAGTAATAAGGAGGGAGGTAGACACTCTAAGATGTAAGAAGGTAGCTTAATAGTATTTCATGTATTTTGTAAGTCATTGGGCTCATCATCATTAGAATCAGCAAGAGTGACATGTAAATCCAGACTCATATTGATGAATTTGGGTAAAGGGGAACTATTAATCTTTAGAATAGTGGGAATCCAATATTGATATTAGATTAGGATTAAGAAGTTGAATACTCCATGGGTTAGGATTGGCCTCATTTTTATACCTTTTTAATTTATGAATGAACTTAATGCATTGGCTTCCACAAGAGGTGATAACCCTCATTCGACAAGTCCATGGGCATCCTAGGAGTATATTGTAAGATAATGGTAAATTGAGTACGATAAGCTTAGTTCATATAGTTTTGGGTCCAATAGTAAGAGGTAGATAAGTACAACAAAGAAACTTTTGATTAGTTTTATCAAATTTATGACATGTCAAATGAGTTTTTTTGAGATGATCTTTGTTATATCCAAGTTGTTAAATGTGCCAAAGAGATACCACGTTAATGCCTAACCCTTAATCTAATAATACTTTGTAAATGGGGGTGGTATTAATGCCTACTTTAATAAATAAGTGTGGATCATTGGATTGAAATAGGATTTCATCATTGATAATGTCTTCTTTGATGAACTCTATGGAATATTTCAAAGAAAGACAAATGGATTCAATGGTATCAACTTATATTAGTTGAGGCTCATGAGAATATGGTTCCTATTATAAAGGATACGGCTCTTCAATTTCTTGAAGTTGTTTCATGAGGAACTTATGATGATAAGGATATGTATGAATTAACTCCATGAAAATAATTTTACAAGGAATAGAGTTGAGTTCTTCTAGGAAGTTCTAATGGTTTTTAGAAGAATAAGAACCAACACAAGACTTAGAAGGTAAAACAAGGTTAGGAGGAAGATAAGTGATTAGAGGTTCAGAGGGAGGAGGTGGATCCTCATTGGTTTTCGAATATGATTGAGTAGTATATTTGAGAAGTTGCTATTACATATATGGTTTCTTTGGTTTGGTGATAGGGTCTTTATGGGCTAGTTTGTATCGATATTTAACTTTAACAACATTTATGTATTGGGAATTGGCGTAATATTGATCATAATCGATGTCAATCACATAAATATCTTTATTTTATTATTGAGGGTTAGATGTAGAGAAAGATTATGTGTTTTTAGAATAGGAATATTTGGTAGCTTGTTTATTTTGAGAAGCATTAATGTAATCTTGATGATAGATTTTGATCATGACATCATGATTGAATGAGTTTTCAAGAATAAAAGAAACAACAAATTTTGTAAGCCCTCTAAATGTTTCATGTGAATGACATATATCATCATTAAACCGTAAAAATTTATTAGGATCATACCATTTACAGGGATTGTTAGGGTATGTGAATGGTTTAGAGGGTGCTAAAAATCATTTCATTTTTTGAATGGTTAATGGCATATGAGAAGGTTGGGGATTGTCAGCTTTGGCCACTCCTAGTTTGGGTTGAGGAGGATTACTAGTTATCACATTGGTTGAATGTTGAAAATATCCTTTAATGATTTTAGTATTAGGTTCAAACTATTTCATTAAGAATTCTTGGCATTTAGCTTGATCAAGAGCTTCATTTAATGTTTGGGGAGCGAAAGTTTCAACCTTGTATTGGAGTTAAGGTGTTAATATCATTATAAAGATTTTTAAAAAGTTATCATCAATCATGTTGTGATTAGCCTTGTGAGCCAAATATTTTTATCATTTGATAAAATCATGAGCTGATTCGGTAAGGGATTGCTTAGCATTGATGAAATGACTAAGCTAATTTTTGGGAAGATCATTGTGTTGGAATTATTTAACTATAGGATTGACTAAATCCTCTAGTTTCCATATATAATGCTGGAGAAGTTGGTTATACCATTATAATACATCAACGGTGAAGGTTTTAACTAAATGTTTGGTTGTGGCAAAAGTATTAG
Source organism: Torreya grandis (assembly GCA_037957365.1). Taxonomy (NCBI): domain Eukaryota; kingdom Viridiplantae; phylum Streptophyta; class Pinopsida; order Cupressales; family Taxaceae; genus Torreya; species Torreya grandis. The sequence goes on from JARHVA010000178.1 coordinate 6,268,830, forward strand.
TTTGGATCCACTCCTTATAAAGATTGCCAAATGCCTTAAGAGAATATGCAAGGTCTTAGTCCCATCATATTTAATAGTTAGAGATATAACCAATATCAATATAAATAATGAAATGGGATAAAGACTCATTATGAATGTGTTGAAGCATCTTATTTTGCATGATAGGTTGGGTGATGACATTACCCGCAACATGTCTAAGAGGCAGAGGAATAAAATTTTGATTAATTTAAAGGAGAAGAATAGTAGGTTTCTTATTCATGTTAATCAAATGATTTTTTTGTTGCATCATTTTGGAGGTATTATATGCTTGCATTATATTCATTTTCTACACTATTTGTGTAATAATATGAGTTCTATCAATTGGTTGGTTAGTGTTTGTAGGAGGATTCCTCAAATTGGTATTAGGGGGAGGTTTGTTAGTTGGTAGATTCATTGTGGGGTTATTAGATAGGTTTGTTTCAATCATCCCCACATTCTCATGAGATGTTTGAAGATTGAAATCATCTTATTAGGTATGAAAAGGATCTGAACCACTAATATCATTTAGTTGAGTTATGTGAACCATGTTTCAACCAAAATATGAGGGAGGAGAAGATGAACTCCAAGAGTGAGGATCCTCTTGGGAGGTAAAGGTGGGAAGAAAAGAACATCTCATATAATGTATAAATAGATTTAGGTTGTCCAAAAAAATTATGGTAGGGTATATTATGATGCTTGAAGAAATAATCTAAGATCAATAAACAAGAATTAAAAATAGAGACAAATTTGGCTAGATAGATAACAATGTTAGACAATAGGTACAGAGTCGACTATGTTGATAGAGTATGTGAAGAAAATTCACATAAAAAGAAAGTAAAAGGACATAGTAAAGTGGGTTGACTATTTGTTTTAAGGGATAAAATTTAAATAGATAAATAGATATATAGTCATATGGGTTGATAGTCTATTGTTGAATAGGGAACATACCAAGAAAAAAGAAGGCATAGTTGGATAGATTAAATTTTTCATGCTTAGACAAGGACTGGATAAGAAGATAAGGAGACATAATCAAATAGGGATGATTTTATTTTAAAAATATAGAATTTTTTTTCAAGATAATATTTAAGTAAATGAAATTAAGCACATAAGCATTTGGATCAATGTGGCTGATCCAATTGGAACACACATCACAAACTTTGCACCAATGGTAGCTAATTCAAGTTCTATAATACAAAATACAATGATCAAAGAGAAATAAAAAACTTGAAAGTAAATTTTAACTAATTTTTCATTCCTAAGTGTTGTTTAGTTATAATGAAGTTTAATTTTAATATTATTGGGAAGTTGGCTATAATAAGGAATTAAAAATCAATCTAAAACTAATTTCAAGAAGTTTAGGCTAGAATATATCTATATTGGTGATGGCACTAGCTTAATATTGGGGCCTACACACTCACTTCAAAATCCCATAGTGATAATGGTATTGGGTGTGTTTTATAATATGTATCATTAACCACATGTTTATACTTGGCCAAAAAACCAAGACGGCTTCCCCTTTGGTGATGAAATCCAAGTAAGTAGGCATTGGGAATAAATTTTTTTAATGTTTTTTGTGTGTAAAGTGAGTTGTAAGTATGTGAAAAATAGAAAATTAGTGTGAATAAAATTGTAATTTGAAAAACCATCTAATTAATATATATTTATTATTCCAAGTATGTAATCAACTGAAAGGGAAAAAAATTAATTACTAATAAAAAGAGGTTAATTCCTTGATTATGAAGAGTATAAAATTGGTTTAGGTGATACTATATATAGATAGTGTAGAATAGAGTTGATTGGGTCATTATTATTTCACAAAATTAAGATATAGAAGGACATAGTCAAATAGGTTGACTATGTTTTTTATATAGAATACAACCTACATAACTATGTTTATCTGGTTGACTCAGTTAGCTATAGGGATGCAATTTTATAGAATACAAACTTATGAAAATTAGTACTGAAAAAAAAGAAATGAAATGGTAGAGAGAATAATAATAATGAACCTTGGTGGGATAGAAGATTTTTAAAATGCAAAATTTTATGTTGTGATGCTTAAATGCTAATTTAAAAATTTTGCTAATAGAGTCAACTAGTTTAACAAAGTTTACAAAACCTGTGTGCTAAAAAAGTTGTGAATAGAGTCAACTGGTTTGACTATGTTTGAAGACATGTATGACATGATAATAAAATTGAAAACAAAGTATATTAATTTAAATATGTATGTAAATCTAGAACTAAAAGAGAATACTATGCTAAACTGATCGATCCAATCACCTATATTTGGAGAAGACCTACACAGAAAAAAAAGTCATTTTAGAGAGACTATGTATTAACCTATGCGTATACTATTAGAACTATATCAATAGGTTCAATATAGTACTAAAAAAATATAAATATATAATATAATTATAAAATAGAAACATGAAATAAAACCTACAAGGGTTTGATTCATGTTGGGTTCACCAGAATGTATGTAAAGGGAAATGAAACTGATCTATTAATCAATCTTAGCTCAGAGAAGATAAATCATACTTTTACTTCCAATTGTTGATACATTATATATTAGAGGTCATGACCAAAATGGATCTAATAGACCTAATCAAGAGATCTCTTACCATAATAACCTCACTAGAAAGGGTTCCAAAGCCTCTAGTCAAGAAAAATCATGTAATAACCCTAGCTAGGTCCTATGTTTTCATATTCATAAAGTAAATAACAAGAAAGGTAAAGTATAATCTAGTTCTCACCAAAGCTTGTGACACAAAGTGGGGGTAATAAACATAAAAAGTAAACATATATAGGAGAATCCTAATTAAGCTATGCATAGGTAAAAATTTAATGCATGGAGACAGTAATATATTACAAATCTATTACTTATGCTACTCATATCTACTAAGATAGATAAGTAAAGTTAGAGATACTTACCTTGAAGATGAACCTATCAAGACTCAATCTATCCCTTGGCCAAGGTGCTTCATAATAGGTTGTTGCGCTTTTTAAGGATCACTAAGAAAGGCCAAAAATTCTAAGACTTTTCCATAAGACAAGATTCTTATCTAAGCATAAAATCTAAGCTATAACTCCTCAAGTAGAATGACAAAAGAGTATATTGTAAAGAAGCGTAAATGAATAATTAACTCTTGTATCTCTCTAATAAATGGTGAAATTAATGTGTATATATAGATGAATATAACCCTTAACCATTTCTAAAGTTTTGATGATAGGGTCAAAAAAATCAATTCTATATTTTTATTTGCTAAAAAAAAGTTAGGTCACAATCTAGGTTGGCCAGAGTCGACCTAGGCATGTAACATTCTTTTATCAATTTGAATATAAGGTTGATGGGGTGAACAATATAATGTAAACCATAAAAAGGGGTTTTAGCCTTAGGAATGGGCTAATGAAGGCAATAAATGCTTGGAGGAGTGTGAAAGAGAGGAAATAAGTCTTAGGGAAGTGTGTAGGATAAGGTTGGATTGATATCAAGTGCTGGTATAGGAGATAATAATCTTGTGAAGCACTAATGGTCAGCCCAATCCTTTTCCAATATACCTTTTAAGGCATGTACTCAAAAATATTGAGACTCAATAAGACCCTAAAAGAAAAAAAGCATCAATAATTGATAAAGTTTGAAAATATTATGTGTATACATTTACCTTTTTGGTGACCTAATACATCACTATATAGCGTACATCCTTTGTAATTTTTGGCTAATCAATCAATTAGCTAATGGAATAATATGAATCTCAATTTTGATTTACATCTTTCTCTCACCCAATCTTATGGTTTGATGTAATCTATGATGTTAAGAGATATTAGAGTAATCTAACATGGTATTAGAGCTATGATCTGATGGTTGCTTTTCCATTTATGAAACCCTTTGTTAGATATTTATTACATGCATTCTTATTAGATATTTTGATTTTTGAAATTTTCAAGGCTTTGGTGGGATTTTGATTAAATATATATAACCTATTCAATTAGAGTCTCAAATCATAAAATAGACAACATTCTTAGATTCATAAGGTAGCAAAACTCTAGGATCAATTGTAAACATGATATAGTTTTGTGATACTCAATTTTGACCATTTTAGAGAGTTTTGAGCCCTTTTTGGTGCTTTCATGAAAATTTGTATAGTTAAGGTCTATAAGGGAAAATTATTTTATGGTTTTTCTAGGTTTTTATATATCTTTAGTGGGTTTTTTTATATTTTCCTTAAACATTCTAGATTTGGATTTTTTAAATTTGATTAAAATTTTGCATCTGCATGCACAAATCAAAGTTTTGGGCCTTTATTTCATATGTAATAAGTTTGGGATGTTATTGCAGTTAAAACCCTTGACATTAGGACTATAAGGTGCATACATAGTAAAAACCCCAAAAATTATGACTTTTGGGTGCATCTCCTATCAAAAACCTTGACATCAAGACTTCACAGTGCAAGCATAGTCAAAACCCTCAACATCAAGACTTTAGTTTGCATGTGCAACCCATAACCCTAACATTTAGAATTCAGGCTATACATATAGTCAAAACCCTTCACATTGGGACTTTAGGATACACATATAGTCAAATCCCTTGATATTAAGACTTCAGGATGTATGCATAACACATAAACTTGACATTAGGGCTTCAGAATACATGTGCAATCAAAACCTCTGATGTCAAGACTTCCAATTACTAGCACTACCCTCAGCCCTAACATTAGAAATTTTGACTATTAATGTGGTTCAGAACCTTGATGACTAATAAAGTTAAATATAACCTTGACATAAAAATTTGGTTTGGGACTCTCGACATCCTCAACACTATGATAACTATTTGAAACCCTATCATTAAGGGAACTCTCAGTATTCTCGACACTACAAGAAATTTTTGAACCCTCAACACTATAAGAACTCTTAGAACCCCTAGCACTATGGGAACTATTCAAACCCTTGATATTATGGGAACTCTATAAACCTATAACACTATAATAACTCTTAAAATTTCTAAAAACTATAAGGGATCAGTGCAACCCCAATGCTTTAAAACTCTAATGATGATCTATAAGATACCAAATTTGACACCACAAAATTTTTTCATGTGATCTTTTTTTTAAAAATGACTACAACTCTTGATCATTAACTCAAATTTTAGTATCATCTTATTAAAAAACTCCTATTTTTTGTGTTTTATGCATCGGTGACCCTTTTGGTTCCTCTATAATTACCTATTCTTCACAAATTGTACCTCATAGATGCATTATCAGTAGAGCTTGAGATCCCTTCAATTCTTACATATGCATAAATTGATCAATACATATTTTTGGCCATGCTTGATTTTTATACGAGCGTCCTTAAATTTAAAACATTATGGTGGTGTCATTATTGATAGTTTTGAGGGGGTATTATGTGGTGTTGTGCATTATTTTGTGTCTCTTCTACACAATCATTTTTTGCAGTGTGTTGATTCCTACACCTACTACTCATTTGGGTGTATTACCAACTATGCCTGATATCCTCTTCATGATCATGCACTGTTATTGTAACTAGGGGTAATTGTAATTTTTTGGTGTAGTTTTACACTTATTTTGTGTCTTCTCTTAGTCATGTCGATTTCACTTGAGAGACACTCGAAAGAAATTTGATTTTACACTAGTGGTTTTTCTTTCAAATACTAATTATACTTCTTGGCATGCTTACATGAAACACTTGATCATAATAAATAATCATATTCCATTCCTATATGCATATATTCTTGCTCACATTGATCTTATTTTGTATAATAATTAGGATAACATTGTGGCAATTGACAAGGTTCCTAGTACCTTACTCTTTCATGATTCCATGGATATTTGTTACCATGTGGAGCATACACATTGTCCCTAAACTATTTGTACCATTATTCAATATCTTTTAGAGATCCTATGAATATTTATATCACTCTTTGTCCACCACTACCTACTATCTATTTGGATACTATTGAACTTTCTCCTCCTACTCCTATTTCCTATTATGACACATCCATGGTGGACAATGATCTTACTTTTATTGAGCCAGCATTATAGGATGATATTCTTCCTATGTTTAGCTATCCCATTATAGAATCTAATTTTATTCCTATTCATTATGTTGTTCTTATAGAGACATCATAGATTGGTACTTTTGAGGACTCTACTATTTTTAATGAGAGTACAACTTGTGAGAGCATCGATGACTCTACACATCTTATGGATATTCAATCTATGGATCTATGTGGTTCATTTATAGTATCTTCTTTAGCTTCAATGGTTTTTGAGACATTCTCTCCACTTCACATATATATTACTATAGATAATGATACATGACATTCTTCTTTATCAAACTCACTTGTACTTGATGACACTTATGATCTTGAGAACATCTCTAATATTGATGAATCTTCTTTCATCATAAATGACTACAATAGAGATAGGGACACACCTCTACCATTTCCTTGTTACATTCTAGATATTGATGAGTTAATTATTGATCCACCTACCTATAGTCCACTTTTGACATTAAAGGATGTAGGTGTATTGATTTAGGACTCATCAAACATTAGACAATCTATTCCATAGGTATAGGATATTATGTAGTATATTTTAACCTCTAATCCCATTGCAACATCATTGCATAAATTATTTGGCCCTCTTACTATGCATGAGGAGCACAATTACTTGATTAGAGTTCCATGAGGCACTTGGTAGACCCATTCACTATTCTAAAGTGATCCACTCTCCATTGCACCCACTTCTGATAGGTTCACTTTATTGGCATTACATTCAATTCTTATGCATGATCTTACTAGACCTATGCCACACTTATATTTTAGACACTACTTGGAGATTTTTGCATTGATTCTTCCATCTTCCATTTTGGAATGGGAAGACTTCTAGTACACAATTCATGTTATTCCTTTAGAAAATGGAAGAAACATTGTTCAATATAGATAGAGATTCTTTAGTCTTTAGATACAGAATCTTGTTAGTGACATTTGTCGTTATGTGAGATCTATTATTGGTAACTATTGGCCATTATTGTCCCATATACCAAGCTTGTTCCCAGATGGAATAGGTTACTAATAGATGAATATATGTTCTATATGGAATGAGTAGACCAAAGATATCATGCAACTTGTAAAGCTTTTGAAACACTTTAAGTTCACTTAAAGTGTAGTTTGTCCAAATTTAGGAAATCATGTCTCCATGGTGGTCATAATGTTCAGTGGAATGAATTATTTTTTTCACATGCCATATGGGCTAACTTGAGCCTTTAAAATTTATGCAAAAGGTTAAGCATAAGCCTAAGTGAGCCAAACCATCACCTAGATGTCATGCAGGAATAAATGGACTAGTTCACTTATGTATTTTACAAGTCCACTCAAAAAACATTTCCAATAAATATATTATAGTGTCATGGATTTCTTCATCCCAAAAACATGTTCTTCAAGTTTCATGTATGTGCAAGCTTTCTATCTCAATATCTAAGTGTTCAAAGTTGGATTTATAGCATACAAAATTCACACAAGTGTCAAGTTTGAGCTTCATAAAATGATCATTTGGATTTAAAAAGTCCTTAAAAGGTTTGAAGTTGATCAAGTTCTAATAGGCTGCTTGAGCTTGCATTTTGATAGGCAAGATCAAATGGTTTGTGGTAAGGGTCAAACTATTCAAAAGGTCCTTGGGTTAAAGCCCTTTAAAGAGCTACAAGTTGGGCAAGATATGATGGTGTAGTTCAATCAAACATAAATATGATGGTGCACATTCATTGAAAAAAGGTGGGTTTGAGCCTATATTAATGCATAACATTCATATATACCAATGATCCTATGGTGTATATAAACTACCAAGAAAGTGGGCCCAATAAGATCTACAACTCACATTATTTCATACATCTTGATCCAATGGTGCATGAAAAAGTTAACATGTCAAAATATCTTCATGGTATGAGATCAAGGCCCTATGTTTATTTATGTAGCTTGATCTTATAATGTACAAGAGGTAAAAATGGTCAAGTTCTAATAGCAGCGATTTTTGGGGCCAATAGGAGTGAAGATAAGTTAGAGCATTTTGATTGGCCCAAAGGAACCATTTTTGACCAAAATAAAATAGGATCCTATAGGGTCATCCTACTATCATTAGAGCTCAATAAAATTCCATTTAAGGGACACATTGATGTAGTCAGGTATCAAGAACATATATAGGCATAATTGAAGTTAAACATAGACCTCTAGTTCAAAGGTTTATGGCATACAAGGTCCATTCCATGACTGTCTTCACCATTCTTTAAAGGAGACCTATATATGATGGAGTCCTCAGTTTATATAGGTATTTAGAGGAAAAAATAGGTCTTTTAGACCTAATAGATATCAAAAGAATCTATGTAGTCTAATTTGCATCAATATAAGGGGCTATAGGAAAACCAATAAAGTAGATTGGTTTTCTATATATAGAAAAGATTTGGTCCATATTTAATCAGGAGTAGATATCTATGATCATGAAGAAGGATCCTTGTCCTTCAACATAGCCATATTTTCTATAAACAACCACCTAAAATGCACAAATCCAATATTCTATTAGACCCATTAGCATGAGGGTTTGTACTCAAGTGAGAAAAGGCATGAAGAATCAAAGGAAATGTCTAGTGAAGAAACAAAGCCATTCAATGCATTCTTAGGGCCTTATGGGACTTTTCAAATTGGTAAACCACAAATAGTGTCATGATTGATCAAAAAGGTGGTAGGACATTCATTGGATCAAAAGGAGTGGTAGCTAAAGCTCAATTAATGGTATGGGATGGTGTGTTCCCTCTTATGGTGTGCTCTTACATTCTTTCTCTCTCTCCCTTCTCCTATATATCCTAGTCTCATTCTTATTATGGGGTTCTTAGCTCTTAAAAATTTTCATTATTTTTTGGGATAAGCATACTCATTGAGACTCTTAAAAAAGTTTTTTCATTTGATATGGTTAAATCCTATCAAAATATTATAAGAATTTTCTTTTGAAGTAATGAGATTAACTCTTTTCATATCTCTTATCTTTAATTAGTGCTTACTATGTGTTTCTATCGCTAATTCGCTTTTTCAGATTCAAGAGAGAGAAGAAACTAAAGAGATAATGGTCAAGGCTAGAAGTACCTGATAAAGTTATGCGCACCGAAATCAGAGGTTGGAAGATTCTCCTCTTTGGCTGTGGAGGAATGACACCTGTGAAGAAGAAAAGACTGAAACACGGAAAAATGTTAGTCAAAGGATATGGTGGACTATCAGGCGAACGCCCGATCCCGGAAGTATGAAGACTTCCTAGAAGGATATCAACCCACTGATAAAAAAGTGGAATATTGGATGAAAGTAGATAATGAAAGATAAAATGACAAAAATAAATGACAAAAAATTAAAATGCGTACCTAATAAGCGGCACTGTTCTGCACAGTCACCGGCGTCGGTCTCTGTGGTGCCGGCGTCGGTTAGGGAAGGTGCCGGCATCGGTTGAGGTACCGTCGTCGGTCGGGAAAGTGACCAGCATCGGTCGGGGCAGGTTCTGGACAGAGTCTGGGCGAGTTGCAGAAGGTCTAGGAGAGTCGGGACAAGTTCTTGACAAGTTTAGGATAGGGTCTAATGGAATTGGGATAAGGTCAGGATAGGGTCTGGGCAAAGTAAGGTCGGGTTTGGACTGAGTTTGGGGGTTTTGGTCGAGTCCGAATAGAGTTATAGATTGGGGTAATGGGCAGGGATGTAAAGAAGGGACTCAGGGCTTGGGTCTGTGGTTTGAAGATTCAGGATGACAAAAATAATGAACAACTAATAATCAGAAGGAAATGAAAATAAACAAAGAAAATACTTACCTATCAGAAGACATGATGAAAGCCATAGTTGAAGTTGTTGAAGCATCTATGCAGTGCCGAATTGAAACGAATGCTGGAGTTGGTGGATGCTGGAGTCAGTTGATCGCGAGAGTGTTGATTGCAAGAGTCTGTGGATGTCAGAGTTCTAGAATTTTGATTGATTGGTTCTATTCTTCATGTTCGGGATTGATCAGTGGACGCTGATGAAGGCCAGGGGATGGTTCGAGAGATGGTTCGATAACCATCTAGGAAACCAATTGGGAACTGAATGACAATTGATAACGAATAACGGTAAGGTGACCGACATCGGTAGGATTGCCGATGTTGGCCGAAAAGTGACTGACATCGGCGACATCGACCAAATAACGACCGTCATCGGCAGATGCATAATGAGGACAAAGTCTAGCTTTTAGCTCTCTGCTCATTGTTACATGCTGCCAAGGTCAAGGCTGGTAAGAAAAAGTGATCGACAAGAGTTAAATAGGAGAAGAAGAATAAAATGGGGGATGACCAGGGGAGTTGACATGATTTTGGTGTCTACATTTGCCCCTTTTTATCTTGTTGGTTGTTCTGGATGAACTGCAAGACAAAAATAGGAGTGATTGCCCCAGGTGTGGGATAAGGTTAATTTCATCTTGTTGGTTGTTTGAATGAACTACAAGACAAAATAGGAAAAAGATAGGTTGCCCCGATTATGGATGAGGTATTCCCCCTCAAAGCAGGAGTCGAGGGAAGGGAACCAAGAATCGGGTGCTGATTTGACAAAGAGTGGATGAAAAAGGGGTGAGGGTGAACGCTGCAAAAGTCGTGATTTTGTGCATACCACTGCATGAGATGGTCAGGTCAAAAGTGTCGCAGGTCAAGGGTCGAGGAGTGCAAAAATTGAAATAATCGGGCCCCAGCATTTAGTCGTCTGTTGATTGTGTCACTCAATCTAAGCTGAAGCTCCAAATGGTCATCGTGTTCCAGGTATCCTAGGCTCAGGAAGTGCTCCCAGAAACACGAAAAAGTCACAAGTAGTAGGGATCAACTGGCTCGCAATCCTATACTTGCGAAGGGTAAAAAAAAAAGGGTCTGCAGACAAGTCTGCTAACCAGCCGTGAGGTAGCATACACGCAAAAACAACCAAGGCAACAATGTCTTGGAAGTGATCGAGGTCGGAGGAGATAGACATGATCTCCAATGGTCATGGGTCAAGGTGGATGGATGGACGAAAGGATGTGGCCGAGCTAACCTTAGAAAATGTCATGTGATCTGAGTGCTGCCTACATAGCCCTTGTGTGAAGGGCCTTAGGCCAATGTAGTTCTCCCTAAAAGGGAGGAATGGTTAAAGAAAATGATTGGTCTTGATCAAAGTTATAGAAGAGAAGGGTTGTCCATCAAGGAGATGAACAAATGGGGGTGGTCGAGCTAACCTCAGAGGATGTGTTATTTGAGTGCTACCTACATAGCCCTGGTCATAGGGCCTCAGACCAATGTAGTTCAGACTGCGAGGGTCAAAATGATCGATGATGAGTTTGGTCGATTGTCAAAATGATGAAATGATGAGGGGAAGAGATGTTGCAGCCTTTTCCAAATGGTGTATTCTGCAACATTGGTCGAAAGGTCTTTCATCCCTAGCAATTTTCCATAGTCATGATGGATGTATGCTAAAAATGAATGGGGTCTATTTATGCTTCAGCAAGTATTGGTTTATGCTTAACATAAATTGGGTCTGGTCGATAGTTTCCATGTGTACTGGTGTCCATAGAAACTATGTGAAAAGGACAAGGATGATGATAATGTCATGTTGTCAAGTTGTTGGTCTGAGAATGTTTTAGTTGAAAAAGGTTTGGTTAAAGGTGACCAAAGTGAAAGATATGTCAAAGGCTTATTGCTCTTTCATTGACAAGGACCAAAAAGAAAGGAAGCATAGATAGGGGTTATTAGAACCAAAGCCCCGTTCATGCATTACATCATTGACCAGTGTTGTGTTAGAGCGGTAATCGAATCATTTCGACATTAAAGTGAGCTCAAAGTCCCGTGAGCAGGTGATAGGAGGAGAAAAGAGGGTAACCCATTTTAAGAGCAGAAATAACTATGCCCCTTTTTATAGGAGACCCTGAGACAACTATAAGTCAAGTCCATGACTCATTCAATTTTTTTTTTTTTTTTTTAGCACAGACTGATCAATGCGGGAAGCCTGCATAGAGATGTCATTTGCTTGGTGGTCAGTTGTGAAGCTGATCAATGCGAGAAGATTCTAAAATAATGCTGTGTATTGCCAGATTAGTCATAGCCATCCTTCGAGGGAGTGGTCTAGATTTTTGTTTAATAAAAGGGCTTTTGAATAGCTGTCCTTCGAGGGAGTAGTCTATTAATTATAGCAATGATAGTACAGCTGTCCTTCAAGGGAGCAGTCTACTTTTTGATTTTGATATTGATATAGTGACCATGGATATTGTGACATCTTGATTTATTTTGACAGAAATGTGAGTCGTAGACAAGATTATAGAAGGTCAAGGGTTCCCTTTTATGAGGACAAAGCATTCATACAGCATAAAAGGGTTATAGGAATTGTTAAGAGGAATAGGGTTGAAAGGAAGTAGGATTAAGAGGATGGGGATTGCTCAAGGGACGAGCTCAAGTTAAGTGTCAAGTGGACAAATACTCGACTAACAGTAGAACGGTCATAGATGCAACGCATTAAGAGGGCTCAGGTTCTGGGCATCCATCAAGAGAAGACAGACGATAAGTCCCTGATCCATACTTGTGCATGATAATAAAAGGTCCGAGCCAATTAGGAGCAAACTTGCCTCGTTTACTTTGCTCCATATTGGTCACGTGTTGATTGATGAGTGGATGTGAAGTTGACTGATATGGTCGTTGATTGATCGAGACTGGTTGAATGTGTGGATAAAAAGGTTGGTCAATGTTTGGTTGAGATTTGGTCATTTGATAGTTGGTCAATGGTTGGTCGAGGGTTGATTGGTTGGTATTTGGTCTTTGGTTGGGTCAAATGTTTGGTTGAGGTCAGGTTAAATGTTTGGTTGCTAGTCTGGTTGAGGCTAAGTTGAAAGAGTGATTGATATGTGGTCGAGACTGTGTTGAAAAATTGGTCGAGGTTTGGATGAAGGTTGAATTCCCCCAGCGGCTAGGGAGAATGTTTGACGGATTGGTTAAGGTCGGTTGAGGTTTAGTGGTCAGATGGACTGTGTTGATGTCGAATAAGGGGGTTAAAGGTGACAAAGGAACCAGAACCTGGCGTGGAGATCCCGATTTAGGTGATGAGGTTGGAGAGGTATGAGTTGGTGTTGATGATTCGGTAAAGAGGTGGTCAAGAGGATCCTTGGTGAGAAGGGAATCCTTTCTCCGTTGGTGACGAATGACAGCTTTAAGAGCATAACAACGCTCAGTGTCATGTCCCAGAGTATGATGATAGTGACAGTATTTAGAGTTGTCGAACCAAGAGGGTCTTGATTCGAGAGTTGATGAGAGGGGTGGTGTTGAAGGCTTGATAACGTGGTCAAGAAGAGAGGTGTCATTCCCCAGACATTGGCGAATGGTGACCTTAAGGGCATAACAATGCTCTGTGTCGTGTCCAGGTGTGCGATGATACACGCAAATATGAGTGTCATCGAACCAAGGTGGTTTAGGTCTGAGAGATTGATATGGTTTGAGAGGCAGAAGGTTGAGGCAAGATGACTACAACAAGTGCCGTAACAGCAAGGTATAAGAACCTGTTAACAGGTCTAGATATTTTATTGCAGTGAGGGTTGATGACGTTGGTTTGAGAGGCGTAAGAGATGTTGGTCGATGATTTAGAGAAGATATATGTTTGACAGGTTGATAGAGTAATGGAGGCAACGTGCCTCTATGAAGGATGGGAGTAGGAAGCACTCCAATTAAAGTGGACGGATGCGGGCCTAAGATTGAAGGTAATGACGAAGGTGGGGGAGGAGTCCTCCGATGTGGTCTAGTGGTCTTTGTGGGTTTGAGTCGAGGGCCACTATTGTGTGAGGCGAGGTTAGATACGGGTTTGGGTTTAGATATGGACGGAGGTGAGTGAGATGTAACAATCTCAGGCAAAGGGCAAGAGGAAACCGTGACCGGGTCTTCCTCCATCAAAATGGGCGAAGAGATAGGGTCTTCTCTTGGTGGAGAAGAAATAGGAGAGGGTGGCTCCTCAAGTGGGCAAATGGTAGGGATGATCGTGCCTTCTACGTGTGCTTGAGGAATAGGTGAGGTAGGGTCTACGGATGAAGATAGGGCTAATGGCATAGGTGTGATCAAGGCATCTTCCAGTATGAGAGAGGTCGATGGAGGACTAATAGGAGAAGAGGGTCTTTCATCCTGTGAAGAAGGTTGGTCAGGGACAAGAGGTAAGATAGTGTTGACGGTGTGTATATCATGGTCTTGAGGGTCATTGATCATGGTTTGGATGTTGTCTTGAGTAGGTGGGTGATTAGGAAAAGGTTATTTGAAGATGTCAAAGTTTTGGTTGGGCGGTGCGTTCGGGTTATCCAAGATAAGATCGCCCTTGTCTAGCATGTTCTGGACGAGGTTTTTAAAAGTTTGACAGTGATCCGTATCATGGCCTTTGACACGGTGATAGTTACAAAAGTGGTTCTCCCTGTACCATGCAGGGATAGGTGTTGAGGGGTCGAATTGATGTGGTCTGATTGAAGGGAGATTGAGGACCCCCTGCTTGATGAGTTATCCAAGACAGAGGCATATGACTCTCCAATTGGAGTGAATTGACGTTGTATGGATTGACGTTGAAAATGTTTATTGATGTAGTCTAATGTTGAAGATGTTGGTCGGTTAGTTATTGTTGAAGATGATGGTCTAAAGATGACAGTGTTCGCCGACCCCTTAGATTGAGAGTGGGCAGAAGAAGGTCTGGAAGAAGAATGGTCATTGGTTCTTGTGTTAGTGTTACACAATTTGACCTTATCTTCTTCAATAGCGCAGAGTTCAAGCTTTCGGGCCATGGTGAAGGCCTCGTCGAAAGTGTAGAATGTTTGAACCCGCAAGGTGGATGAGATGTGACTGACACATGCTCGTGAAAAGAGCTCAATGAGCTCAGGTTGAGGCAAGGAGAAAGAGAGCTGGTTAATCAAGCCTCTCCAACGGGCGACAAAATCAACTACTGATTCATCGTCAAATTGCCTAATGGAGTAAAGGTCTGTGATCGAGACTTGTTTAATGATATTGATTGAGAAATGGTCAACGAATAATTGAGCGAGTTGAATGAATGAAAAGATAGAATGTCTGGTAAGAGAATTATACCAATCAAGGGCAGGGCCAGAAAGAGACATAGGAAACGTGCGTAATAACGCATCGTCGTGGGCAAAAAGATAGCAGGCATGTCTGAATGCCCATAGATGTTGTTGTGGGTCTTCCTTACTCTAAAAGTGAGTAAATTTAGGAAGCTCCCAATGGTTGGGGTATGGTCAGATAGGGACAGAAGGATGAATGGGCTCATTATAAATCTGGTCATATGAAGAGACATTATTTGAACCAGAGATAGAAGCTTCGAGACTGGACATTTTATCCATCAGCATCTTGATGACATCTACTGACGGATTGGTGGACAGAGTGCCCCCAAGGTTGTAAGGCACTTGAAAGAGGCTAGAGGAGGTATACGACATAGTCGGTTGTACCAATAAGGATGCAACGTACAGATGACTAGTCACAGGGGCAAAAGTAGAGGTTAAGGGTGGTTGCGTCATGAAGGTCGAAGGTATAAGTTGACTAGGCACCGCCAAAGGTGGTTGAATAGCGGCACTGGTAGAGGGATAGGTTGGCACTCCTACATTTGTGGGCACAAGAGTGTAAGGGGTCGAGACAATCAAGTTTTGATACGATGTAGAACTTGGTTGAATTGCAGGTGATTGAGGGGGTAACGAAACCCCGATGGAGGTCGGTCTAAAAATAGACGAAGAGGCCAAACTTTCTGTATTGGCCATGGTTGAGTTAACGGTTGAGGCGAAAGGCTGAGTCAAAAAGGGTTGGATGATGAATGGTGTCGATGTCGTCGCCATGTCACTCGAAAGGTCTCGCATTGGATTTCTCGCGAGATAGTTATGGAGGGTTGCAGTATTGAGGTCCAAGAATTTTTTGAAATCCTGGTCCCCTTCAGGGATGATGGGAATTTGAGTCGGGGTCAGGGTCGGTCCTGTAGGATTTCTTTCAGTCTCCGAGTGGAACTCCATGATAGGACGGGTTAGAGATGGGGTAGATGAAAGCAGTTGACGGCTAGAGTGGTCAAAAAGGGCCTTGGTTTGATTGCGTGTCAAAACCATAAAAGGCAAGAGAGAACGTCCTTACACGCTCAAACAAGCAGATAAGAACTAAAAAGATAAAGACACAAGCAGATCCTAAAACCCTAGAAGTAAAATTTTTTAGGATTATAGTGGCTTATGCCTTAGAATGTGTGTAGAGGAAGATTGGCTTTGAGTCGGGTCCTAGAAGAAGTCTATGAATGGTTTCAGGTCAGTTATGGTGCTCAAGAAGTCTGTGTTAGCTTCCGTACAGGCCTGGTGCTAAGGAGCAAGCTCCCCTCACTTCACGATTCTAGTGGTTAGCTGGTTTCGCTTAGCCAAAATATACTTCCACTAGAGATTATCCTCTGCCAGAGAACGGAGTGGGCTTTCCCCTTGGTGATGAAATCCAAGTGAGATTGCCAGGACGGGTAAGGTATCCGCTGGGGGATGAAATCCCAGTCGGGCCTTGTCTCAGGTAAGTTAAAATGTTTGTTTTGTGCAGGTGGTTTGGTCATCTAACATCAAGTGATCTAGATTAATTCAATATGCGGTTTAATTACTATGTGTGGTCTAAGAGATGCAGGCAAACAGAAATGAATGCAAAGTGTTTTAATGTCCAAGTCGAAATGTTTGTTCGTATGAAGACGAATGGAGAAAGAGTCGAAGAATATGAGTTTTAGCTAGTCTAAAAGTGCAAGAAAGAAAGAAATGTTCATTTTAGTCCTGCTTATGATGTCATTAAGAAGAGACGAGAGGAGGCGAAAAGGAAGGAACCTAATGCGCCTAAATGAATGAAAGAAAGAGAGAAAGAACCCTAGGAGGACCTAGTGTCCCATCGGGCGTGCCAGAATGTTTCTATCGCTAATTCGCTTTTTTAGATTCAAGAGAGAGAAGAAACTAAAGAGATAATGGTCAAGGCTAGAAGTACCTGATAAAGTTATGCGCACCAAAATCAGATGTTGGAAGATTCTCCTCTTTGGCTGTGGAGGAATGACACCTGCAAAGAAGAAAAGACTGAAACACAGAAAAACGTTAGTCAAAGGATATGGTGGGCTGTCAGGCGAACGCCCGATCCCGGAAGTACGAATACTTCCTAGAAGGATATCAACCCACTGATAAAAAAGTGGAATATTGGATGAAAGTAGATAATGAAAGATAAAATGATAGAAATAAATGACAGAAAATTAAAATGCATACCTGATAAGCGGCACTGTTCTACACAGTCACCGGCATCGGTCTCTGTGGTGTCAGCGTCGGTTAGGGAAGGTGCCGACGTCGGTTGAGGTACCGTCGTTGGTCAAGAAAGTGACCGGCGTCAGTCGGGGTAGGTTCTGGACAGAGTCTGGGCGAGTTGCAGAAGGTCTGGGAGAGTTGGGACAGGTTCTTGACAAGTTCAGGATAGGATCTGATGGAATCGAGATAAGGTCAAGATAGGGTCTGGGCAAAGTAAGGTCGGGGTTGGACAGAGTCTGGGGGTTTTGGTCGAGTCCGAACAGAGTTATAGATTGGGGTAATGGGCAGGGATGTAAAGAAGGGACTCAGGGCTTGGGTCTGTGGTTTAAAGATTCGGGATGATAGAAATAATGAACAACTAATAATCAAAAGGAAATGAAAATAAACAAAGAAAATACTTACCTGTCAGAAGACGTGATGAAAGCCATAGTCAAAGTTGTTGAAGCATCTGTGCAGTGCCAAATTGAAACGAACACTGGAGTTGGTGGATGCTGGAGTCAGTTGATCGCGAGAGTGTTGATTGCAAGAGTCTGTGGATGTCAGAGTTCTGGAATTCTGATTGATTGGTTCTGTTCTTCGTGTTTGGGATTGATCAGCGGACGCTGATGAAGGCCAGGGGACGGTTCGAGAGACGGTTTGATAACCGTCTGGGAAACCGATTGGGAACCGAATGACAACTGATAATGAATAACGGTAAGGTGACCGACGTCGATAGGATTGCCGACGTCGGCCGAAAAGTGACCGACGTCGATGACATCGACCAGATAACGACCGTCGTTGGCAGATGCATAATGAGGACAGAGTCTAGCTTTTAGCTCTCTGCTCATTGTTACATGCTGCCAAGGTCAAGGCTGGTAAGAAAAAGTGATCGACAAGAGTTAAATAGGAGAAGAAGAATAAAACAGGGGATGACTAGGGGAGTTGACACGATTTCGGTGTCTACACTATGCTCATGTATGGTGAATTTGTGAAGGAGAACCTTCATAGTTTGGTGTCCTTCTTCTTACCTCTTTGAAGGTGTTTTTAAGTTAACTTTTAGGTCTAGATTAGTATTATACTTGGACCTCTTCTATGAAATATCTATACAACTAGTGATATTGTGAGGTTATGTAAGCTATAACTGTCCTATGCTGATCTAGTGTGTGTTCAAGCTTATATAAGTGTCTGTTTCATCTTGGTACGTCACCTTTTTATCCTTTTTAGGAGAACTTCTCTTATTTATAACCATTTTACCTATAAATTTGTAGACGCCAAAATAGTGTGAACCCCCCCTTGGTCCCTTTCTAACTTCAACATGCCTAACCTGTACTTTATTAATTTAAAATACTTATTTTAAATTAATAATCCCCCCTAGACACCTCACCTTGGATTCCTAGCTCTTAGGCTATTTATCACCCTATGACTAATCATAATTACCTAAGACCTATTTCAACTCCCCCACTAATTCTCACACCTATTAAACCCGCCTTTGGACTGTTTAACAATGACAACCGAACTTGGCAGATGGAAGAACAGGCAAAAGGCTAAAAATAGGCTTTTTTCCCATTCTCTAGCCACCGACGTCAGTTAATAGTTGATCGACACCGGTGGTATCACTGACGTTGGTTGCTTAAAACTAAATTCTGACCCTAAATTGATTTCACCTGAATGCAAATTCTCTGGCCCAAGATCCGAATTCTCTTGCTCCTCAACTCCTTACATATCAAAGGGAGGCTTTAAGACAAGGCATCATCATTCTATCATCACTCTCTAGGCTAAGAAACTCTACAAAATTCACTCCACACTAGATTGAAATGTTGCATGAGGTCTCCTACATCAGCCATAATGAAACAAGTCTTCTACACTTCTTGTTTTCCACCAAGAGCTAAGTATTCTTCTAGTTTATATTTCAGTATTTTTAAAATGCATTGGTAACTAGTCCATTGGCTATTTCTGAGTACTATTGAGACAACCTGACTTTCTCCCCAGAAAGGTTGAAAAGCCTTCCTCTCATCCTTATTTTCCTTCCACCCTTGTCCCCTACCTTTTGTCCTTCCTAAGACTCTATCCACTGCCGTGCATCCCTGCACAACCCTTTTAAATCTCCCAGACCATTCTATTGACCATAAACACAACCTAAAACCCATCCAAGGCCCATTTCCCCTACTGACATTGGCATCAAGGCCCATTGCCCCTACCGACATTGGCAGCATAACTTACATCAGCAACATTAACCAACCGGCAATAGCAGACTGACTGGCATCGGTGACTGTGAGAGGCAAATTGCAGGAATCAGGTATGCATTATCTATTTCTCTTCTTTAGCCTTTCATCATTTCTCTTTCTAGAAACACTCTTCTATCAAATAAGTGGACTGTCATCCCTCAAGGAAGTCTTTGCACTTCTAGGACCGAGCTTTTCTTGGCAGTCCACCATATATTTATCTAACATTTTCTTTGTTTAAGTCTTTCTTATCTACAAGTGTTGTCCTCCATTGCCAAAGAGGAGCTCCTTCAATCATCTGGATACGGTGCGCAACTTCATCTAGGTATCATCTAACCCTTGACCATTAACCATTAGTTTCTTATTTATTCTAAATGTGAAAAGCAAAAAAATGAGTAGAAACATTTTGGCACGCCCGATGGGACCCTAGAGATTTCCTTGGGTTCATTTCTTCTAAAACAAACTTTCATATAGGTGCATTAGGAAAATTTCTCTTCTTGCATCCTTCTTCTATCTCCTTATTTTGAAAAAACACCATTAGCATAAGTTAAAAGGAACTTCTTTCTTTTTCTTCTTGTCACCTTTTTCTTACATCTTAGAGTAGTGAAAATTCATACTCTTAACCTTTTTTCCATTTGTCTGCATCTAAACAAACATTTCAATTTGGGTTTAAAACATATTGCATTTCATTCCTTCCTAAATGAATATTTAGCTTATCTAGTAATTAAAAATGCATTATGAATAAATCATAGTGCACATATGTTACATGACCAGACCACTTTCATAATCAAACATCTAAACATGCCTAAGACAAGGCCCGACTAGGATTTCATCACCTAGCGGATACCTTACCCTTCCTGGTAATCTTACTTGGACTTCACTACCAAGGGGAGAACCCACTCTATTCTCTAACAGAGTATAAACTCTAAGGGAAGTATATATTGGCTAAGCGACCCAGCTTGTCTCTGGGATCGTGAAGTGAGGGGAGCAAGCTCCTAGCACCAAGTCACGTACGAAACCTAATACAGATTATGAGCATCAAAACTTAACCTGAAACCAACCTTAGACTGCCTCTTTTAGGACCCGTTCTAAAAGCCCAACTTCCCAAACACACTCTTCTAAGGCATAAGCCAACAAGACTCTAAAATTTATTCTTAGGAATTTAACGTTTAGAGGCTGCTTGCCTTCATCTATTTTTCTATTTGTATCTGATTTTTTGAGCTGGTGAGGTCGCATTCTGAACTCCAAAAACAACTCAGACTTTCTTCTTTCTTCCAAAAACTTTTAGTTTTCTAAGTTTTTGGAAATACACAGTAATTGACATCAATTTTTCCACCGATGTCAGCAACTATTTTCACCGACATCGGTTATCTGACCGACATCAACAACTTCACTGACATCAATTTTTCTATCGACGTCGGTCACTGTCAAAAATATTTCTTTCAAAATAGCAAGTTCAAAACCTAACCTTTTGGCTGTCAAACACACATTTTGGTTTTCTAAGGCTGAAACATACAGTTTTTAGAAACCTGAATCTATTTTGCCTTGGATGGTTTTGACACGTAGTCAAACCAAAACTCTTGTTGACCACGCAAGGCAACAACCACTCCCACCTTTGCCTTCTATATCAAGTCCCCAAATGGAGTATAATTTAGAAACTAAACGTACTCCTATCCAACCAACCCCAACTCAACCCCCTATTATTCTCGAAGGGGACCAAGACTTTGAAAGGTTCCTTGACTTCAATGTCAAGGCTCTTTAGCACTATTTCGTGAGAAGTCAAATGCGAGATCCTTTAGGCAACCCAGTTTATAGGATGCCAACTTCCTTAGTCGAAATGACAATCATATCAACAACCTCTATAACCCAACCCATGGTCACCCAGGCCATTGCCTCAACTAACAACCCAACCATGACCAATCTTTAAAGTGTGGCCTCTTCTTCTATTTCTAGACCTACCTCCTTTGGGGTTCCTATACCCCCTCAACCACAAACTATTCAACAAAGTTCTACACAATTCCAAAACTTAAATGTTTCCATCCCACCTACTCTTGCACCCATAAATACAAGAGTGACTACTTATCCTTCAGCTAGTGTTGCCACCATCCAACCACCTTTGGCGACATCAAGTCAAGTTGTGCCCTCTAGCTTCATGACACAACCACCCTTGACTTCAACATCAGTCCCTATGACTAGTTACCAATATGTTACACCTATATAAATGCAACTAAGTATGTCATATGCCCCCCACAATGCCTTCTAGGTACCTTACAACCTAAGGGGTGCCCCACCTACCAATCCACTAGCCGATCTAATCAAGATGATGATAGATAAGATGTCTAATCTTGAGACATCTATTTCAAGTCCAAGAAATGTTCTCTCATATAAACAAATCTGTAATGAACCTATTCATCCTTCAGTCCCAGTCCGACCATATCCTAGTCAGTGGGAACTTCCCAAATTTACTCATTTTCAGAGTAAAGAGGAC
Organism: Torreya grandis; assembly: GCA_037957365.1. NCBI lineage: Eukaryota > Viridiplantae > Streptophyta > Pinopsida > Cupressales > Taxaceae > Torreya > Torreya grandis. The sequence goes on from JARHVA010000178.1 coordinate 6,290,867, forward strand.
CCACAGCAACATCTACGAGTGTTTAGACATGCTTGCTACCTTATAGCACACGATGATGCATTATTACTACATACATTTCCCATGTCACTTTTTGGTGCTGCCCTCGATTGGTATAGTCTAATTACCAGTCATTCCCTTTTTTCTTTCACTCAACTCGCCAAACTATTCCTCAACCAATTTTCAATCAACATCACTAAGAAGGTCTCCATTATAGACCTCTATTCTATTAAACAATTCGATGATGAGTCAATCATTGACTTCGTTGCCCATTGGAGAGGTTTGATTAACCAACTCTTCTTTTCTTTACCTCAACCTGAGCTCATTAAGTTCTTCTCTAGAGCATGTGCCAAACACATCTCATCTACTTTACAGGTCTAAACATTCCGCACATTTGACGAAGCTTTCACCATGTCTAGGAAGCTTGAACTCTATGCTGTTGAAGAAAATAAAGTCAAATTATGTAGTAAAAACCCCAACACAAAATCAAATGACCCTTCCTCCCAATGTTTTTCCCACTCCAAGTCCAAGGGGTCGGCAAATGCTATGGTCGCTAGATCATCATCCTCCACCACAACTAACCACTCTCAGCCTTCCACATCAGACTACATCACAAGACAATTCCAACAATAGAATGTGCAGCATCAATACACTTCAATAAGAGAATCATACGCTTTCGTCTTGGATAAACTAGTCAAGTAGGGAGTCCTCAATCTCCCTCAAATTTGACCACCTTAATTGACCCCTCAAAGCCATCCCTGCCTGGTATAGGGAAAATGACTTTTGTAATTATCATCGTGTCAAGGGTCATGACACAGACAACTGTAAAACCTTCAAAAATGTCATTCAAGACATGCTAGATAAGGGGGATCTTGTTTTGGATAACCCAAATGCACTAGGTAACCACAACATAGATATCTTTAGACAACCATTCCCTAACCATCCCCCTAGTCAGAATAACATTCAGACCATAGTCAATGACCTTCAAGAGTGTAATATACACATGGTCGACATGGTTTCTAACCAACCTCTCCCATAGTCTAAAGAGGTTAATCAACCTATTTCTCCATCACAAGTAGAAGAGCCTTCTTATCCTATTTCTCTATCATAGGTAAAAGAGCCTTCTTCTCCTATTTCTCCACCACGAGTAGGAGAGCCTTCTTCTCCTATTTGTCCATCACGGGTAGAAGAGCCTTCTTCTCTTATTTGTCCACCATAGGTAGAATAGCTTTCTTCTCCTATTTGTCCTCCACCAATATAGGATATTCCTCTATCCAGCCCTCTTTCACATGAAGGAGAGTCAACTTTGAACTATAATGTGGGTATCATCACACACCTGGACATGACATGACACTAAGCATTATTGTGCCAGAACCTCCCCAAAATAGACAATGCCCACCGTCTTCAAACCCATGTTGTGTTCCAAGTATTCCATGTTTTGGTTAGCCCAATGAATACCTCATCCCATACCTACAACAACCTACACCTCATCCCATACCTGGGGTAACTTACTCCTATTTTTTTCTTACAGTTCGTCAAGAACAACCAACAAGACAAAAAGGGGAAAATGTAGACACTAAAATAGTGTCAACCCCCCTTGGTCCCTTTCTAACTTCAACATGCCTAACCTATACTTTATTAATTTAAAATACTTATTTTAAATTAATAATCCCCCTAGACACCTCACCTTGGATTCCTAGCTCTTAGGCCATTTATCACCTATGACTAATCATAATTACCTAAGACCTATTTCAACTCCCCCACTAATTCTCACACCTATTAAACCTGCCTTTGGACCGTTTAAACAATGACAACTAAACTTGGCAGATGGAGGAATGGGAAAAAGGCTAAAAATAGCCTTTTTACCCATTCCCTAGACACTAACGTCGGTCAACCATCGTCCAACACTGGCGGTATCACCGACATCAGTTGCTTAAAACTAAATTTTGACCTCGACTGCAGACCCCAAGAATGCAAATTCTCTTGCTCCCAGGATAGGAATTCTCTTGCTTCTCGACTCTTTATAGGCATCAGCTTTCTATCATCACTCTCCAGGCTTAGAAACTCTATAAAATTCACTCTACATTGGACTAGAAGATTGCACGAAGTCTCCTACATCAGCCATAATGGAAATAAGTCTTCTACACTTCTGGTTCTCCACTAACAGCTAAGTATTCTTATGGCTTATATTTTAGTATTTTTTTGAATGCATTGGTGATTAGCCCATTGGCTATTTCTAAGTATTGTTGAGACAACCCAACTTTCTTCCCAAAAAGGCTGAAAAGCCTTCATCTCATCCTCATTCTCCTTCCACCCCTATCCAATACCTTTGTCTTTCCTAAGACTCTGTCCACTGCCCTACATCCTTACACAACCCTTTTTCTCCCAGACCATTCTATCAACCAAAGACATCAACCAGAAACTTGTCTAAAGGTCCATTACCCCTACCGACATTAGAAGCATAACCGACATTGGCAACCTTGACCAACTGACACCGACAGAACCACCAATGTTGGTGACTATGGAAGACTTACAGCAAAACACAGGTACGCATTGTCTATTTTTTATTTCTTAGTCTTTCATTGTTTCTCTTTATCTAACACTCTTTTGTCAAATAAGTGGACTGTCATCCCTCAAGAAAGTCTTTGTACTTCTGGGACTGAGCATATCGCTTGACAGTCCACCATATATCTATCTAACATTTTTCTTTGTTTAAGTCTTTCTTATCTACAGGTGTCATCCTCCACAGCCAAAGAGGAGCTCCTTCAACATCTAGATATGGTGCATGAACTTCATCTAGGTACGTATAAACCCCTGACCATTATCTTTAGTTTCTTATTTATTCTGGATGTGAAAAGTGAAAAAAAACTTCATCCGAGTAAGAAATAAGAAACTAAAGATAATGGTCAGGGGTTTGTACTTACCCCAAGAAATGTGTCAACAATCTAACATTTTCATAGCTACAACAAATTGAGGTTCTAGCACAGACAATGCCTCCCTTGGTGTAAATAAATGTTTTGGACAACCCAACTCGACCAACAACCTTGGAGATCCCCGACTAGAATGTTTCTGCTCATTTTTGCTTTTCACATTTAGAAGAAATAAGAAACTAAAGATAATGGTCAGGGGTTAGATGATACCCAAATGAAGTTGTACACTGTTACCCAGACATTGAAAGAGCTCCTCTTTGGTTGTGGAGGATGACACCTGTAGATAATAAGAAAACTTAACAAAGAAAAATGTTAAAGACAGTTATGGTGGACTGCCAAGCGATATGCTTGGTCCCAGAAGCACAAAGACTTCCTAGAGGGATGACAGTCCACTAGTTGATAAAAAAATGTTATAATGAAAAGAAATAATGAAAGACTTAAAGAAGGAGAAATAGATAATGTGTTCCTGAATCATGTAATCAGTCTTCCAAAGTCACCGATGTCAGTATTCCTATCGACATCAGTTTGTAAATGATGCCAACATTGGTTATGCTACCGACGTCAGTAGGGGCAATGGTCGATGTCGATCAAGGCAATGGCTTTGGGTGAGCTTTGGATAGGTTTGTGGTCAATAGAGGGTTCTAGAAGGAGTTTAGGTCTGTGCAGGGTTGTAAGACAGTGAATAGGGTTTGAAAGGGGGCAAAGATAGAGGACAGAGGTGGAAAGAGAATAAGAATGAGATAAGGATTTTCAGCCTCTCCAAGAAGGAAGTTAGGTTGTCTATCAACAATACTCAAGAATATTCAATGGACTAATCACCAATGCATTCTAAAAATACTGAAATATAAACCAGAATAATACTTAGCTCTTGGTGGAGAATCAAAAGTGTAGAAGACTTGTTCTGTTATGGCTGATGTAGGAGATCTCATGCAACATTTCAACCTAGTGTGGAGTGAATTCTACAGAGTTTCTTAGCCTAGAGAGTGATGATAGAATGTTGATGCCTCGACCTAAAGCCTGCCTTTGATATGCAAGGAGTCGAGGAGCAAGAGAATTTGGATCTCAAGAGTCTAGGGGGATTATTAATTTAAAATAAGTATTTTAAATTAATAAAGTATAAGTTAGGCATGTTGAAGTTAGAAAGGGACCAAGGGGGGTTGACACTATTTTGGTATCTACATTTGCCCCTTTTTGTCTTGTTGGTTGTTCTTGATAAATTGCAAGACAAAAATAGAAGTTGCCCCAGGTATGGGATAAGGTCTTTTTTGTCCTGTTGGTTGTTCTGATGAACTATAAGACAAAAATAGGAGTAAGTTTCCCCAGGTATGGGATGAGGTGTAGGTTATTCTGAGTATGGGATGAGATATCCCCCCTCAAAGTGAGAGTCGAGGGAAGGTAACCTGATATCAGGTGTTGATTTGATAGGTAGTGGATGTGTATGGTGAAGTTGGAGTGTGAACGCTATGATAGTTGAGATTGCACGTATACCACTTCACGTGATAGGTAGGTCAAATTGTCACAGTCAAAGGTCAAAGAGTGCTAAAATTTAAATAACTGGTCCCTAGCATTTAGTTGTAGCTGATTGGGTTAAATGATCAAAGTTATAGCTCCAATGGTCATTGTGTTCCAAGTATCCCAAGCTCAAGAAGTGCTCTTGGAAAACACAAAAATGTCACAAATATTGGGGATCAACTTGATCGCGATCTGATAATAGGTGTGAGGGTCATAATGTGGGTTGTGCATAATTTTCTAACTATTCATGAGGTAGCATATATGCAATCAAAACAACCAAGGCAAAGTTGTCTCAAAAATGGTCATGCTCTAAGGAGATAGTCACGATCTCCAAGGTTGTTGGTCAAGTTGGGTTGAGATATAAATGATCTCAAGAGTTGTGTGTTGTGGTCAGGGAGATGTATGTGATCTCCAATGTGCCCCATGAGAAGTTTAGGTAACTCATTGAATGTTAGGGCTAGTTGTTTGGTCATGATTTTGGGTTGGTAGAGATAGTTGGTTCATTAGATGGATGGATGAAGGAATGGCCGAGCTAACCTCAGAAGGCCCCATGTCAATTGAGTGTTACTTACACAGCCCCTATTTGAAGGGCCTTAGGCCAATGTAGTTCTCCCCAAAAGGGAGGAAGGAGTCAAGGTTATGGACTAGGTTTTTGACTAGGTTAAGTCATGGTTAAAGGTGAAATAGTTTGTCCATCAGGTAGATGAACAAATGAATGTGGCTGAGCTAACCTCAGAAGACCCCATGTCATCTGAGTGCTACCTACATAGCTCTTGTTTGAAGGACCTCAGACCAATGTAGTTCTCCCTAAAAGGGAGGAAGAGGGTCGGTTATGGATGTGGGTTGGACGAGGTTAAGTCGTGGTTAAAGGTAATATGGTTGGTAATGATTTGATTAAAGTGGTCAGTGGTTGGGTGTCTTTAGGTTGCACCTCCACTGCTTGTAAGGCTTTGATTAATACTTGTCGATGTTGTGGAGAGTTTTTTATGAGGTCATATAAAGATGTCTTCATAGAGGTTGGGTGAAGTTGTTTCACTATTGAGTCATGGATTGGCTTCAAAGCTGTTGGTTGGGATGTGCCCAAGATTGAAATCTTAGGTTTTGGTGGTTGAGAGGGCTTGATGGAAGGATATGTCCAAGGGAGAGAAACTTTCTCTTTTCCTTTATCCTTCATGGTTTGTGACCTAGTGGCCACATTAATGGTGTTGATTTCAAATAAAGTGGGATAAGGTGGTAGAGAAATCACAGTCTTGCATTGAGATCTTGATTTAGGTGGTGAGGTTTGAGAGGCATGTGATGGTGTCGATGGTTTGTTGAAAAGGTGGTCAAGAGGATCCTTAATGAAAAGGGTGTCCTTTTTAAGGTGTTGATGGATGACAACTTTAAGAGTGCAACAATGCTCAGTGTCATGTCCAGGTGTGTGATGATACACACAAAATTTAGTGTCGTCAAACCAAGATGGTTTTGATCTGAGAGTTGATTAGTGTGAAGGTGAAGAGGTTTGGGAGGCATGTGATGATGTCAGTAGTTTTTCAAAGGGGTCCTTAATAAGAGTGCCCTTTTTTAAGTGTTGATGGATGATAACTTTAAGAGCACAACAATGCTTAGTGTCATGTCTAGGTGTGCAATGATACGCACAGATTTTAGTGTCATCAAACCAAGATGGTTTTGGTCTGAGAGGTTGGTATGGCTTAATTGGTAGGAAAATGATACTAGAAGACTATAAAAATTGGTGTAATAGTAAAGCATAGGAACTCGCCAATGGGTCTGTGTGCTTTGTTGCAATAAGAGATGACAACTTATATTTAGGAGTTATTAGAGGAGTGTTTTATACTATATTTTTGTTTGGTGGTGAGACCACATGTGTAAATGGCACTTTCATGGTGAGAGGTGTCAGATGTTCTGGAGGAGATATGTTCTTGATGGGTGGAGGGAGTAATGGAGGTGATTTGTTTTTGTTAAGTGTTGGAGTAGGAAGCACTCCTATAAAGGTGGATGGATGTGGGCCCAAAATAGAGGGTAATGGTGATGGTGGGGGAGGAGTTCTCCGACGTGGTTTAGTATCCTTCTTTAATGTGGTGTGAGGACCATTATTATGTGAGGCAAGGTTCAAAGCTACCTTCACTTGTGGGGGGTGAGTGAGGTTTGATATAGGGTGAATGCAGAGAGATTTATCTTGTTTTGGCATGGTAGATGCCTGTGAAAGTTTGGGTTCAGGTGTGAGTGGAAGCATGTGAGATGTAGCGATCTTAGGCAAATGGTGAGAGAAAATCATCACTGAATCTTCTTCGATCGAAGTGGGTGAAGTGATCAGTTCTTCTCTCGATGGAGAAGAAATTGGAGAATGTGGCTCTTCTAGAGGATAGAGCTTAGGTATGATCATGGTTTCGATGTGTGGTCTAAGAGCAAGGAAAGTGTGATCCCCCATTGATGATAAGAAGGATGAGGGCGAGGCCACTGACGTTGGTGCCATCAAAATATCCTCCAATATGGGAGAGTTCAAAGTAGACTCTCCTACGTGTGAAAGGGGGTTAGATGGAGGACTATCCTTCATCAGTGGAGGACAAATAAGAGAAGAAGGCTCTTCTCCCTATAGTGGACAAATAAGAGAAGAAGGCTCTTCTACTTGTGGTGGACAAATAGGTTGACTAACCTCTTCAAATTATGGGAGAGGTTGGTTAGGCATAAAAAGAGAGGCCGTGTTGACCATGCGTATATTGTGCTCTTGGGAGTCATCAGCCATGGTCTGGACGTTGTTTTGACTAGGGGGATGATTAGGGAATGGTTTTCTAAAGATTTCTATGTTTTGGTTAACCAGCGCATTTGGGTTATCCAAAACAAGATCCCCCTTGTCTAGCATGTATTAGAGAATGTTTTTGAAGGTTTTGCAATTGTCTATGTCATGGCCTTTGACACGATGATAATTACAAAAGTCATTTTCCCTATACCATGTAGGGATGGCTTTTGAAGGGTCAAATTGAGGTGGTCAAATTTGAGGGAGATTGAGGACTCCCTGTTTGACTAGTTTATCCAACATGGATGTGTATGATTCTCCTATTAGAGTATATGACGCTATACGTATCGTTGTTGGAATTTTAATGTAATGCTTTGAGATGTGGAAGGTTTAGATTGGTTAGTTGTGGTCGATGATGATCTAACGACCACAACATTTGCCGACCCCTTGGTCTTAGATTTGGAAGAAGAAGGTTTGGATGACGGGTCATTTGATTTTGCATTAGTATTTTTACTACATAGTTTGACTTTATTTTCTTTGACAACACAGAGTTCAAGCTTTCTAGCCATGGTGAAACCTTCATCAAATGTGTGGAATGTTTGGACCCACAAAGTAGATGAGATGTGTTTGGCACATGCTCTAGAGCAGAGCTCAATGAGCTCAGGTTGAGGTAAAGAAAAGGAGAGTTGGTTAATCAAACCTCTCCAACGGGCAACGAAGTCAGTGATTGACTCATCGTCGAATTGTTTAATAGAATAGAGGTCTATAATGGAGACCTTCTTAGTGATGTTGATTGAAAAGTGGTCAAGGAATAGTTGGGTGAGTTATGTGAAGGTAAATAGAGAGTGACTGGTAATATAACTATACCAATCGAGGGTAGCACCAAAAAGCGACATGGAAATGTGCATAGTAATAATGCATCATCATGTGCTATAAGGTAAAAAGCATGTCTAAACGCTCATTGATGTTGTTGTGGGTCCTCTTTACTCTAAAAGTGAGTAAACTTGGGAAGTTCCCACTGACTAGGATATGGTCAGATTGGGACTGAAAGATGAATAGGTTCATTATAGATTTGTTCATATGAGAAAACATTTCTTGAACCCAAAATGGATGTCTCAAGATTAGACATCTTATCTATCAGCATCTTGATTAGATCAGCTGGTGGATTGGCAGGTGGGGCACCTCTTAGGTTGTAAGGTACCTAGAAGGCATTGTGGGGGGTATATGATGTACTCGATTGTGTTTGTATAGGTGCAACATATTGGTAACTAGTCATAGGGACTGATGTTGAAGTCAAGGGTGGTTATGTCATGAAGCTAGAGGGCACAACTTGACTTGATGTCACCAAAGGTGGTTGGATGGTGGCAACACTAGCTGAAGGATAGGTAGTCACTCTTGTATTTATGGGTGCAAGAGTAGGTGGGATAGAAACAATTAAGTTATAGAATGGTGTAGAACTTTGTTAAATAGTTTGTGGTTGACGGGGTACAGGAACCCCAAGGGAGGTAGGTCCAGAAACAAAAGGAGAGGCCACACTTTGAAGATTGGTCATGGTCAGATTGTTAGTTGAGGCAATGGCCTAGGTGACCATGGGTTGGGTTACAGAGGTTGTTGATATGATTGTCATTTTGACTAAGCAAGTTGGCATCCTGTAAACTGGGTTGCCTGAAGAATCTTGTGTTTGACTTCTCACGAGATAGTGCTAAAGAGCCTTGACATTGAGGTCAAGGAACCTTTCAAAGTCTTGGTCCCCTTCAGTAAAAATAGGGGGTTGAGTTGGGGTTGGTTGGATAGGAGTACGTTTAGTTTCTGAATTATACTCCATTCAGGGACTTGATATAGAAGGCGAAGGCGGGAGTGGTTCTTGCCTTACGTGGTCAACAAGAGTTTTGGTTTGACTACGTGTCAAAACCATTCAAGGCAAAATAGATTCAAGTTCTAAAAACTGTATGTTTTAGCCTCATAAAACTAGAATGTGTGTTTGACACCAAAAAGTCAGGTTTTAAACTTATTATTTTGAAAGAAATATTTTTGATAGTGACTGATGCCGGTAGAAAAACTGATGTCAGTGAAGTAAGTTGCTGATGTTGGTCAAATAACTAATGTCGATGAAGATAGTTTCTGACGTTGGTGGAAAAACTGATGTCGGTTAATGTGTATTTCCAAAAACTCAGAAAATTGAAAGTTTTTAGAAGAAAGAAGAAAGTTTGAGTTGTTTTTGGAGCTTAGAATGCGACCTCACCAGCTCAAAAAATTAGATACAAACATAAAAATAGATGAAGGCAAGCAGCCTCTAAACGTTAAATTCCTAAGAATAAATTTTAGAGTCTTGTTGGCTTACGCCTTAGAAGAGTGTGTTTGGGAAGTTGGGCTTTTAGAACGGGTCCTAAAAGAGGTAGTCTAAGGTTGGTTTTAGGTTAAGTTTTGGTGCTCAAAATTTGTATTAGGTTCCATATGTGGCCTGGTGCTAGGAGCTTGCTCCCCTCACTTCACGATCCCAGAGACAAGCTGGGTTGCTTAGCCAGTATATGCTTCCCCTAAAGTTTATACTCTGCCAGAGAATAGAATGGGTTCTCCCCTTGGTAGTGAAGTCCAAGTAGGATTACCAAGAAGGGTAAGGTATCTACTAGGTGATGAAATCCTAGTCAGGCCTTGTCTCAAGTATGTTTAGATGTTTGATTGTGAAAGTGGTCTGGTCATGTAACATATGTGCACTACGATTTATTCATAATGCATTTGTAATTACTAGATGAGCTAAATATGCATTTAGGTAGGAATAAAATGCAATATGTTTTTAACCCAAATTGAAATATTTGTTCAGATGCAGACAAGTGGAGAAAAGGTTAAGAGTATGAATTTTCACTACTCTAAGATGGAAGAAAAAGGTGACAAGAAGAAAAAGAAAGAAGTTCCTTTTAACTTGTGCTAATGATGTCTTTTTGAAATAAGGAGATAGAAGGATGCAAGAAGAGAAGTTTTCCTAATGCACCTATATGAAAGTTTGTTTTAGAAGAAATGAACCCAAGGAAAACTCCAGGGTCCCACCGGGTGTGCCAGAATGTTTCTGCTCATTTTTGATTTTCACATTCAGAAGAAATAAGAAACTAAAGATAATGGTCAGGGGTTAGATGATACCCAGATGAAGTTGTGCACCATTATGCAGACAATGAAGGAACTCCTCTTTGGTTGTGGAGGATGACACCTGTAGATAAGAAGAAAACTTAACAAAGAAAAATGTTAGAGATAGTTATGGTGGACTGCCAAGTGATATGCTCGGTCCCAGAAGTCCAAAGACTTCCTAGAGGGATGATAGTCCACTAGTTGATAAAAAAATGTCTTCATGGAAAGAAATAATGAAAGACTTAAAGAAGGAGAAATATTTAATGTGTACCCGAATCCTATAATCAGTCTTCCAAAGTTGTTGACATCGGTATTCCTGCTGGTGTTAGTTTGTAAATAATGCCAATGTCAGTTATGCTACCGACGTCGGTAGGGGCAATGGTCGATGTCGATTAGGGCAATGGCCTTGGGTGAGTTTTGGTCAAACTAGTTAAATAAGGAGTCCTAAACCTCCTCCAAATTTGACCACCACCTCAATTTGATTCCTCACATGCCATCCCTACATTGTATAGGGAGAATGACTTCTATAATTATCACCGTGTCAAAGGCCATGACACAGACAATTGTAAAATCTTCAAAAACATTATCCAAGACATGCTAGACAAAGGTGATCTTGTCTTGGATAACCCAAATGCGCCACCTAACCAAAACATAGACATCTTTTGACAACCTTTTCCTAACCATCCCCCTAGCCAAAACAACATTCAGACCATAGCCAAAGACCCCCAAGAGCGTAATATATGCACGGTCGATATGGTTTCACCTTTTGTCTCTAACCAACCTCTTTCACAAACCAAAGAGGTTAGTCAACCTATCCCTCCACCACAGGAAGAAGAACCTCCTTCTCCTATTATTTCTCTAGCAACCTCTCTTATATTGGGTGACGTTTTAACCATACCAATGCCACTAGCCCCACCTTCATCCTTCCTACTACCAATGGAGGACCATACCTTTCCCACTCTTTAACCACAAATAGAAGGTACAATCATCCCTGCCCTCTATCCTCTTGAGGATTCACATTCTCCAATTCCTTCTCCACCAAGGGAAGAACTTTTCTCTTCACCTACTTCGATCGAAGATGATCTAGTAATGGCTCTCTCACACCTTTGGCCCGAGATCGCTGCATCTAACACATTTTCAGTCTCACAACCAGCCCTAACACTGAATGAGTTACCTAAACTTCTCATGGGGCAAATTAGAGATCACATACATCTCCCTGACCACAACACACAACTCTTGAGATCACTTATATCTAAACCCAACTCGACCAACAACCTTGGAGATTGTGACTATCTCCTCCTGGGATACTTGGAACACGACGACCATTGGAGCTACAACTTTGATTATTTAACCCAATCAGCCATGACTAAATGTTGGGGCCTAGTTATTTCAATTTTAGCACTCCTCAACCTTTGACTGTGACAATTTGACCTATCTATCATGTGAAGTGGTATACATGCAATCCCAACTATTGCAGCTTTCACACTCCAGCTTCACCATTACCCATCCACTATCTATCAAATCAGCACTCGATATCAGGTTACCTTCCCTCGACTCCCACTTTAAGGGGGAATACCTCTTCCCACATTTGGGGACACCAAATCTTATTTTTGTCTTGTAGTTCATCAAAATAACCAACAGGACAAAAATGACCTTATCCCATACCTAGGGCAACTTACTCCTATTTTTGTCTTGCAGTTCATCAAGAATAACCAACAAGACAATAAGAGGCAAATGTAGACACCAAAATAGTGTCAACCCCCCCTTTGGTCCCTTTCTAACTTCAACATGCCTAACCTATACTTTATTAATTTAAAATACTTATTTTAAATTAATAATCCCCCTAGACACCTCACCTTGGATTCCTAGCTCTTAGGCCATTTATCACCCTATGACTAATCATAATTACCTAAGACCTATTTCAACTCCCCCACTAATTCTTGCACCTAATAAGCCCACCTTTGGATCATTTAACAATGACAATCGAACTTGGTAGATGGAAGAATGGGCAAAAGGCTAAAAATAGCCTTTTTCCTATTCTCTAGTCTCTGACATCGGTTAACAGTCGACTGACGCTAGTAGTATCACCAATGTCAGTTGCTTAAAACTAAATTCCAACCTCGACTGTAGCCCCAAAGGTGAATTCTCTTGCTCCCAAATGCAAATTCTCTTGATCTCAGGATAGGAATTCTCTTGCTCCTTGACTCTTTGTAGGCATCAACATTCTATCATCACTCTCCAGGCTAAGAAACTCTACAGAATTCACTCCACATTGGATTAGAAGATTGCACAAAGTCTCCTACATCAGCCATAATGGATTCAAGTCTTCTACACTTTTGGTTCTCCACCAAGAGCTAAGTATTCTTATGGTTTATATTTCAATATTTTTTTGAATGCATTGGTGATTAGCCCATTGGATATTTTTGAGTACTATTGAGACAACCTGACTTTCTTCCTGAAAAGGTTGAAAAGCCTTCCTCTCATCCTCATTCTCCTTCTAGAATCTCATTTAGACAACTAGGGGGGCATTGTCTATGGGATATTTTGATACTAGTAGACAAGGAAGGTTGAGAAAAATAATGGTCGATGTCGGTTAGGGCAATGGCCTTGGGCAAGTTTTGGGCAGGTCTGTGGTCGACAGAGGGGTCTGGAAGGAGTCTGGGTCTGTGCAGGGTTGCAAGAGAGTGAATAGGGTCTGAAAGGGGGCAAAGATAGAGGACAGGGGTAGAAAGAGAATAAGAATGAGAGAAGGCTTTTCAGCCTCTCCAAGAAGGAAGTCAAGTTGTCCATCAACAGTACTCAAGAATATTCAATGGACTAATCACCAATGCATTCTAAAAATACTGAAATATAAACCAAATTAATACTTAGCTCTTGGTGGAGAATCAGAAGTGTAGAAGACTTGTTCCATTATGGCTGATGTAGGAGATCTCATGCAACATTTCAACCTAGTGTGGATTGAATTTTGTAGAGTTTCTTAGTCTAGAGAGTGATGATAGAATGTTGATGCCTCATCCTAAAGCCTTCCTTTTATATGCAAGGAGTCGAGGAGCAAGAGAATTCAGATCCTGGGAGCAAGAGAATTCACATTTGGGAGTAAGAGAATTTGCCTTCAGGCTACAGTCGAGGTCAAAATTTAGTTTTAAGCAATTGACATCGGCAATACTACTGGTGTCGATCGATGGTTGACCGATGTCAGTGGCTAGGGAATGGGTAAAAAGGATATTTTTAGCCTTTTGCCCGTTCCTCCATCTACCAAGTTCAGTTGTCGTTGTTTATCCCAACGGTCCAAAGGTGGGTTTAATAGAGGCAAATGTAGACACCAAAATAGTGTCAACCCCCCCTTGGTCCCTTTCTAACTTCAACATGCCTAACCTATACTTTATTAATTTAAAATACTTATTTTAAATTAATAATCCCCCCTAGACACCTCACCTCGGATTCCTAACTCTTAGGCCATTTATCACCTATGACTAATCATAATTACCTAAGACCTATTTCAACTCCCCACTAATTCTCATGCCTATTAAACTTGCCTTTGGACTATTTAAATAGCTTTAATAAGTAGTTCCCCAGTTAGAAGTTCCCACTGACGTATTTGAGTAGACAGTCGACATCTACCATATTGGAGGATATTTTGATGGCACCAACGCCGATGACATTTCCCTCATCCTTCTTATCATCAATGGGGGATCACACTTTTCAAATAGGGAGTCCTCAACCATTCCCCAAAATAGACAAGGGGGCATTATCTATGCCAGAACCTCAATTTGATGTAGCTGTGAAAATGTTAGATAGTTGACGCATTTTTTGGGGTAAGTATAAACCCCTGACCATTATCTTTAGTTTCTTATTTCTTACCCAAATGAAGTTTTTTTTGCTTTTCATGGGGACCAATTATTTTGATTTTAGCACTACTAAAAAGGATTAACTTAAAGAAGGAGAAATAGATAATGCGTACCTGAATCCTGCTATCAGTCTTCCACAATCATTGACCATATCCTAGTTAGTGGGAACTTCCCAAGTTTACTCACTTTCAGAGTAAAGAGGACCCACAGCAACATCTACGAGCGTTTAGACACGCTTGTTACCTTATAGCACATGATGATGTGTTATTACTACGCACATTTTCTATGTCGCTTTCTGGCGCTGCCCTCGATTGGTATAGTTTTATTACCAGTCACTCTCTATTTACCTTCACGCAACTAGCTCAACTATTTCTTGACCACTTTTCAATTAACATAATTAAAAAGGTCTCCATCATGGACCTATATTCTATCAGACAATTCGACGATGAATCAGTAGTGTTTCTATGCAAAATTGCTTTCTACATTCAAAGAAGAAATAAGAAACTAAAAGAAATGGTCAAGACTAGAAGATACCTGATAAAGTCATGTGCACCGAAATCAGACATTGGAAGATTCTCCTCTTTGGCTATGGAGGAATGACACCTAAAAAGAAAAGAGACTGAAACACAAAAAAATGTTAGTCAAAGATATGGTGGGCTGTCAGGCAAACGCCCGATCCCAGAAGTATGAAGTCTTCCTAGAAGGATATCAACCCACTGATAAAAAGCCAAAATATTGGACTAAAGTAGATATAATGAAGGATAAAATGACAGAAATAAAGGACAAAAAATAAAATGCGTACCTAATAATGAAGTAAAATGTTCTGTGCAGTCGCCGATGTCGGTCTCTGTGGTGTCGGCATTGGTTAGGGAAAGTGCTGACGTCGGTTAAAGTGACGGCGTCGGTCGGGGTAGTGACCGGCGTCGGTCGGGGCAAATTCTGGGCTGAGTCTGGATGAGTTACAGAAGGTCTGAGAGAGTTGAGATAGGGTCTGGTCAAGGTCGGGACAGGGTCTGGACAAGGTTGGGACAGGGTCTAGACAAGGTCTGAACAAGGTTTAATCAAGGTAATGTCGAGTCTGGACAGGGTCTGGGGGTTTTAGTTGAGTCTGGACAGAGTTATGGATTCAGAAAGTGGGCAGGGATGTAAGGAAGGGACTCAGGGCTCAGGTCTATAGTCTAAAGCTCTGGGGTGATAGAAATAGAAACAACAAACAAATAATAACCATGAAGAAATAAAACAAACAGAGTAAATACTTACCTGCCAGAAGACATGATAAAAGCCATGATTGAAGTTATTGAAGCGTTACCGTAAGTTGATCAAAGCAAATGCAGATTGGTTGAATGCTGGAGTTGATTGATCACTAGAGTTTTGTGAATGTCTGAGTTTGGGAGTCGATTGATTAATTGATTAGTTGATTAGCCTTCGGAGTTGATCGGCGGATGTTGATGAAGGCAAGGGGCGGTTCGAGAGATGATTTGATAACCATTCGGGAAACCGATTGGGAACCAAATGATAACTGATAACAGATAACGGTAAGGTGACTGACATCGGTAGGATTGCCGATGTCAGCCGATAAGTGATCGACGTCAGTGACATCGGCTGGGTAACGACCGTCATTGGCAGATGCACAATGGGGATAGAGTCTAGCTTTAGCTCTGTGCTCATTTTTACATGCTGCCAGGGTCAAGGCTGGTGGAAAAAGTGATTGACAAGGGTTAAATAGGCGAAGAAGAATAAGATAGGGGATGACCAGGGGAGTCGACACGATTTTGGTGTCTACATTTCCCCCTTTTTGTCTTGTTGGTTGTTCTGGACGAACTGCAAGACAAAAATAAGAGTGATTGCCCTAGGTGAGGGATAAGGTTGATTTCATCTTGTTGGTTGTTCGAATGAACTGCAAGACAAAAAAAAAAGGTAGCGGATTGCCCCGATTATGGATAAGGTATTCCCCCTCAAAGTAGGAGTCGAGGGAAGGGAACCAAGAATCGGGTGCTGATTTGACAAAGAGTGGATGGAAAAGGGGTGAGGGTGAACGCTGTAAAAGTCGTGATTGCACGCATACCACTGCACGAGATGGTCAGGTCAAAAGTGTCGCAGGTCAAGGGTCGAGGAGTGCCAAAATTGAAATAATTGGGCCCCAGCATTTAGTCATCTACTGATCAGGTCACTCAATCTAAGCTGAAGCTCCAAATGGTCATCGTGTTCTAGGTATCTCAGGCTCAGGAAGTGCTCCTAGAAACACGAAAAAGTCACAAGTAGTGTGGATCAACCGACTTGCGATCTTAGACTTGTGAGGGTCCAAAAAGGTCTGCGCACAATTCTGCTAACCAGGCATGAGGAAGCATCAAGGTAACAGGGTCTTGGAAGTGGTCGAGGTCGAAGGAGATAGGCATGATCTCCAATGGTTGGTGGTCAATGGAGGGATGTAAAAGTGATTAAAATGTGTCGCAAAAGGAGACAAAATGACATGGTCTGAAGGACTTGACTTGATTAGGGACACGATTTTGGTTACTTTGAAGAGGGATAAAAGATTTGAAGGCCATTGATGTCGGCTATATAACTGACGTCGGTGTCCAAAAGGGCCCGACATTGGCGTAAATCAGCCGACGTCGGTGGCCTAGGGCACGCTGATGCTGACGTCAGTGATCTGCCAAATCCAACAAAACCAGATTGGCGGCCCACCAAAAGTCATTTGCTATTTGATTGAGAGAGAAAAAGAGCTCTGGTATTTGTTGAGTGAAAGTGACCCAGAGTTGACCAAGGAGTGGCGAGGTGGTAGAGGAGCATTGGTGGAGAGAAGGAGGTGATTGGAGGTTGTAGGGACGCGTGTGAGTCAGCAGGAGCGTGCAGAGCCATTGAGATAGAAGGGATGGCAGAGGGGAGTAGAGGACCCACGAGAGGTCCACCACTAGCGGCACCTATCGTGCCACCACGTCGGCGTCATTGAGACGAGGTAAGAGGATTCTGAACCTTAATTTGAGTTATTTTGGTTTTGAATTTGTTTTTGAAATTTGTGGTTAGTTGAGGTAGAAATTGAGGGGGAGGGTAGTTAGGAAGGTGGGTAGGTTGTCTAAGAGAGCTGAAGAGTG
Organism: Torreya grandis; assembly: GCA_037957365.1. NCBI lineage: Eukaryota > Viridiplantae > Streptophyta > Pinopsida > Cupressales > Taxaceae > Torreya > Torreya grandis. The sequence goes on from JARHVA010000178.1 coordinate 6,308,100, forward strand.
AGTCAGGAGGGTTTTGGGGGGGATAGGATGTAAAATGGGGAAGCCCTAAAAATTAGGGCTCGCCTCGTTCAGCCCTAAGGTCGAACCAGTCGCCGACGTCGACGACCCGACCGACGTTGACCGACCAGCTACCAGCGTCGGCCAACCAACTACCAGCGTCGATCACTAAGTGACCAACGTCGATTAGGTAAGTGCCATCACCGGTAAGCTAACTGATATCAGTGGCTGCCTGGTCAGAAAATGGTTCTGAAAAATGGTCAAGTCGAGAGGTCTAAATTACACCAAGGGCTTCCTGGGTGTCGGGGTAGGCTTAGATAGTCTGAATAGTTGGTAAAATAGGCAAAGTAGGAAAAATGTTAACATGAAGTGTCTATGTATGGATGCAGGTGAGGCAGACCCTAATGCTATGGGATCACCTCCCGACCTTGCTAACGTGGATATGTGGAGGTGTGTCCGTCGAGGAGTGGGTGCAGATGAGCACAGTCAGACTAGGCAGGCTGAGACACTACTACAGAGTGGCGAGAGACGTGAGCCTCATGGTGGCTTTGATTGAGCAGTGGGACCATGCCACCAACACCTTCCACCTACCTACGGGCGAGATGACGGTCACGGTTGAGGACATGTACCAAATTTTATGGCTATCAGTGCATGGAGCAGACCTGTATGTGTGCTTGAGAGAGGTGCATGACATTCACATGGTCACACTATTTGGAGAGCACGCCGTGGATACGAGCTACCATTCAGTGAGTTTTGCATATGAGCCGTTGTATGCGGTAGATGAGGAGGCACATCGGCTGGCCATCCTGACGATGATCAGCATCACAGTATATGCATTGCTAGATGTAGAGGGCGGTAGGTTTTCAGTTGCTATGACTGGAGTTTTGATTGATATGATAGAGCAGTGGACCGTGTTTGCCTGGGTGCATGTATTTTTGGCCCAGGTATACAGAGAGTTGTGGGGGATCAGTCGACAGCAGCGATACAGCTTGTGTGTGGGCCATCTACTACATTGCTGGGCTTACGAGCACATCATGGTCACATGACCTCTCAGCCTCCCAGTGGCAATTCAGGCTGGTTTCAGAGTTGGATTCAGGTGATGGCACGAGATGATGGCGCAGACACGGATGGATGGAGTGGTTAGGGACATTGACCATTATAGAGGGGTACTGGAGGCCCTGATTCCTGTAGACATCATCTGGAGACCATACTTGGTCTATCCAGCATTCAGAGACCAGGGAGAGTAGCTGGTTGGAGTTCAGAGCAGGTGATGGATCAGAGGCAGATGAGCCAGTGAGCTTGAGAGGATCCCTGTAGAGAGAGTGCGGTGCCAGTACGGGCTGCTACAGGATGTGCCTCCCGCCTTCCCACAGTATAGGCAGGATGATATAGAGGCACCGCTCCCACTTCTAGAGGAGACAAAGGAGCCTAATTTTGAGGAGTTGCCTGTAGGACCTGGGATAGTCAACCCAGGGTGCACAGAGGCCTACACAACATGGTGGGTAGGGCAGTATCGAGGTATACAGGTGGGTCTCCAGTCAGATTTGTAGGTGATTACTAGGGAGCGGGATACAGCCCATGAGGAGAGGGACACTGCATGAGAGGAGAGAGACGTGGCTCAAGCTCAGGTCTCAATTTCGCAGGGATAGCTGGCAGGAGTTACAGGGCAGCTGGGAGAGATGACAAGTCAGGTGGCAGCATTGATAGCGTAGGTCACCCTACTATAGGGATAGCTGGTGATAGCCCAGGCACAGGCAGTCGTAGGGCAGAGTTTTGGAGGGCAGGACCCATGGCAGCAGCCATCTCAGTAGCCAACATTTTCACAAGGGGCGGGACCGTCGATATCAGTGCACCAAGGTCAGGCATAGCCACAGGGGTCTGGACAGGCCACAGGAGCAGGACAGATGGGTCCATCATAGACCGTATCTATGGTTAGATACACTGATGCGCTAGACGAGATCGCATATTATGAGAGGGCCATCCGAGGGTTCCCTCAGATACAGCGATACTCGAAGATGCGGGTGAGGCAGAGCCGACAGAGGTCGATGTCATGAGCGAAGGCTTTAGGGTCGTACAGACGGTAGAGATCAGAGGGAGGAGAGGATATAGCCTCTTCTCGGCCACCGCCACCACCACCACAGCCACAGCCTTGAGGGCAGCCTTAGAGATGCATTTTTGATGTATATACTGGCCTACGAGTCGAAGACGAGAGATGTATTATGAGAGAGAGAGATAGACACAGATTGTGTCTTTTTGTATAAAACTATTTTTGATATATATGATGAGATTTTGGTTATTGATGTGTTATGGAGATGTTGTAGATGTTTGCAGCATTTTTTATATGTTTCATGATGCATGTTTTGATATGATTTTGATGATTATTATGTTAATGATGATGCTAATGTTTAATGATTATATGATGATGACTTTAGGTTAAATGATGACAGATGTGATATTAAATGTTTAACTTATGGATGATGTGAATGTTTAATGAGTTATGATGAATGAAATTTATGACTAATGACTTATGATGTTATAATGAAAATGAAAGTATACTAATGATTATGTGAATATGTTATTGACTGTGATGTGATTGACAGGTGACGAGAGAAGGAGATGGAAGAAAGTGACGAAGAAAATGGCTGAGCTAACCCCAAAAGACCCCATGTCAACTGAGTGCTGCCTACATAGCCCTTGTTGTAGGGCCTCAGGCCAATGTAGTTCTCCCTAGAAGGGAAGGAGAGTCAAAGGGATGAAATTGGTCGTGGTTATGATGAAATGATGAGGGGAAGAGATGTTGCAGCCTTTTCCAAATGGAGTATTCTGTAACATTGGTCGAGAGGTCTTTCATCTCTAGCAATATTCCATATTCATGATGGATGTATGCTAAAAATGAATTGAGGTCTATTTACGCTTCAGCAAGTATTGGTTTATGCTTAACATAAATTGCAGCGGGTCAATAGTTTCCATGTGTATTGGTGTCCATAGAAACTAGGGTGAATAGGTTATGGGAGTGGTCTGAAAAGAGAGTTGAGTTGATTGACAAGTGATGAAGGTGAATGTGACCAAAGTCCAGAAGAAGTGAAAAGCATATTGCTCTTTCATTGACAAGGACCAAAAAGATTGCATAGATAGGGGTTATGAAAACCAAGAGCCCCATTCATGCATGACGTCGTTGACCATAGTTATGTTAGAGCGGTAATCGAATCACTTTGACATTAAAGTGAGCTCAAAGTCCCTTGAGCAGGTGATAGGAGGAGGAAAGAGGGTAACCCATTTTAAGAGTAGAGATAACTATGCCCCTTTATAGGAGACCCTGAGACAACTATAAGTCAAGTCCATGATTTTTTTTATTTTTTTTTGAGGCAGACTGATCGATGCGGGAAGCCTGCATAGAGATGTCATTTGCTTGGTGGTCAATTGTGAAGCTGATCAATGCGGGAAGCTTCTAAAATAGTGCTATTTATTGCCAGATTAGTCATAGCCATCCTTCGAGGGAGTGGTCTAGATTTTTGTTTAATATAAGGGCTTTTGAATAGCTGTCCTTCGAGGGAGCAGTCTATTAATTACAGCAATGATAGTACAGCTGTCCTTCGAGGGAGCAGTCTGCTTTTTGATTTTGATATTGATATAGTGACCATGGATATTGTGACATCTTGATTTATTTTTACAGAAATGTGAGTCATGGACAAGATTATAGAAGGTCAAGGGCTCCCTTTTATGAGGACAAAAGTATCCATACAACATAAAAGGGTTATAGGAATTGTTAAGAGGAATAGGGTTGAAAAGAAGTAGGATTAAGAGGATGGAGATTGCTCAAGGGATAAGCTCAAGTTAAGTGTCAAGTGGATGAATACTCGACTAGCAGTAGAACGGTCGCAAATGTAACGCATTAAGAGGCTCAGGTTCTGGGCGTCCATCAAGAGAAAATAGATGATAAGTCCCTGATCCATACTTGTGCGTGATAATAAAAGGTCTGAGCCAATTAGGAGCAAACTTGCCCCATTTGCCTCTTTTTAGATTGGTCAGGTGTTGATTGATGAGTGGATGTGAAGGTTGATATGGTTGCTGATTGGTCGAGATGGGTTGAATGTTTTGATAAAAAGGTTGGTTGAATGTTTGGTTGAGAGTTGAATTCCCCCAATGGGTAGGGAGAATGTTTGACAAATTGGTTAAGGTCGGTTGAGATTTAGTGGTCAGATGGACGGTATTGGTGTCAAATAAGGGGATGAAAGGTGACAACGAGACCATAGTCTGGTATGGAGATCCAGATTTAGGTGACGAGGTTGGAGAGGCATGGGTTGGTGTTGGTGATTTGGTAAAGAAGTGGTCAAGAGGATCCTTGATGAGAAGGGAATCCTTTCTCTGGTGTTGATGAATGACAGCTTTAAGAGCGCAACAACGCTCAATGTCATGTCATGGAATTTGATGATAGTGATAGTATTTAGAGTTGTCGAACTAAGAGGGTCTTGATCTGAGAGTTGATGAGAGGGGCGGTGTTGAAGGCTTGATAACGTGATCAAGAAGAGAGGTGTCATTCCCCAGACATTGGCAAATGGTGACCTTGAGGGCACAACAATGTTTCGTGTCGTGTCCGAGCGTGCGATGATATGCACAAATGCGAGTGTCATCGAACCAGGGTGGTTTTGGTCTGAGTGATTGATATGGTTTGAGAGGTGGAAGGTTGATGCGAGACGACTGCAACAAGTGCTGTAAGAGCAAGGTATAAAACCTGCTAACAGGTCTAGATATTTTATTGCAGTGAGGGTTGATGACGTTGGCGTAAGAGGCGTATGAGAAGATATATGTTTGATGGGTTGATAGAGTAATGGAGGCGATGTGCCTATATGAAGGTTAGGAGTAGGAAGCACTCCAATTAAAGTGGATGGATGTGGGCCTAAGATTGAAGGTAATGACGAAGGTGGGGGAGGAGTCCTCTGGTGTGGTCTAGTGGTCTTCGTGGGTTTGAGTCGAGGGCCACTATTGTGCGAGGCGAGGTTAGATACGGGTTTGGATTTAGATGTGGACAGAGGTGAGTGAGATATAACAATCTCAGGCAAAGGGCAAGAGGAAACCGTGACTGGGTCTTTCTCAATCGAAATGGGCAAAGAGACTGGTTCTTCTCTTGGTGGTGAAAAAATAGGAGAGTGTGGCTCCTCAAGTAGGCAGATGGCAAGGATGATCATGCCTTCTACATGTGCTTGAGGAGTGTGTGAGGTAAGGTCTTTGGATGAAGGTAGGGCTAATGGCGTAGGTGTGGTCAAGGCATCCTCCAGTATGAGAGAGGTCAATGGAGGACTAATAGGAGAAGAGGGTCCTTCATCCTGTGAAGAAGGTTGGTCAGGGACAAGAGGTAAGATAGTGTTGACGGTGTGTATATCATGGTCTTGAGGGTCATTGATCATGGTTTGGACGTTGTCTTGAGTAGGTGGGTGATTAGGAAAAGGTTGTTTGAAGATATCGAGGTTTTGGTTGGGTGGTGCATTTGGGTTGTCTAAGATAAGATCCCCCTTGTCTAGCATGTCCTGGATGATGTTTTTAAAAGTTTGACAGTGATCCGTATCATGGCCTTTGACACGGTGATAGTTGAAGAAGTGGTTTTCCCTGTACCATGCAGGGATAGGTGTTGAGGGGTCGAATTGATGTGGTCAGATTGAAGGGAGATTGAGGACCCCTTGTTTGACGAGTTTTTCCAGCACAGATGCGTATGATTCTCCAAGTGGAGTAAACTGTCACTGTATGGATTGACGTTGAAAATGTTTATTGATGTAGTCTAATGTTGAAGATGATGGTCTAAAGATGATAGTGTTTGCCGACCCCTTAGATTGAGAGTGGGTAGAAGAAGGTTTGGAAGAAGAATGGTCATTGGTTCTTGTGTTAGTGCTACATAATTTGACCTTATCTTCTTCAATAGCGTAGAGTTCAAGCTTTTGGGCCATGATGAAGGCCTCGTCGAAAGTGTGGAATGTTTGAACCCACAAGGTGGATGAGATGTGACTGACACATGCTCAGGAAAAGAGCTCAATGAGCTCGGGTTGAAGCAAGGAGAAAGAGAGCTGGTTAATCAAGCCTCTCCAATGGGCGACAAAATCAACTACTGATTTGTCGTCAAATTGCCTAATGGAGTAAAGGTCTATGATCGAGACTTGTTTAGTGATATTGATTGAGAAATGGTCAACGAATAATTGAGCGAGTTGAATGAATGAAAAGATAGAATGTCTGGCAAGGGAGCTAAACCAGTAATGCTGACGACGGCAATGCTGGAGTTGATTGATCGCCAGAGTTTTGTGAATGTCTGAGTTCGAGAGTCGATTGATTAATTGATTAGTTGATTAGCCTTCGGGGTTGATCGGTGGATGCTGATGAAGGCAAGGGGCAGTTTGAGAGACAGTTCGATAACCATTCAGGAAACTGATTGGGAACCAAATGATAACTGATAACGAATAACGGTAAGGTGACCGACGTCGGCAGAATTGCCGACATCGGCCGATAAGTGACTGACATCGGCAACATCGGCTGGGTAACGACCGTCATCGGCAGATGTACAATGGGGATAGAGTCTAGCTTTAGCTCTATGCTCATTTTTACATGCTGTCAGGGTCAAGGCTGGTGGAAAAAGTGATCGACAAGGGTTAAATAGGTGAAGAAGAATAAGATAGGGAATGACCAGGGGAGTCGACACGATTTTGGTGTCTACAAGTAGCTGACTTTGTTGCCCGTTGGAGAGGTTTAATTAACCAACTCTCCTTTTCTTTACCTCAACCTAAGCTCATTGAGCTCTTCTCTAGAGCATGTGCCAAGCACATCTCATCTACTTTGTGGGTCCAAACATTCCGCACATTTGATGAAGCTTTCACCATGGCCTGAAAGCTTAAACTCTGTGCGGTTGAAGAGGATAGGGTCACATTACGTAGTAAAAATAACAATGCAAAATCCAATGACCCTTCTTCTTCCAAACCATATTTTTCTTCCCACTCCAAAGGAGTGGCAAATTCTGTGGTCATTGGACCATCATATTCCACCACAACTAACCAATTTGAGCCCTCTACATCACAATACTTCACAAGACAATTCCAACAACGGAACATACATCGTCAATATACTCCAATAAGAAAATCATATGCTTCCATCTTGGATAAACTAGTCAAGCAAGGGGTCCTCAATCTCCCTCAAATCTGACCACCCCAATTTGACCCCTCAAAATCCATCCTTGCATGGTACAGGGAAAATGACTTCTGTAATTATCATCATGTCAAAGGTCACGACATAGACAATTACAAAACCTTCAAAAACATTGTCCAAGACATGCTAGACAAGGGGGATCTTGCTTTGGATAACCCAAATGTGCTGGCTAACCACAACATAGATATCTTTAGGAAACCATTCCCTACTCATCCCCCCAGTCAGAATAACATTCAAACCATAGCCGATGACCCCCAAGAGCATAATATACGCACGGTTAACATAGTCTCTCCTTTTATTCCTAACCAACCTCTCCCACAGTCTAAAGAGGTTAGTCAACCTATTTCTCCACCATGGGTAGAAGAACCTTCTTCTCTTATTTTTCCTCCACCAATAGAGGATATTCCTTCATCTAGCCCTCTTTCACACGAAGGAGAGTCAACTTTGAACTCTCCCATATCAGAGGATGTTTTGGTGACTCCAATGCTGGCAGCCTCACCCTCATCCTTCTTATCATCAATGGGGGATCATACCTTCCCTGCTACTTGACCACACATCAAAACCATGATCATACATATGCTCTCTCCACTCGAAGAGCCACATTCTACAATCCCTTCTCCATCGAGAGAAGAACTTGTCACTTCACCCACGTCGACCGAAGAAGATCTGGTGACAACTTTCTCTCACCTTTTGCCCAAGATCGCTACATCTCACACGTTTTCGTCCACATCTAAACCTAAACCCTCACAAGCGTCCACCATATCAAAAGAGATTAAATATCTTAGTGTTCACCACTTATCAAACTTCACTCACCCACAAGTGAAGGTAGACTTGAACCTAACCCCATGCAATAGTAGTCCTTGCACCATATTTAAAAAAGGCTACTAAACCATGCTAGATAACTTCTCTCCCACCATCACCATTGCCCTCTATTTTTGGCCCACATCCATCCACCTTAATAGGAGTGCTTCTTACTCCAACACCTATCAAAAACAAATCACCTCCATTATCCCCTTTACCCATCAAACATATATTTCCTTCAAAACATCCAACACCCCTCACCATGAAAGTGCCATCTACACGTGTGGCTACACTGCTAAACAAAAATATGGTATGAAACACTCCTCTAATAGCTTTTAAACAGAAGTTATCAACTCCTATTGCAATAAAACATGTAGACCCACTAGTAGGTTCCTATGCTTTGGTGTTATGACAATTGTTGCAGTCTTCTCGCATCAGTCTCCCACCTCTTAAGCCATTTCAACCTCTCAAACCAAAACTAGCTTGGTTTGATGACACTAAAATCTGTGTGTATCATCACACACTTGGACATGACACTGAGTGTTGTTACACTCTTAAAGATGTCATTCATTAAAACTTGAAAAAGGACACCCTTTTCATTAAGGATCCTCTTAACCACCCCTTTGACAAACCACCAACACCATCCCATGCCTCTCAAACATCCTCACCTAAATCAGGATCTCAATGCAAGACTATGGTCTCTTTACCACCTTCTCCTCCTTTATTCAAAATCAACACCATTAATGTGGCCGCTAGGTCACAAACCCAAAAGGATAAAGGAAAAGTTTAGGCTCCTATTCCTTAGACATACCCATCCATCAAGCCCTCTCAACCACCAAAACCCAAGATTTCAATCTTGGGCACATCCCAACCAACAGCTTTGAAGCCAATCTGTGACTCCATGGTGAAACAACTTCACCAAACCCCTATGAAGACATCTTTGTATGACCTCATACAAAACTCTCCACAACATCAACAAGTCTTAATCAAAGCCTTATAGGTAGTGGAGGTGCAACCTGAAGACCCCCAACCTCTGACCACTTTAATCAAATCATTACCAACCATTACCTCCATCACCATCCATGATTCTGAGATAAACTACAATTTAGAAGATCAAGATATCGCCCTCTTAAACTAAGCCTATCAGGCAAAAGCTTCGTAGGATGCATCCTCACATCGCACTCCTTGTCAAAGAGTGTCTTCTTTTCATCTCATTTATCCAACCCATTGATTATTTGCAATGGGTGTCAAACAGTGTCCCTGTTATAAAAGCAACTAGGGGGAATTAGACTTTATATTAACTATCACGACCTCAACCAAGCATCGACCAAACATCAACCAACCAAGCATCGACCAACACATGACCAATATGGAAGGAAGTAAATGAGGCAAGTTTGTTCCTAATTAGCTCAAACTTTATATCATAATGCACAAGTATGGATCAAGGACTTATCATCTGTCTTCTCTCGAAGGCTGATCAGAACTTGAGCCCGTTTATGCCTTACATCTATGACCATTCTACTGTTAATCAAGTAATCATTCACTTGATATTTAACTTGAGCTCGTCCCTTGAGCAATCCTTGTCATCCTTATTCTTATTCTTTTCAACCCTTTTTTTTCCTACAAACATTAGTTAATCCTTTTACATGAATGCTTTATCCTAATAAAAGGGAAACCCTTAAACCTCTATAGTCTTGTCCATGACTAAAAGTTCAGTCCACAAACAAAACATAAAATTGGGATGCCTATTCAAAGGTCATAAAACTATAAATGTAGACTGCTCCCTTGAAGGACAGCTGCATAATTGCTGTAATTGATAGACTACTCCCTTGAAGGACAGCTATCCAAAACTATTAAAACATATAAAGCAGAATATAGACCACTCCCTTGAAGGATGGCTATACCCAAATTTTGCTACAAAAAACACTCTCTTAGAAGATTCCCACATTGATCAGCTTCACATATGACCACAAAACCAAACAACATTCTCACGCAGACTTCTCACATCGATCAGTCTCCCAAAAAAAATGACTGACAAACTATTAAGTCTTGGACTTGCCTATAGTCATTCTCAGGGTCACCTATAAAAGGGGAAAAGTTATCCTTGCTAAAAGGGTTACGCTATCCTCACATCTCACATAATCAAACCTATTACCCAAACATACTCAAGGGATTTTGAGCTCACTTAATGTCAAGTGATTCGACTACTTCTCTAACATAAAATAATGGTCAACGACGTAATGCATGAATGGGAATTTTTGTTGCAAAAAACCTATCTATGCTATCATTATAGTCCTTATCAATGAAATAACAACGCACCTTTCACTTCTTACATACCTTTGTCACATCCAACCAAATCATTTTCTAAACCAAACAAAACCAAACCAAACCAAAACATTTTCTAACCATTAACATAACCTCATGATTTATTTAATGCAAATATCAATTTGTGTTATGTAAATTATCATAGCCCATTCACACTAGTTTCTATGGAAAACAATACATATGAAAACTAACAACCAAACACAATTTATGTCCAGCATACACCATCACCAATATGAAACTTGTTGAAGCATAAATATACTCATTTCATTTTTAGCATACACCATCACTAATATGGACAATTGCTAGGGATGAAAAACCACCCAACCAATGTTATAGAATACACCATCACAAAATATGGAAAAGGCTATAACATCATCACTCATTTCATTTTTAGCATACACCATCACTAATATGGAAAATCGCTAGGGATGAAAAACCCACATCACCAATGTTACATAATACACCATCACATAATATGGAAAAGGCTGTAACCTCATCATACACTCATCATTTCAAGCATGTACCATCAGACATATGGGAAGTGCTAAACCATTAACATGACCAAACAACCTATCAACATCTTTGACCCTTCCTCCCTTTTGGGGAGAACTACATTGGCCTGAGGCCCTTCAACCAGGAGCTATGTAGGCAGCACTTAGTTGACACAAAGTCTTTTGAGGTTAGCTCGGCCATTTGCCCATTCATCTCCCTAATGATGTCGACCATTCATTTGTTTGCCTACCTAATGGACAAACCATATTACCTTTAACCATGACTTAACCTAGTCAAACACAATCCATAACCTACACTCTTCTTCCCTTTTGGGGAGAACTACATTGGCATGAGGCCCTTCAAACAGGGGCTATATAAGAAGCACTAAGTTGACATGGGGTCTTCTGAGGTTAGCTCAGTCATTCCTTCATCCATCCATCTAATGGACCAACTCTCTATACCAACCCAAAATCATGACCAAACAATCAACCCTGACACTGAATGAGTTATCTAAACTTCTCCTGGGGCACATTGGAGATCACATACATCTCCATGACCACAACACATGCCACTTGAGATGACTTATATCTCAACCCAACTCGACTAATGACCTTGGAGATCGTGATTATCTCCTCCGACCATAACCACATTTGAGACAACTTTGCCTTGGTTGTTTTGATTACATGTATGCTACCTCACGAATAGTTATCAAATTATACGCAACCCACATTATGACCCTCACATGTATTGTCAGATTGTACTCCAGTTGATCCTCAATATTTGTGACATTTTCATGTTTTTTAGGAGCACTTCCTGAGCCCGGGATACTTGGAACACGACGACTATTGGAGCTACAGCTTTGATCATTTAACCCAATCAGCTATGACTAAATGCTGGGGACCAGTTATTTCAATTTTAGCACTCCTAATTCTAGCAGATAAATGGGATAATATTGAGGATCCCAACAATTATTTAGCTAGTTATTTCAAAATAAGTATCATCTATGACTTATGAGTGATATGGTCCCACTGAGCGTGCCAAAATGTTTCTACTCATTTTTGCTTTTCACATTCAGAAGAAATAAGAAACTAAAGATGATGGTCAGGGGTTAGATGATACCTGGATGAAGTTTTCACACCATATCCAGATGTTGAAGGAGCTCCTTTTTGGCTGTGGAGGATGACACCTATAAATAAGAAAGACTTAAACAAAGAAAAATGTTAGATAGATATATGGTGGACTACCAAGTGATATGCTTGGTCCTAGAAGTGCAAAGACTTCTTTGAGGGTGACAATCCACTTATTTGACAAAAGAGTGTTGGATAAAGAGAAACAATGAAAGACTAAGAAAAAGAGAATAGACAATGCATACCTATGTTCTGCTGCAAGTTTTCCACAGACACCGATGTCAGTGGTTCTACCGGTGTCAGTTGGTCAAGGTTGCCGATGTTAGTTATGCTGCCAACGTCAGTAGGGGTAATGGTCAATGTCGGTCAAGGTAATGGACTTAGGCAAGTTTTGGACAGGTTTTTGGTTGATTTTTTCGGTCAATAGAATGGTCTGGGAGATTTAAAAGGGTTGTGTAGGGATGCAGGGTAGTGGACAAAGTCTTAGGAAGGACAAAAGGTAGGGGACAGGGGTGGAAGGAGAATAAGGATGAGAGGAAGGCTTTTCAACCTTTCCAAGGAGAAAGTTAGGTTGTCTCAATAGTAGTCAAAAATAGCTAATGGACTAATTACCAATGCATTTAAAAAATATTGAAATATAAACTAGGAGAATACTTAGCTCTTGGTGGAAAACCAGAAGTGTAAAAGACTTGTTCCATTATGGCTGATGTAGGAGACCTCATGCAACATTTCAATCTGGTGTGGAGTGATTTCTGCAGAGTTTCTTAGCCTGGAGAGTGATGATAGAATGCTGATGCCTACAAAGAGTCAAGGAGCAAGAGAATTCAGATCCTGGGAGCAAGAGAATTCACATTCCCCCCTACAGTCGAGGTCAAAATTTAGTTTTAAGCAACTAATGTTGGTGATATCACCAACGTCGGTCAACTATTAACCGACGTCGATGGCTAGAGAATGGGAAAAAAGGCTACTTTTATCCTTTTGCCCATTCTTCCATCTGCCAAGTTTGGTTGTCATTGTTAAATGGTCCAAAGGTGGGTTTAATAGGTGCGAGAATTAGTGGGGGAGTTGAAATAAGTCTTACGTAATTATGATTAGTCATAGGGTGATAATTGGCCTAAGAGCTAGGAATCCAAGGTGAGGTGTCTAGGGGGGATTATTAATTTGAAATAAGTATTTTAAATTAATAAAGTATAGGTTAGGCATGTTGAAGTTAGAAAGGGACCAAGAAGGGGTTGACACTATTTTGATGTCTACATTTGCCCCTTTTTGTCTTGTTGATTGTTCTTGACGAACTGCAAGACAAAAATAGGAGTAAGTTGTCTCACGTATGGGATGAGGTGTAGGTTGCCCCAGGTAAGGGATGAGGTATTCCCCCTCAAAGCAAGAGTCGAGGGAAGGTAACCTAATATCAGGTTCCGATTTGATAGGCAGTGGATAGGTATGGTTAAGTTAGAGTGTGAACACTACAATAGTTGGGATTGCGTGTATACCACTTCACATGATAAGTAGGTCAAATTGTCATAGTTAAAGGTCAAGGAGTGCTAAAATCAAAATAATCGGTCCTTATAATTTAGTCATAGCTGATTGGGTTATTCGATCCAAGTTGTAGCTCTAATGGTCATCGTGTTCCAAGTATTCCAAGCTCAGGAAGTGCTCCTGGAAAACATGAAAATGTCACAAGTAGTGGGGATCAACTGGAGTGCGATCCGATACTTGTGGGGGTCATGATATGGGTTGTGTACAATTTGCTAACTATTCGTGAGGTAGCATATATGTAATCAAAACAACTAAGGCAAAGTTGTCTCAAAAATGGTCATAGTCTGAGGAGATAGTTGTGATCTCCAAGGTTGTTAGTCAAGTTAGGTTGAGATATAAGTGATCTCAACAGTTGTGTGTTGTGGTCAGGGAGATGTATGTGATCTCCAATGTGCCCCATGAGAAGTTTAGGTAACTCATTCAGTGTTAGGGCTGGTTGTTTGGTCATGATTTTGGGTTGGTAGAGATAGTTGGTTCATTAGATGGATGGACAAAGGAATGGTTGAGCTAACCTCAAAAGGCCCCATGTCAACTGAGTGCTACCTACATAGCCCTTGTTTGAAGGGCCTCAGGCCAATGTAGTTCTCCCCAAAAGGGAGGAAGGAGTCAAGGTTATGGACTGGGTTTTTGACTAGGTTAAGTCATGGTTAAAGGTAATATGGTTGGTCCATCAAATAGACAGACAAATGACTATGGCCGAGCTAACCCCAGAAGACGTCATGTCAACTAAGTGCTACCTACATAGCCCCTGTTTGAAGGGCCTCATGCCAATGTAGTTCTCCTAAAAAGGGAGGAGGAGTCAAAGTGGTTGATAGTTGGTTTGGTCATGTGGATGGTTTAGCACTTTCCATATGTCTGAGGGTACATGCTTGAAAGGATGAGGGGTATGATGACGATGTTACAGCCTTTTCCATATTATGTGATGGTGTATTTTGTAACATTGGTTATGTGGTTTTTCATCCCTAGTAAGTTTCCATATTAGTGATGGATGTATGCTAAAAATTAAATGAGTATGTTTATGCTTTAGTAAGTAATGGTTTATGCTTGACATAATTTGTGTGGCCAATAGTTTCCATGTGTATTGGTTTCCATAGAAACTAGTGTGAATAGGCTATGATAATGTTAGTGGTCTGAAAAAGGTTTGGTTGGTTTGGTTTGGTTGTATGTGACCAAAGTGTGTAAGAAGTGAAAGGTGCATTGCTCTTTCACTGACAAGGACCATAATGATAGCATAGATAGGAGTTTTTGCAAACAAAAGCCCCGTTTATACATTGTGTTATTGACCATTGTTTGTGTTAGAAAAGTATTCAAATCACTTGATGTTAAGTGAGCTCAAAATCCCTTGGGTATGTTGGGGTAATAGGTTTGATTATGTGAGGTGTGAGGATAGTGTAACCTTTTTTTAGCAAGGATAACTTTAATACTTTTATAGGTGACCTTGAGAACAACTATAGGCAAGTCCATGACTTAATAGTTTGTTAGTCAATTTTTTTTGGTAGACTGATCAATGTGGGAAGTCTACGTGGGGATGTTGTTTTGATTTGTCATCATATGTGAAGCTGATCAATGTGGGAAGCTTTGGAGAGAGTGTTGTTTGTATCAAGATTTGGGCATAGCCATCCTTTGAGGGATTGGTCTATATTTTTCTTTCTATGGTTGAATGTCTTTGAATAACTATCCTTTAAGGGAGCAGTCTATCAATTACAACAATGATGTAGCTGTCCTTCGAGGGAGCACTCTACATTTATAGTTTTATTACCTTTGAATAGGCATCCCAATTTTTTTTTGTTTTTTTTTGTTTTTTACTGAACTTTTGGTCATGGACTTGACTATAGAGGCTTGGGGGTAAACCCCTTTTATTAGGACAAAGCATTCATTCTTGACAAAAGGGTTGAATAATGTTTGTAAGGAAAAAGGGTTGCAAGGAATATGAATGATGATGATGGGGGTTGCTCAAGGGATGAGCTCAAGTTAAACATCAAGTGAATGATTACTTGATTAATAGTAGAATGGTCATAGATGTAAGGCATTAAGAGGCTTAGGTTCTGGCCGGCCTTCAAGAGAAGACAGACGATAAGTCCCTGATCCATACTTGTGCATTATGATATAAGGTCTGAGCCAATTAGGAGCAAACTTGCCTCATTTACATATTTTCATATTGGTCACATTTTGGTTTTCTTTTAGGACAAGATCTCTGATTTTGAAATCTCATTCTCTCAAACTTTTTTTATAGGCACCTTGGATGCGATTTTGGTAGATATAGAGATGGTTGAGGGCAGCAAGGCGACGTTTGTCGCGACGTTTGTCAAGTAACTCAAGTTGAGCCAACTAATCTTGACGAAAGTCATTGTTAGAAAGTATGTCATGCAAAGAGATGCATAAATAAGGTATTTATATTTCAAGAGGTAGGATAGCCTCTGTTCCATACACTAAAGAGAAAGGTGTAGCACCTGTAGGGGTTTGGATGCTAGTGCGGTAGGACCACAAAGCGAAGGGAATGTGAATGTGCCAATCCCTTCCAGTATCATTGACCACCTTCATTAAAATTTTGGTTAAGATTTTTGTAAAATTCTTGGCCTACCCATTTTCTTGTGGGTAATAAAGCAAGGAGAAGCTGAGCCTAATGCCAAAAGAGTCAAAAAGTTTTTGGACAGTTTTGTTCTTGAAAGACTTGCCATTATCAGTGATGATTTTGTGAGGTACACCAAAATGACAGATGATGTGTTGGTTGATGAAGTCAATAATTTTGTTAGCTTTAGTGGAGACGAGAGGAACAACTTCCACCCATTTAGTGAAGTATTCAATTGCGGTGATAATAGACTGATGTCGAAGAGATGAATGGGCGTTAATCTCACCGATTAGGTCTAAGCCCCATTGTGAAAAAGGCCAAAAATATTTAGTGACTTGTAGAGCATGGCTAGGGATGTGAAGTAAGTTAGTGTGTTTTTGGCATTTGATACAATGCCAAACATAGTCACTGTAGTCTTGATGAAGAGTGTGTTTCTACTCATTTTTGCTTTTCACATTTAGAAGAAATAAGAAACTAAAGTTAAATGGTCAGGGGTTAGATGATACCTAGATGAAGCTATGCACCATTATCCAGACATTAAAGGAGCTCCTCTTTGGCTGTGGAGGATGACACCTATAGATAAGAAAGACTTAAACAAAGAAAATGTTAGATAGATATATGGTGGACTACCAAGCAAAGCTCGGTCCTAGAAGTGCAAAGACTTCCTTAAGGGATGACAGTCCACTAGTTGATAAAAAGAATGTTGTAATGAAGAAATAAGGAAAGACTTAAAGGAGAAATAGATAATGCATACCTAGATCCTGAAATCAGTCTTCCACAGTCGTCGATGTCAGTGGTTCTGCCAGTGTCGATTGGTCAAGGTTGCCGACGTCGATTATATTGACGACGTCGGTAAGGGCAATGGTCGATGTCAGTCAGGGCAATGGCCTTGGATGGGTTTTGGATGGGTTTTATGGTTGACAAAGGGGTTTGAAAGGAGTCTGGGTTTATTTAATGGTTTGTGAAGGATTACAGGATAGTGAATATGGTCTGGGAAAGGGTTAAGGTAGAGGACAGGGGTGGAAGGAGAATAAGAATGAGACGAAGGCTCCGGGAAGAAAGTTGGGTTGTCTATCAATAGTACTCAAGAATATTCAATGGACTAATCACAAATGCATTATAAAGATACTGAAATATAAACCAGAATAATACTTAGCTCTTGGTGGAGAACCAGAAGTGTAGAAGACTTGTTCCGTTATGGCTGATATAGGAGACTTCGTGCAATTTTTTAATCTGGTGTGGAGTGAATTTTGTAGAGTTTTTTAGCTTGGAGAGTGATGATAGAATGTTGATGCGTAAAAAGAGTCAAGGAGCAAGAGAATTTAGATCTTGGGAGCAAGAGAATTCACATTCAGGTCTGTAGTCGAGGTTAGAAATTAGTTTTAAGTAACCAACATCGGCGATACCGCCAGCGTTGATCAACTGTTAACCGATGTCAGTGGCTAGAGAATGGGAAAAAGGCTATTTTTAGCCTTTTGCCCATTCTTCCATCTGCCAAGTTTGGTTGTCATTGTTAAATGGTCTAAATGGCAGGTTTAATAGGTGCGAGGATTAGTGGGGGAGTTGAAATAGGGCTTAGGTAATTATGATTAGTCATAGGGTGATAAATGGCCTAAGAGCTAGGAATCCAAAGTGAGGTGTCTAGGAGGGATTATTAATTTAAAATAAGTATTTTAAATTAATAAAGTATAGGTGTGAAGTTAGAAAGGGACCAAAGGGGGGTTGACACTATTTTGGTGTCTACATTTGCCCCTTTTTGTCTTGTTGGTTGTTCTAACGAACTGTAAGACAAAAATAGGAGTAAGTTGCCCCAAGTATGGGATAAGGTCATTTTTGTCCTATTGGTTATTCTGATAAACTGCAAGAAAAAAATAGGAGTTAGTTGCCCTAGATGTGGGATGAGGTATTCCCCCTCAAAGTGGGAGTCAAGGGAAGGTAACCTGATATCGAGTGCTGATTTGATAGATAGTGGATTGGTATGGTGAAGGTTGAGTGTGAATGCTACAAAAGTTGAGATTGCATGCATACCACTTCACATGATATATAGGTCAAATTGTCACAGTCAAAGGTTGAGAAGTGCTAAAATCAAAATAACTGGTCCCAGTATTTAGTCGTAGCTGATTGGGTTAAATGATCAAAGCTATAGGTCTAATGGTCGTCATGTTCCAAGTATCTCGGGCTCAGGAAGTGCTCTTGGAAAACATGAAAATGTCACAAATATTGATGATCAACTGGAGCACAATTTGATAATAGGTGTGAGGGTCATAATGTGCATTGCATACAATTTTTCTAACTATTCGTGAGGTAGCATATATGTAATCAAAACAACCAAGGCAAAGTTGTCTCAGAAGTGGTCGTGGTCTGAGGAGATAGTTGCAATCTCCAAAGTCATTGGTCAAGTTGGGTTGAGTCATGGTATGATTTCAAGTGGTAGGTGTTGTGGTCAAGGAGATGTATGTGATCTCTAATGTGCCCCATGAGAATTTTAGATAACTCACTCAGTGTCAGGGCTGATTTTTTGGTCATGATTTTGGGTTGGGTATAGATAGTTGGTCCATTAGATGGACGGACAAAGAAATGGTTGAGCTAACCTTAGAACACCCCATGTCAATTGAGTGCTGCCTACATAGCCCCTATTTGAAGGGCCTCAGGCCAATGTAGTTCTCCCTAAAAGGGAGGAAGAGGGTCGGTTATGGATGTGGGTTGGACGAGGTTAAGTCATGGCTAAAGGTAAAATGGTTTGTCCATCAGGTAGATGAATAAACAAATGGCCAACATCATTAGGGAGATGAACAGGCAAATGGATGAGTGGATGGCCGAGCTAACCCTAGAAGACTCTGTGTCAACTGAGTGCTGCCTACATAGCCCCTATGTCAAGGGCCTCAGGCCAATGTAGTTCTCCCCAAAAGGGAGGAAGGAGTCGAGGTTATGGATTGTGTTTGACTAGGTTAAGTCATGGTTAAAGGTGAAATGGTTTGTCCATCAGGTAGATGAACAAATGAATGTGGCCGAGCTAACCTCAGAAGACCCTGTGTCAACTGAGTGCTGCCTACATAGCCCCTATTTCAAGGGCCTTAGGCCAATGTAGTTCTCCCAAGAAGGGAGGAAGGGTTTAAGATGTTGATAGGTTGGTTTGGTCATGTTAATGGTTTAGAACTTCCCATATGTCTGATGGTACATGCTTGAGATGATGAGCATATGATGATGTTACAGCCTTTTCCATATTATGTGATGGTGTATTCTGTAACATTGGTGATGTGGGGTTTTCATCCCTAGAAATTTTCTATATTAGTGATCGTGTATGCTAAAAATGAAATGAGTATATTTATGCTTTAGCAAGTAATGGTTTATGCTTGACATAAATTGTGTGTGGTCGATAGTTTCCATGTGTATTGTTTTCCATAGAAACTAGTGTGAATAGGCTATGATAATGTTAGGATGTCATGATGTCATGTTATTGGTTTGGTTTGGCTTGAATTGGTTTGGTTGGGTTTGGTTGTATGTGACGAAGATGTATAAGAAGTGAAAGGCACGTTGCTCTTTCATTGACAAGGACTATAATGATAGCATAGATAGGGTTTTTGCAAACAAAAGCCCCGTTCATGCATTACATCGTTGACCATTAGTTTGTATTAGAGAAGTAGTTGAATCACTTGACATTAAGTGAGCTCGAAATACCTTGAGTATGTTTGGGTAATAGGTATGATTATGTGATTTGTAAGGATAGAGTAACCCTTTTTAGCAAGGATAATTTTGCCCCTTTTATAGGTGACCCTGAGAACGACTATAGGCAAGTCCATGACTTAATAGTTTGTCAGTCAATTTTTTTTTGGTAAACTGATCAATGCAGGAAGTCTACGTGGGGATGTTGTTTTGTTTTTGTGGTCATATGTGAAGTTGATCGATGCGGGAAGCTTCGGAGAGAGTGCTATTTGTAGCAAGATTTGGGCATAGCCATCCTTCGAGGGATTGGTCTATATTTTGATTTGTATGGTTGAATGGTTTTGGATAGCTATCCTTCAAGGGAGTAGTCTATTAGTTACAACAATGATGTAGCTTTCCTTCAAGGGAGCAGTCTACTTTTATAGTTTTATGACCTTTGAATAGGCATCCCAGTTATATATATATATATATATATATATATATATATATATATATATATTGTGTTGTTTTTTACTGAACTTTTGGTCATGGACTTGACTATAGAGATTTGGGGGTTTCCCTTTTATTAGGACAAAGCATTCATGCTTTACCAAAGGGTTGACAAATATTTGTAGGAAAAAAGGGTTGAAAGGAATAGGAATGACGATGATGGGGGTTGCTCAAGGGACGAGCTCAAGTTAAATATCAAGTGAATGAGTACTTGATTAATAGAAGAATGGTCAAAGATGTAAGACATAATGGGGCTCAGGTTCTAGCTAGCCTTCAAGAGAAGACAAACGATAAGTATTGATCTATATGTTATTATGTAAGGTCTGAGTCAATTAGGAGCAAACTTGCCCCATTTGCTTCTTTCCATATTGGTCACATGTTGGTCGATGCTTGGTTGGTTGATATTTGGTCAATGCTTAGTTGGTTGATATTTGGTCGATGCTTGGTTGGTTGATGCTTGGTTGGTTGATGTTTGGTCAATGCTTGGTTGGTTGATGTTTGGTCAATTTTTGGTTGGTTAAGGTCATGATAGTTAGTATAAAGTTGAATTCCCCCAGTCACTTTTGTGATAGGGATAATGTTAGATACCCATTACGGATAATCAATGGGTTGGATAAATGAGATGTAGAGAAGATGATGAAGCTCCTCTTTGTCAAGGAGTACAATGTGAGGATGTATCTTGTGAAGTTCCTCATAGGCTTAGTTTGAGAGGGCGAGATCCTGATCTTCTAGGTTGGACTTTGGAATCTCAGAATTAGGGACGGTGACGGAGGCAATGGTTGGTAATGACGTGACCAAAGCAACTAGTGGTTAGGGGTCTTCAAGTTAGACCCCCACTATTTGTAAAGCTTTGATCAAAGTTTGGTGATTCTATGGAGAGCTTTGAATGAGGTCATACAAAGATGTCTTTATAGGGGTTTGGTGAAGTTGTTTCACCATGGGGTCATGAAGTGGCTTCAAAGATGCTGGATGGGATGTGCCCAAGATTGAAATCTTGGGTTTTGGTGGTTGAGGAGGCTTGATGAATGGATATGTTTGAAGGAGAGAAACCTTCTCTTTTCCTTTATCCTTCATATTTTGTGACCTGATGGCCACATTGATGGTGTTGATTTCAAACAAAGGGGGATAAGGTGGTAGAGAAACCACGGTCTTGCATTGAGATCCTAATTTAGGTGATGAGGTTTGAGAGGCATGGGATGGTGTCGATGGTTTGTTGAAAGGGTGGTCAAGAGGACCCTTAATGAAAAAAGTGTCCTTTTTTAAGTGTTGATGAATGATAGCCTTAAGAGTGTAGTAATGCTTAGTGTCATGCCCAGGTATGCGATGATATACACAAAATGTAGTGCCGTCGAACTAAGATGGTTTTGATCCGAGAGTTGATGAGTGTGAAGGTGAAGAGGTGTGAGAGGAATGGGATAGTGTTGATGGTTTTTTGAAAGGGTGGTCAAGAGGATCCTTAATGAAAAGGGTATCCTTTTTTAGATGTTGATGAATGATGACCTTAAGGGCACAACACTTTTTAGTATCGTGCCCAGGCATGCAGTGATACACACAGATTTTAGTGTCATCGAACCAAGATGGTTTTGGTCCAAGAGGTTGGTATGGTTTAAGGGGCAGGAGAATGATGCGAGAAGACTGCAATAGTTGGCATAAAAGCAAAGCATAAGAACCCGCTAGTGGGTCTGCACATTTTGTTGCATTAGGAGTTAACAACTTTTGCTTAGGAGTTGTAAGAGGAGCGTTTCGTACCATCTTTTTTTTGGTGGTGTGACCACACACGTAGATGGCACTTTTGTTGTGAGAGGTGTTGGATGTTTTGGAGGAGGTATGTTTTTGATAGGTGTAGGGAGTAATAGAGGTGATTTGTTTTTGTTAGTTGTCGGAGTAGGGAGCACTCCTATTAAGGTGGATGGATGTGGGCCCAAAATAGAGGGCAATGGTGATGGTGGGAGAGGAGTTCTCTTATTTAGTTTAGTAGCCTTCTTTAGTTTAGTGTGAGGACTACTATTGTGCGAGGCAAGGTTCAAGTCTACCTTCACTTGTGGGTGAGTGAGGTGCGATATGGGGCAAACACTGAGATATTTAATCTCTTGTAGCATGGTGTTTGCTTGTGAGGGTTTAGGTGATAAGAAGGATGACGGAGAGGCCACTGGCATTGGTGCCATCAAGGCATCCTCCAATATGGAAGAAGTCAAAGGAGACTCTCTTGTGTGTGAAAGAGCGGATGAAGGACTAATAGGAGAAGAAAGATCTTCTACCTGTGGTGGATAAATAGGAGAAGAAGGCTCTTCTACCTATGGTGGACAAATAGGAGAAAAAGGCTCTTCTACCTGTGGTGGACAAATAAGAGAAGAAGGCTCTTCTACTTGAGGTGGACAAATAGGAGAAGAAGGCTCTTCAACCTATGATGGACAAATAGGTGGACTAACCTCTTTAGACCGTGGGAGAGGTTGGTTAGAAACCATGTCGACCGTGTGTATATTACGCTCTTGAAGGTCATTGACTATGGTCTGACCATTGTTTTGATTTAGGGGATGGTTAGGGAATGGTTGTCTAAAGATGTCTATGTTTTGGTTAGGTGGCACATTTGGATTATCCAAGACAAGATCACCTTTGTCTAGCATATCTTGGACAATGTTCTTGAAGGTTTTATAATTGTCTATGTCATGGCCTTTGACATGATGATAATTACAAAAGTCATTTTCCCTATACAATGTAGGGATGGCTTTTGAGGGGTCAAATTGAGGTGGTCAGATTTGACGGAGAATAAGGAGCCCCTGCTTGACTAATTTATCCAACACGAAAGCGTATGATTCTCCTATTAGAGTGTATTAATGTTGTATATTCTGTTGTTGAAATTGTCTTGTGAAGTATTGTGATGTAGAGGGCTCAGATTGGTTAGTTGTGGTGGAGAATGATGATCTAGCGACCACAACATTTACCAACCCCTTAGACTTGGAGTGGGAAGAAGAAGGTTTGGAAGAAGAATGGTCATCAAATTTTGCATTGGTATTTTTACTACGCAATGTGACTCTATCGTCTTCGATAACACGGAGTTCAAGCTTCCTGGCCATGGTGAAAGCTTTGTCAAATGTGTGGAATGTTTGGACCCACAAAGTAGATGAGATGTGTTTGGCACATGCTTGTGAAAAGAGCTCAATGAGCTCAGGTTGAGGTAAAGAAAAGGAGAGTTGGTTGATTAAGCCTCTCCATCAAGCAATGAAATTAGCTATTGATTTATCGTCAAATTGTTTGATAGAATATAGGTCTGTAATGGAGAGCTTTTTAGTTATGTTAATTGAAAAGTGGGTAAGAAATAGTTGAGCTAGTTGTGTGAAGGTAAATAAAGAGTGACTGGTAATAGAACTATGCCAATCGAGGGCAGGACTAGAAAGCGACATGGGAAATGTGCGTAGTAATAATGCATCATCATGTGTTATAAGGTAACACGCGTGTCTAAATGCTCGTAGATGTTACTGTGGGTCCTCTTTACTCTGAAAGCAAGTAAACTTGGGAAGTTCCCACTGACTAGGATAGGGTCAGATAGGGACTGAAGGATGAATAGGTTCATTACAGATTTGTTCATATGAGAGACCATTTCTTGAACCCAAAATGGATGTCTCAAGATTAGACACCTTATCCATCAACATCTTGATTGGATCGATTGATGGATTTGTAGGTGGGGTGCCTACTAGGTTGTAAGGCATTTGGAAGGTGTTAGGTGGAGCATATGACATAGTTAGTTGTGCTTGTATAGGCGCAACATATTGGTAACTAGTCATAGGGACTGATGTTAAAGTCAAGGGTGGTTGTGTCATGAAGCTAGAGTGCACAACTTGACTTGATGTTGTCAAAGGTGGTTGGATGGTGGCAACACTAGCTGAAGGATAAGTAGTCACTCTTGTATTTATGGGTGCAAGAGTAGGTGGGATGGAGACAATTAAGTTTTGGAATGGGACTTTGTTGAATGGTTTGTGGTTGAGGGGGTACAGAAACCCCAATGGAGGTAGGTCCAAAAATAGAAGGAGAGGCCACACTTTGAATATTGGTCATGGTTGGGTTGTTATTTGAGGCAATGGCTTGGGTGACCATGGGTTGGGATACAGAGGCTATTGATATGATTGTCATTTCAACTAAGGAAGTTGGCATCCCATAAACTAGGTTGCCTGAAGGATCTCGCGTTTGACTTCACGCGAGATAGTGTTGAAGAGCCTTGACATTGAGGTCAAGGAACCTTTCAAAGTCTAGGTCCCCTTTGGGAACAATAGGGGGTTGAGTTGGGGTTGGTTAGATAGGAGTACATTTAGTTTCTAAATTATACTCCATTTGGGGACTTGATATAGAAGGCGAAGGTGGGAGTGGTTGTTGCCTTGCGTGGTCAACAAGAGTTTTGGTTTGACTACGTGTCAAAACCATCCAAGGTAAAATAGATTGAGGTTCTAAAAACTATATGTTTCAGCCTCAAAAAACCAAAATTTGTTTTTAACAACAAAAAGGTCAAGTTTTTAGCTTGTTGTTTGAGAAGAAAGATATTTTGACAGTGGCCGATATTGGTAGAAAAATTGATGTCGGTGAAGAAGTTGCCGATGTCGGTCAGATAACTGATGTTGGTGAAGATCAGTTGCTGATGTCAGTGGAAAAAATGATGTCAGTTATTGTGTATTTTTAGAAACTCAAAAAACTAAGAGTTTTAGAAGAAAGAAGAAAGTTTGAGTTGCTTTTAGATCCCAAAATGTGACCTCACTAGCTCAAAAAATTAGATACAGATAGAAAAATAGATGATGGCAAGTAACCACTAAACGTTAATTCCTAAGAATAAGTTTTAGAGTCTTATTGGCTTATGCCATAGAAGAGTGTGTTTAGGAAGTTGGGCTTTTAGAATAGGTACTAAAAGAAGCAGTCTAAGGTTGGTTTTGGGTTGAGTTTTGGTGCTCAAAATCTGTATTAGGTTCCGTACGTGGCCTGGTGCTAGGAGCTTGCTCCCCTCACTTCACGATCCCAGAGACAAGTTGGGTTGCTTAGCCAGTATATACTTCCCCTAAAGTTTATACTCTGCTAGAGAACAGAGTGGGTTCTCCCCTTGGTAGTGAAGCCCAAGTGGGATCACCAAGAAGGGCAAGGTATCTGCTAGGAGATGAAATCCTAGTCGGGCCTTGTCTCAGGTATGTTTAGATATTTGATTTTCAATGTGGTCAGGTTGTGTAACATATGTGCACTATGATTTATTTATAATGCACTTTTAATTACTAGATGAGCTAAAAATGCATTCAAGCAGGAATGAGATGCAATATATTTTTAACCCAAATTGAAATGTTTTGTTCAGATGCAAACAAGTGAGAAAAAGGTTGAGAGCATGAATTTCACTACTCTAAGATGCAGAAAAGAAGTGACAAGAAGAAAAAGTTCTTTTTAACTTGTGCTAATGGTGTCTTTTTGAAAGAGAAAGAAATAAGAAGGATGCAAGAAGAAAAAATTTCCTAATGCACCTATATGAAAGTTTACCTTTAGAAGAAATGAACCCAAGGAAAACTCCAGGGTCCCACTGGGCATGCCAGAATGTTTCTACTCATTTTCACTTTTCACATTCAAAAGAAATAAGAAAATAAAGTTAAATGGTCAGGGGTTAGATGATACCTAAATGAAGCTATGTACCATTATCCAAACATTGAAGGAGCTCCTCTTTCGCTATGGAGGACGACACCTGCAGATAAGAAAGACTTAAACAAAGAAAATGTTAGATAGATATATGGTGGACTGCCAAGCAAAGCTCGGTCCTAGAAGTGCAAAGACTTCCTTGAGGGATGACAGTCCACTAGTTGATAAAAAGAATGTTGTAATGAAAAGAAATAATGAAAGACTTAAAGAAGAAGAAATAAATAATGCATACTTAGATCTTGCAATCAGTCTTCCACAGTCACTGACGTCAGTGGTTCTACCAGCATCAGTTATATTTTCGACGTTAGTAGGGGTAATGGTCGATGTCAGTTAGGGCAATGGCCTTGGATGGGTTTTGTCATTGACAAAGGGGTTTGGAAGGAGTTTGGGTCTGTTTAATGGTTTGTGGAGGATTGAAGGACAGTGAATATGGTCTGGGAAAGGGTTAAGGTAGAGGACAGGGGTGGAAGGAGAATAAGAATGAGAGGAAGGCTCTGAGAATAAAATTGGGTTGTCTATCAACAGTACTCAAGAATATTCAATGGACTAATCATCAATGCATTCTAAAAATACTGAAATATAAACCAGGATAATAATTAGCTCTTGGTGGAGAACCAAAGGTGTAGAAGACTTGTTCTGTTATGGCTGATGTAGGAGACTTCGTGCAATCTTCCAATCCGGTGTGGAGTGAATTTTGCAAAGTTTCTTAGCCTAGAGAGTGATGATAGAATGTTGATGCCTGCAAAGAGTCAAGGAGTAAGACAATTCGGATCTTGGGAGTAATAGAATTTGCATTCAGTTCTGTAGTCGAGGTCAGAATTTAGTTTTAAGCAACTGACGTTAGTGATACCGTCAGTGTCGGTCGACTGTTAACCGATGTCGACGGCTAGAGAATGGGAAAAAGGCTATTTTTAGCCTTTTGCCCATTCTTCTATCTGCCAAGTTTGGTTGTCATTGTTAAACAATCTAAATGGTGGGTTTAATAGGTGCAAAGATTAGTGGGGGAGTTGAAATAGGGCTTAGGTAATTATGATTAGTCATAGGGTGATAAATGGCCTAAGAGCTAGGAATCCAAGGTGAGGTGTCTAGGGGGGATTATTAATTTAAAATAAGTATTTCAAATTAATAAAGTATAGGTTTGAAGTTAAAAAGGGACCAAAGCGGGGGGGGGGTTGACACTATTTTGGTGTCTACAGAGTGGGCCAATAATAGCCCAGGCAAAGGATATGCTTTGCAACTGAGTTACCACTAAAATGCCCTCCACAAATCCCATCATGGACTTGTTTGATAGCGTGAGATGTTTCAGTGGAGGTTAGACATTGAAGAAGGAGGCCATCAAAACCTTGTTTATAGAGAAGATGCCCTAGCATAGTATATCAAGCGGTGCTTTTGATAAAATCCCATCGCACATTGCTAGAGAGATCAAGGGGGACAATAGAATAAGTTAAGTAGTCCACAAGTTGTTTATACCAAACATCCTGTGGACTAGAGTCAATGGTGCTGATGAGGTTGATGTTAGTGGAGATATATGAAGGTAACACAAAATGATGTACCATAACATAAATTCTTGAGGAAGATGATGAGGATGGAGTGCATGAGGTGAGAGAAGCCATAGTATCATCAAACCTATTCGTAGATCGAAGAACAGTTTGCAAGAGGTAATGGTTAAAAGATTCTAGCAGAGTGTCAACACGATGTTTGTACCTTTGAAAAACTTCATTTTTACAAAGATATGAACTATTGATTTGATTGACGACTAGTTATGAGTCGCCAAAGATGTTGATGGTCTTGACGCCTAGGAAAAGGGTGGTTTAAAGTCCCAAAATTAAGGCTTCATAATCAGCCATGTTGTTAGTACATTCAAAGTCAAGTTTGAAAGATAGGGGCATGGGCTCACCCTCGTGAGGGATGAGAATGACCCCTGCACCCCCACCGTGTTGACATTTAGACCCATCAAAGAACATTGTCATTTGATAGAAAATGTCATCAGTGGATAACGTGGCGATGGATTCATTAGGGAATTCACAGTGAGAGGGTTGGTTGTTAGGTAGAGGGGCATCCCCTAGTTGGTCAGTGATTGTTTGCCCCTTTATATATTTTTTTGGATGAATTCCAAATTGAACTCAGCAAGAAGCATGAGCCAACGAGCCATACGTTGGTTTTGGTATGGCTTGGAATGCATGTATTTGAGGGGGTCGGTGTGGGTGATGACATAAGTTTTATGATTGAGGAGATAATGATGAAGCTTGGTAGTGGCAAAGACTAATGCCAAGCAAAGTTTTTTAGTATGAGTATACCGAGTTTCATAATTAATGAGCGTTCAGCTTATATAATAAACTGCTTGCTCACGATGTTGTTTGTCTTGGTGTGCGATCATGGCACCTAAAGAATGATTTGTTGCTAAAATGTAAAGATAGAAAGGTTGGTCATCTTTAGGTCAAATAAGGATTGGTGGAGAGACAAGATAACATTTAAGAGCCTCAAAAGCCTCTTGGAAATCCTTATCCCAATTAAAGGAGACATCCTTCTTGAGGGGGTGATGAAAGGGTTGACATCGATCAAAAAGCTGTGAGATGAAGCGATGATAGATAGAAGCTTCCCTTGCAGGCTGTGAAGTTTATTTAGATTGGTAGGTGGCGGCATCTTGAGTATAGCTTGAATCCTAGCGAGATCAATCTCAATGCCATGAAGGGAAATGATGAAGCCTAAAAGCTTCCTAGAGAGAACCCCAAAGATGCATTTCTTGGGGTTGAGTCAAACATTGTATTGGAGGAGGCGAGTGAATATGATTTTGAGAATAGTTGAATGGTCACGGCAGAGTTTAGATTTGCCTAGTAGGTCATCCACATAGTCCTCCATGATTTTGTGGAGGAGATCGTGAAAGATGTAGGTCATGGCGCGTTGATATGTGGCGCCTGCATTTTTTAGGCCAAAAGGCATGACCCTATAGTAAAAAGTCCCCCATGGGGTGATGAAAGTGGTCTTGTGTTGATCTTCTGGTGCAATCAGGATTTGGTTATATCCTGAAAACCCATCCATGAGTGATAGCATCTCATGACCAGCCGTAAGATCAACAAGTTCCCATCAATCAGCTTCACAAGATAACTTTAAGAGAATTATTTAGCCAATGGATAATAAATATCCTCAAAATTCTTATACTTCATGAGTGATAATTCTGAATGTTTCTCATCCCTACTAAGACAAAGTGTCCTCCAATGAGTAGATACCCACATGACAACTTTAAGAGAATTCATATCTTGGGAGTAGAACAAGTCTTATATTGGAGGACACTTTAACCATACCAATGCCACTAGCCCCACCTTCATCCTTCCTACTACCAATGGAGGACCATACCTTTCTCACTCTTCAATTGCAAGTAGAAGGTATAATCATCCCTGTCCTCTATCCTCTTGAGGAGTCACATTCTCCAATTCCTTCTCCACCAAGGGAAGAACTTGTCTCTTCACCTACTTCAACCGAAGATGATCTAGTAATGGCTCTCTCTTGCCTTTGGCCTGAGATTGCCACGTCTAACACATTTCCACTCTCTCAACCACCCAAATCTTCTAAAAAACTAATTATAAAACCTAGCACAATAGCTTCTAAACCATTCTCTCAACTAGCTAAAAACTTAGGACTTCTCCATTCGAGGAACTTAGAACATGAGGCATTATGGGAATGACTCAAAACTCCTTATCTTACACATCCCATCTCATCATGTACTAACGACCCTCCTTCAACAAAATCTCCCAAAGTCTCCAACGAGGACCAGGCTTCTACTTCCAAATCTTCAGAAGCTCAACCATCTGCATCTGAACCTAAACCCTCACAAACATCCACCATACCAACACCAATTAAATCCTTTCGTGTTTGCCCCATATCTAACCTCACTCACCCACAAGTGAAGGTAGATTTGAATCTCTCCCCCCATAATAGTAGTCCTCACACCGTATTAAAGAAGGCTACTAAACCACATCGGAGAACTCCTCCACCATCATCATTTCCCTCTATTTTGGGCCCACATCCTTCTACCTTAATAAGAGTACTCTCTACTCCAACACTTAACAAAAATAAGTTGCCTCCATTACTCCCTTTACCCACCAAAAACATACCTCATCTGAAAAATTTAGCACCCCTCACGAAGAAAGTGTCATCTACATGAGTGGCCACACCACCAACCCAAAAGGTGGTACAGAAATCTCCCTCAACAACTCCCAAACACAAGTCATCAACACCTAGTGCATCAACAAGCACAGACCCCTTAGTGTGTTCATATGCTTTGATACTACGCTGACTTTTGCAAACTTCCAACATCACTCTTCCACCTATTAAACCATTTCAACCTCTCAGACCAAAACCATCTTGGTTCGATGACACTAAAATCTGCCTATATCATCGCTCACCTAGGCATGACACTAAAAATTGTTGTGCCCTCAAGGTTGTCATTCACCATTACTTGGAAAAAGACACCCTTCTTGTTGAGGATACTGTCAAAAAATCTCCAACACCGTCTCATGTCTCTCAAACCTCTTCACCTTCATCAGAATCCCATCATTAGACTATGGTCCCTTTACCTCCCTCGCCCCCTTTATTTGAGATTAACACCATCAATGTGGCCACTAGGTCACAAACTTTAAAGGATAAATCAAAAGAGAAAGTTTCTATTCCTTGGACCTACCCATTTGTCAAACCTACTCAACCACCCAAACCCAAGATTTATATCTTGGGTACATCCCAACCCACTTCTTTAGAGGCAATCCATGATTCTATGGTGAAACAACTTCACCAAACTCCCATGAAGATGACTTTATATGACCTCATTCAAAGCTCTCCACAACATCGTCAAGCTTTAATCAAAGCTTTACAAGTAGTGGAGGTCTAACCTGAGGACCCCCAACCACTAGTTGCCTTAGTCTAATCATTACCCACTGTCGCCTCTATTACCTTTAGTGATTCTAAAATTCCTACCTCCAACTTAGAAGATCAGGATGCTGCCCTTTTCATCACAGCCTACATTGATCGAACTTGCATTAAGCGAGTTATGATTGATGGGGGTTCCAACATCAATATCATTTCCACCCATGCCTATGACCAATTAGCCCTCCCAAATAATTGTATCTCTAAAACTGACGCAATTCTTTGATCTTTTAATGACTCCACCGCCACTACTATTGGCACTGTCGTCTTACATATTCATGTTGGCCCACGAACAATCCCAGAGCTCTTCTATATCATCAAGGGAGAGTTCTAATACAACATGTTATTAGGATGACCTTGGATCCATGCCATGGCCTGTGTCCCTTCTACATTACACCGTTGTGTCAAATTTGAACATGACGGTCAATTCCATGTCATTCTCGTAGACCCCTCCCCTTTCAAGACATGCAACACAACTTATCGACCCAATGATGTTCTCATTCCTTTCAAGACATCGACCCAAACACCACCTCCACCCGTGGAATCTTCAACAAGTATGTAAATGGTGATTACACCTACACCACCTCCGTAAGTGACAACAAAAGACCCTATGGAAGATACCTTCCAACGTCTTTCACTTGGGGAGTATCGTTTACTCACCTTGGACATGTTCTAGACTCTTCAAGAGTATGTACAACTTAATCATAATCCTAGCTATGACCATCATATTAGAATGGTCATCCCTTATGGTCCTCCCAATCTTCGCACAAATCTCATCTATGGAGGGCTAGATCAAGCTCCCACTGATGGGAATCCTCTTTCATCACCCCAACTATTTATGTTTGACTTCTCTTTTTTTGGCAACCCAAACTTTTCTCATACCTATCTTTATAGGTGTGCATGGAAGGGCTTTGGCTTTGGGCGCTACGAACAAGGCTCCCACCAACCCATCGAACCACCAAATGATGAGGCCGTAAAGAATGCCAAGAAGTGACATGGCCTGGGTTTTGAAGAACCTACTAAAACTTCTAAAAACCCTCACCCCAAACCTATCATAGAACAATCACCTCCAAACTCACCTATTCCCCCATTTCCACCTATGGAGTCGATGGTTTCCCTCCCTCCTAGTTTTTTTTGCATAAATTCCATTCACTTGGAACCCCTAACCTATCAACTAGGTGGGGTATCCAGGTCTCTCCCTCTCATTTATCCAAACATGATAGATGATGAATCGGCTACTATCAACACTATCTAATGCATAGACGATGATGCCATTCTCACCTACATGGGTGCAGATGGCTCTTTCATTTAACAATCACTTCCTTCAAAAATGCAAGTTATATTAAATAAATCAACCATTGACATTAACCTTCCATCTTCTGATGTTCCTCATGTTTTAAATATTGGTCAATCTTTGGATGCCCAAGAACAAATTGACTATACCAAATTCCTTTCTGATCATATCAAAGCCTTTGCTTGAATCTATGGTGATATGCCTGGCATCAACCCTAACATCATCATCCATAACATCGCCACAAACCTAAAAGCTAACCTGTTAGGCAAAAGCTTCACAAAATGCATCCTCGTGTTGCACTCCTTGTCAAAGAGGAGCTTCAATGTCTTCTTTTTGTATCCTTCATCCAACCCATTGATTATCTGTAATGGGTGTCAAACATCATCCCTGTCACCAAAGTAACTAGGGGGATCCGAATCTGTACTGACTATCGTGACCTTAACTTGGCTTGCCCAAAAGATGATTTTCCTCTACCCAACATCGACCAACTTGTTGATCTTATGGCTGGTCATGAGATGCTATCACTCATGGATGGGTTTTCAAGATATAACCAAATCTTGATTGTGCCAGAAGATCAACACAAGACCACCTTCATCACCCCATGGGGGACTTTTTACTATAGGGTCATGCCTTTTGGCCTAAAAAATGTAAGCACCACATATCAACGCGCCATGACCTACATCTTTCACAATCTCCTCCACAAAATCATGGAGGACTATGTGGATGACCTACTAGGTAAATCTAAACTTCATCGTGACCATTTAACCATTCTCAAAATCATCTTCACTCGCCTCCTCCAATACAATGTTCAACTCAACCCCAAGAAATGCATCTTTGGGGTTCTCTCTGGGAAGCTTTTAGGCTTCATCATTTCCCTTCATGGCATTGAGATTGATACCACTAAGATTCAAGCTATACTCAAGATGCCTCCAGCTACCAATCTAAAGCAACTTGGCAACCTGCAAGCGAAGCTTCAATCTATTCATCACTTTATTTCACAACTTTCTAACCGATGTCAACCCTTTCATCACCTCCTCAAGAAGGACATATTATTTAATTGGGATAAGGATTTCCAAGAGGATTTTGAGGCTCTTAAATGTTATCTTGTCTCTCCACCAGTCCTTATTCCACCTAAAGATGACCAACCTTTCTATCTTTACATTTCAGCAATAAATCATTCTTTAGGTGCCATGATCGCACACCGAGATGAAAAACATCATGAACAAGTGGTTTATTATATAAGCTGAACGCTCATTAATTATGAAACTCGGTATACTCATACCAAATAACTCTATTTGGCATTAGTCTTTGCCACTAACAAACTCCATCATTATCTTCTCAATCACAAAACTTATGTCATCACCCACACTGACCCCCTTAAATACATGCATTCCAAGCCATACCAAAACCAATGTATGGCTCATTAGCTCATGCTTCTTGCTGAGTTTGATTTGGAATTCATCCAACAAAAATATATAAAGGGCCAAATAATCACTGACCAACTAGTGGATGCCCCTCTACCTGACAACCAACCCTCTCACTATGAATTCCCTGACGAATCCATCGACACATTATCCACCGATGACATTTTCTATCAAATGACAATGTTATTTGATGAGTCTAAATGTCAACACTATGGGGGTGTGGGGGTCATTCTCATCCCTCACGAGGGTGAGCCTATGCCCCTATATTTCAAACTTGACTTTTAATATACCAACAACATGGATGAATATAAAGCCTTAATTTTGGGACTTCAAACCACCCTTTTCCTAGGCGTCAAGACCATCAACATCTTTGGTGACTCACAACTAGTTGTCAATCAAATCAACAGTTCATATCTTTATAAAAATGAAGTTTTACAAAGGTACAAACATTGTGTTGACACTCTACTAGAATCTTTTGACCATTATCTCTTGCAAACTGTTCCTCAATCTACGAATAAGTTTGCTAATACTATGGCTTCTCTCACCTCACGCATTCCATCCTCATCATCTTCTTTGAGAATTTATGTTATGGTACATTGTTTGGCATTACCTTCATATATCTCCACTAACATCAACCTCATCAGCACCATTGACTCTATTCCACAAGATGTTTGGTATAAACAACTTGTGGACTACTTAACTTATTCTATTGTCCCCCTTGATCTCTCTAGCAATGTGCGACAGGCTTTTATCAAAAGCACCGCTTGATATAATATGCTAGGGGGTCTTCTCTATAAATGAGGTTTCGATGGCCTCCTTCTTTGATGTCTAACCTCCACTAAAACATCTCATGCTATCAAACAAGTCCATGATGGGATTTGTGGAGGGCATTTTAGTGGTAACTCAATTGCAAAGTGCATCCTTTGCTTGGGCTATTATTGGCCCACTCTTCATCAAGACTGTAGTGACTATGTTCGGCATTGTATCAAAAGCTAACAACATGCTAACTTACTTCATGTCCCTAGCCATGCTCTACAAGTCGTTAAGGATTTCTATCCTTTTTCACAATGGGGCTTAGACTTAATCAGTGAGATTAACCCCCATTCATCTCTTCGACATCAATCCATTATAACCACAACTGAATACTTCACTAAATGGGTGGAAGCTATTCCTCTCGTCTCCACTAAAGCTGACAAAATCATCGACTTCATCAACTAACATATCATCTATCATTCCAGTGTACCCCACAAGATCATCACTGATAACGGCAAATCATTCAAAAACAAAACTGTCCAGAAACTTTGTGACTCATTTGGCATCAACCTCAGCTTCTCCTCGCCGTACTACCCACAAGCAAATGGGTAGGCTGAGGCTTCTAACAAAATCTTAACCAAAATTCTAATGAAGATGATCAATGATACTAGAATGGATTGGCACATTCACATTCCCTTTGCTTTGTTGGCCTACCACACTAGCATCCGAACCCCTATAGGTGCTACACCTTTCTCTTTAGTGTATGGAATAGAGGTTGTCCTACCTCTTGAAATACAAATAGCTTCTTTATGTATCTCTTTGCATGACATACTTTCTAACGATGACTTTCAACAAGTTTGGTTGGCTCAACTTGAGTTACTTAATGAATGTCACCTTGCTGCCCTCAACCATCTCCATATCTACCAAAATTGCATCCAACGTGCCTATAACAAAAGTCTGAGAGAACGAGATTTCAAAATCGGAGATCTTGTCCTCAAAGAAAACCAACACATGACCAATATGGAAAGAAGTAAACAAGACAAGTTTGCTCCTAATTGGGTCAGACCTTATATCATAATGCATAAGTATGGATCAGGGACTTATTGTCTGTCTTCTCTTAAAGGCCAACCAGAACCTAAGCCTCTTAATGCCTTACATCTATGACCATTCTACTATTAATCAAGTAATCTTTCACTTCATGTTTAACTTGAGCTCATCCCTTGAGCAACCCCTGTCATTGTCATTCCTATTCCTTGCAACCCTTTTTCCTTACAAACATTTGTCAACCCTTTTGTCAAGCATGAATTCTTTGTCCTAATAAAAGGGAAACCCCCAAACCTCTATAGTCAAGTCCATGACCAAAAGTTTGGTAAAAAACAAAACAAAAAAAAAGTATAAAACTCGGATGCCTATTCAAAGGTCATAAAACTATAAATGTAGACTGCTCCCTCAAAGGATAGCTACATCATTGTTGTAATTGATAGACTACTCCCTTGAAGGACAGCTATTCAAAGACATTGAACCACACAAAGCAAAATATAGACCACTCCCTCGAAGGATGTCTATGCCCAAATCTTGCTACAAATAACACTCTCTCCAAAGCTTCCTGCATTGATCAGCTTCACATATGACCACAAAGAAAAATAGCATCCCCACGTAGACTTCCCGCATTGATCAGTCTACCAAAAAAAAAATGACTGACAAACTATTAAGTCATGGACTTGCCTATAGTCGTTCTCAGGGTCACCTATAAAATGAGCAAAGTTATCCTTGATAAAAAAGGGTTACGCTATCCTCACACCTCACATAATCAAACCTATTACCCCAACATACCCAAGGGATTTTGAGCTCACTTAACATCAAGTGATTTGAATACTTCTCTAACACAAACAATGGTCAATAACACAATGCATAAACGGGGCTTTTGTTTGCAAAAACTCCCATCTATGTTATCATTATGGTCCTTGTCAATGAAAGAGCAATGCACCTTTCACTTCTTACACACTTTGGTCACATACAACCAAACCAAACCAACCAAACCTTTTTCAGACCACTAACATTATCATAGCCTATTCACACTAGTTTCTATGGAAACCAATACACATGGAAACTATCGACCACACAAATTATGTCAAGCATAAACCATTACTTGCTGAAGCATAAACATATTCATTTCATTTTTAACATACATCCATCACTAATATAGAAACTTGCTAGGGATGAAAAACCACACAACCAATGTTAAAGAATACACCATCACACAATATGGAAAAGGCTATAACATCATCATCATACCCCTCATCCTTTCAAGCATGTACCCTTAGACATATGGGAAGTGCTAAACCATCCACATGACCAAACCAACTATCATCCACTTTGACTCCTCCTCCCTTTTTGTGAGAATTACATTGGCCTAAGGCCCTTCAAACAGGGGCTATGTAAGCAACACTCAGTTGACATGACGTCTTCTGGGGTTAGCTCAACCACAGTCATTTGTCTGTCTATCTGATGGACCAACCATATTACCTTTCACTATAACTTAACCTTGTCCAACCCACATCCATAACTGACCCTCTTCCTCCCTTTTAGGGAGAACTACATTGGCCTGAGGCCCTTCAAAAAGGAGCTATGTAGGTAGCACTTAGATGACACGAGGTCTTCTGAGGTTAGCTTGGCCACATTCATTTGTTCGTCTACCTGATGGACAAACTATTTCACCTTTGACCATGACTTAACCTAGTCAAAAACCTAGTCCATAACCTTGACTCCTTCCTCCCTTTTGGGGAGAACTACATTGGCCTGAGGCCATTCAAACAAGGGCTATATAGGCAACACTCAGTTGACATGGGGCCTTCTGCTCGGCCATTCCTTCGTCCATCCATCTAATGAACCAACTATCTCTACCAACCCAAAATCATGACCAAACAACCAACCCTAACACTGAATGAGTTACCTAAATATCTCATGGGGCACATTGGAGATCACATACATCTCCCTGACCATAACACACAACTCTTGAGATCACTTATATCTCAACCCAACTCGACCAATAACCTTGGAGATCGTGACTATCTCCTCAGACCATAACCATTTTTGAGACAACTTTGCCTTGGTTATTTTGATTGCATATATGCTACCTCATGAATAGTTAGCAAATTGTACGCAACCCATATCATGACCCTCACAATTATCATATCACACTCCAGTTGATCCCCATTACTTGTGACATTTTGGTGTTTTCTAGGAGCACTTCCTGAGCCCAAGATACTTGGAACACGATGACCATTAGAGCTACAACTTGGATCGAATAACCCAATTACCTATGACTAAATGCTGGGGAATAGTTATTTTGATTTTAACACTCCTTGACCTTTGACTGCAATAATTTGACCTACCTATCATGTGAAGTGGTATACATGCAATCTCAACTATTGCAGCGTTCACACTCCAACTTCACCATACCTATCCACTGCTTATCAAATCAGCACCCGATATCAGGTTACCTTCCCTCGACTCCCACTTTGAGGGGGAATACCTCATCCCTTACCTGGGTCAACCTACATCTCATCCCATACCTGGGGCAACTTACTCGTATTTTTGTCTTACAGTTCGTCAAGAACAACCAACAAGACAAAAAGGGGCAAATGTAGACACCAAAATAGTGTCAACCCCCCTTGGTCCCTTTCTAACTTCAACATGCCTAACCTATACTTTATTAATTTAAAACACTTATTTTAAATTAATAATCCCCCCTAAACACCTCACCTTGGATTCCTAGCTCTTAGGCCATTTATCACCCTATGACTAATCATAATTACCTAAGACCTATTTCAACTCCCCCACTAATTCTCGCACCTATTAAACCCACCTTTGGACCGTTTAACAATGACAACCAAACTTGGCAGATGGAAGAATAGGCAAAAGGCTAAAAATAGCCTTTTTCCCATTCTCTAGCCACTGACATCGATTAACAGTCAGTCGACACTGGTGGTATCACTAACGTCAGTTGCTTAAAACTAATTTCAACCTCGACTGCAGGGGGAATGTGAATTCTCTTTCTCCCAGGATCCGAATTCTCTTGCTCCTCGACTCTTTGTAGGCATCAACATTCTATCATCACTCTCCAGGCTAAGAAACTCTGTAGAATTCACTCCACACTAGATTGAAACATTGCATGAGGTCTCTTACATTAGCCATAATGGAACAAGTCTTCTACACTTTTGGTTTTCCACCAAGAGCTAAGTATTCTTTTGGTTTATATTTCAGTATTTTTAAAATGCATTGGTAACTAGTCCATTGGCTATTTCTGAGTATTGTTGAGACAACCTGACTTTCTCCCCAAAAAGGCTGAAAAGCCTTCCTCTCATCCTTATTCTTCTTCCACCCCTATCCCCTACCTTTTGTCCTTCCTAAAACTCTGTCCACTGCCTTGCATCCCTACACAACCCTTTTGAATCTCCCAGACCATTCTATTGACCACAGACATCAACTAGAAACTTCTCCAAAACTCGCCCAAGGCCATTACCCTGACTGACAGTGACCATTGCCCCTATCGACATCGATAGTATAACCAACATCAGCAACTTGACCAACTGATGCTGGTAGGACTACCGATGTTGGCAACTATGGAAGACTGATTGCAAGATTTAGGTACGCATTATCTATTTCTCCTTCTTTAAGTCTTTTATTATTTCTTTCCATTATGACATTATTTTTATCAACTAGTGGACTGTCATCTCTCCAAGAAGTCTTTGCGCTTCTGGGACCGAGTATATCACTTGCCAGTCCACCATATCTATCTCTAAAATTTTTCTTTGTTAAGTTTTCTTCTTATCTACAGGTGTCGTCCTCCATAGCCAAAGAGGAACTCCTTCAATGTCTAGATATAGTGCACAAACTTCATCTGGGTATCATCTAACCCATGACCATCATCTTTAGTTTCTTATTTCTTCTGAATGTGAAAAGCAAAAAAAAAATGAGTAGAAACATTTTCTTGCTCCCAAAATATATTGTCATTCTGAAACATTCTAGAATGTTTCAACTCATTTTTTGCTTTTCACATTCAGAAGAAATAAGAAACTAAGGGTTAATGGTTAGGGGTTTGTACGTACCCAAATGAAGCTATGCACCGTTATCCAGATGATTGAAGGAGCTCCTCTTTGGCTATGGAGGATGACACCTGTAGATAAGAAAGACTTAAACATAAAAATGTTAGATAGATATATGGTGGACTACCAGGCAAAGCTCAGTCCTAGAAGTGCAAAGAATTCCTTGAGGGATGACAGTCCACTTATTTGACAAAAGAGTGTTGGATAAAGAGAAACAATGAAAGACT
The DNA here is from genome assembly GCA_037957365.1 of Torreya grandis. Taxonomy (NCBI): domain Eukaryota; kingdom Viridiplantae; phylum Streptophyta; class Pinopsida; order Cupressales; family Taxaceae; genus Torreya; species Torreya grandis. The sequence continues at coordinate 6,347,659 of JARHVA010000178.1, forward strand.
AAGAAATAGAAAATAGACAATGCGTACCTATGTTTTGCTGTAAGTCTTCCACAGTCACCGATGTCAGTGTTTTTGCCGGTGTCGATTGGTCAAGGTTGCTGATGTTGGTTATGCTATCGACGTTGGTAGGGGCAATTGACCTTTGGATGGGTTTCTGGTTGATGTCTTTGGTTAACAGAATAGTCTAGGAGAAAAAGGGTAGTGTAAGGATGTAGGGCAGTGGACAGAGTCTTAAAAAGGACAAAGGTAGGGGACAGGGGTGGAAGGAGAATGAGGATGAGAGGAAGGCTTTTCAGCCTTTTCAGGAAGAAAGTCAGGTTGCCTCAACAGTATTCAGAAATAGCCAATGGGCTAATCACCAATGCATTTAAAAAAATATTGAAATATAAACCATAAGAATACTTAGCTCTTGGTGGAGAACCAAAAGTGTAGAAGACTTGTTTCCGTTATGGCTAATGTAAGAGACTTCGTGAAATCTTATAATCCAATGTGGAGTGAATTCTATAGAGTTTCTTAGCTTGGAGAGTGATGATAGAATGTTGATGCCTAAAAAGAGTCAAGGAGCAAGACAATTCGGATCCTGGGAGCAAGAGAATTTGCATTCCCCCTGCAGTTGAGGTCAGAATTTAGTTTTAAGCAATCAACGTCGGTGATACCACTGGCGTTGGCCGACTGTTAATCGACGTGAGTGGCTAGAGAATGAGAAAAAGGCTATTTTTATCCTTTTGCTCATTCTTCCATCTACCAAGTTTAGTTGTCATTGTTAAATGGTCCAAAGGCGGGTTTAATAGGTGTGAGAATTAGTGGGGGAGTTGAAATAGGTCTTAGGTAATTATGATTAGTCATAGGGTGATAAATGGCCTAAGAGCTAGGAATCCAAGGTGAGGTGTTTAGGGGGGATTATTAATTTAAAATAAGTATTTTAAATTAATAAAGTATAGGTTAGGCATGTTGAAGTTAGAAAGGGACCAAAGGGGTGGGTTGACACTATTTTGGTGTCTAAATTTGCCCCTTTTTGTCTTGTTGGTTGTTCTTGACGAACTGTAAGACAAAAACAAGAGTAAGTTACCCCAGGTATGGGATGAGGTGCAGGCTACCCCAGGTAAGGGATGAAGTATTCCCCCTCAAAGCAGGAGTTGAGGGAAGGTAACCTGATATCAGATGCTAATTTGATAGGTAGTGGATGGGTATGGTGAAGTTGGAGTGTGAATGTTGTAATAGTTGGGATTGCGCGTATACCACTTCATGTGATAGATAGGTCAAATTATTGCAGTCAAAGGTTGAGGAGTGATAAAATTGAAATAACTGAGCCCCAACATTTAGTAATGGCTGATTGGGTTATTTGATCCAAGCTATAGCTCCAATGGTTGTCATGTTCCAAGTATCTGAGGCTTAGGAAGTGCTTTTGGAAAACATGAAAATGTCACAAATATTAAGGATCAACTGGAGCATGATCCATTAATATGTGTGAGGGTCATAATGTGGGTTATGTACAATTTGCTAAATATTCATGAGGTAGCGTATATGCAATCAAAACAACCAAGGCAAAGTTATCTCAAAAGTGGTCATGGTCTGAGGAGACAGTCGCCATCTCCAAGGTCATTAGTCGAGTCGGGCTGAGTCATGGTATGATCTCAGGTGGTATGTGTTGTGGTCAGGGAGATGTATGTGATCTCTAATGTGCCCCTTGAGAAGTTTAAGTAACTCATTCATTGTCAAGGCTGATTTTTTGGTCATGATTTTGGGTTGGTATAGATAGTTGGTCCATTAAATGGATGGACGAAGGAATGACCAAGCTAACCTCAGAAGGTCCCATGTCAATTGAGTGCTACCTACATAGCCCCTGTTTGAAGGGCCTCAGGCCAATGTAGTTCTCCCTAAAAGGGAGGAAGAGGGTCAGGGTTATGGACTGGGATTTTAACTAGGTTAAGTCATGGTTAAAGGTGAAATAGTTTGTCCATCAGGTAGATGAACAAATGAATGTGGCTGAGCTAACCTCAGAAGACCCCGTGTCATTTGAGTGCTGCCTACATAGATCCTGTTTGAAGGGCCTTAGGCCAATGTAGTTCTCCCTAAAAGGGAGGAAGAGGGTCAGTTATGGATGTGGGTTGGATGAGGTTAAGTCATGGTTAAAGGTAATATGGTTGGTCCATCAGATAGACATACAAATGACTGTGGCTGAGTTAACCCCAGAAGACGTCATGTCAACTGAGTGCTACCTACATAGCCCCTATTTGAAGGGCCTCAAGCCAGTGTAGTTCTATTGAAAAGGGAGGAGTCAAAGTGGCCGATAGTTGGTTTGGTCATGTTAATGGTTTAGCACTTCCCATATGTTTGATGGTACATGCTTGAAATGATGAGTGTATGATGATGTTACAACCTTTTCCATATTATGTGATGGTGTATTCTGTAACATTGGTTATGTGGTTTTTCATCCCTAGCAGGTTTCCATATTAGTTATGGATGTATGCTAAAAATGAAATGAGTATGTTTATGCTTCAGCAAGTAATGGTTTATGCTTGACATAATTTGTGTGGTCGATAGTTTCCATGTGTATTGGTTTCCATAGAAACTAGTGTGAATAGGCTATGATAATGTTAGTGGTCTGAAAAAGGTTTGGTTGGTTTGGTTTGGTTGTATGTGACCAAAGTGTGTAAGAAGTGAAAGGCACATTGCTCTTTCACTGACAAGGACCATAATGATAGCATAGATAAGAGTTTTTGCAAATAAAAGCCCTATTTATGCATTGCATTATTGACCATTGTTTGTGTTAGAGAAGTATTCAAATCACTTGATGTTAAGTGAGCTCAAAATCCCTTAGGTATGTTGGGGTAATAGGTTTGATTATGTGAGGTGTGAGGATAGCATAACCCTTTTTTAGCAAGGATAACTTTGCCCCTTTTATAGGTGACCCTGAGAATGACTATAGGCAAGTCCATGACTTAATAGTTTGTCAGTCAATTTTTTTTTGGTAGACTGATCAATGCGGGAAGTCTACGTGGGGATGTTGTTTTGCTTTGTGGTCATATGTGAAGTTGATCAATGTGGGAAGCTTCAGAGAGAGTGTTGTTTGTATCAAGATTTGGGCATAGCCATCCTTCGAGGGAGTGGTCTATATTTTGCTTTGTGTGGTTGAATGTCTTTGAATAGCTGTCCTTCAAGGGAGCAGTCTATCAATTACAGCAATGATGTAGCTTTCCTTCGAGGGAGTAGTCTACATTTATAGTTTTATGACCTTTGAATAGGCATTTGAGTTATATATATATTTTTTGTTTTATTTTTTATTGAACTTTTGGTCATGGACTTGACTATAGAGGTTTGGGGGTTTCCCTTTTATTAGGAAAAAGCATTCATGCTTGACAAAAGGGTTGACTAATGTTTGTAAGGAAAAAAGGTTGCAAGGAATAGGAATGAAAATGACGAGGGTTGCTAAAGGGATGAGATCAAGTTAAACATCAAGTGAATGATTACTTGATTAGGAGTAGAATGGTCATAGATGTAAGGCATTAAGAGGCCCAGGTTCTGGCCAGCCTTTAAGAGAAGATAGATGATATGTCCCTAATCCATACTTGTGTGTTATGATATAAGGTCTGAGCCAATTAGGAGCAAACTTGCCTCATTTACTTCTTTCCATATTGGTCACGTGTTGAAGATGATTAAGAAGTTGGTTGATGTTTGTTTGATGCTTGGTTGAGGTCGTGATAGTCAGTATAAAGTCAAATTCCCCCAGTCATTTTGTGACTGGGATAATGTTTGATACCCATTGGCAATAATCAGTGGGTTGGATAAATGAGATGGAGAGAAGATGATGAAGCTCCTCATTGTCAAGGAGTGTGACGTGAGGATGAATCCTATGAAGCTTTTGCCTGATAGGCTTAGTTTAAGAGGGTGAGATCCTAATCTTTTGGGTTGGAGTTTGTAATCTCAGAATTAGGGACGGTGATGGAGGTGATGGTTGGTAATGATGTGACCAAAGCAACCAGTGGTTGGGGGTCTCTAGGTTGGACCTCTACTACTTGTAAAGCATTGATTAAATTTTGGCAATGTTGTGGAGATCTTTGAATGAGGTCATACAAATATGTCTTCACAGGGGTTTGGTGAAGTTGTTTCACCATGGGGTCATGAATTGGTTTTAAAGATGCTAGATGGGATGTGCCCAAGATTGAAATCTTGGGTTTTGATGGTTGAGGAGGCTTGACAAATGGATATGTTTGAGGGAGAGAAACCTTCTCTTTCCCTTTACCCTTCATATTTTATGACCTGGTGGCCACATTGATAGTGTTGATTTCGAACAAAGGGGGAGAAGGTGGTAGAGGGACCTTAATCTTGCATTGAGATCCCAATTTAGGTGAAGATGTTTGAGATGCATGGGATGGTGTCGATGGTTTGTTGATGGGGTGGTCAAGAGGAACCTTAATGAAAAGGGTGTCCTTTTTAGGTGTTGATGAATGAAAACTTTAAGAGCATAGCAATGCTCAGTGTCATGTCCAGGTGTGTGATGATATGCAAAAAATTTAGTGTCATCAAACCAAGATAGTTTTGATCCAAGAGTTGATGAGTGTGAAGGTGAAGAGGTTTGGGAGACATGGGATGGTGTTAATAGTGTGTCAAAGGTGTCCTTAATGAGAAGAGTGCCATTTTTTAAGTGTTGATGAGTGACAACCTTAAGAGCGCATCAATGCTCAGTGTCATGTCCAAGTGTGCGATTATACGCACAAATTTGAGTATTGTCCAACCAAGATGGTTTTGGTCTGAGAGGTTGGTATGGCTTAATTGGTGGGAGGCTAATGTGAGAAGACTGCAACAATTTTTTTAACACCAAAGCATAAGAACCCGCTAATGGGTCTACACATTTTGTTGCAGTAGGAGTTGACAACTCTTGTTTAGGAGTTGTTGGAGGAGACAACTTTTATCTAGGAGTTGTTGGAAGATTTTTTCATACCATCTTTTTGTTTGGCGATGTGACCACATGTGTGGATGGCACTTTCATGGTGAGAGGTGTTGGATGTTTTGGAGGAGGTATGTTTTTGTAAGGTAAAGGTAGTAATGGAGGTGATTTGTTCTTGAGAGGTGTTGGAGTAGGGAGCACTCCTATTAAGGTGGATGGATGTGGGCCCAAAATAAAGGGCAATGGTGATGGTGGGAGAGGAGTTCTCTGATGTGGTTTAGTAGCCTTCTTTGGTTTAGTGCGAGGACTACTATTGTGTGGGGAAAGGTTCAAATCTACTTTCACTTGTGGGTGAGTGAGGTGTGATATGGGGCGAACACCAATATATTTAATCTCTTGCGGCATGGTGTTTGCTTGTGAGGGTTTAGGTGATAAGAAGGATAAGGGTGAGGCCACTAGTGTTGGTGCCATCAAGGCATCCTCCAATATGGGAGAATTCAAAGGAGACTCTCCTATGTGTGAAAGAGTGGATGAAGGACTAATAAGAGAAGAAAGATCTTCTACCCGTGGTGGATAAATAGGAGAAGAAGGCTCTTTTACTTGAGGTGGACAAATAGAAGAAGAATGTTCTTCAACTTGTGATGGACAAATAGGAGAAGAAGGCTCTTCTACCTAAGGTGGACAAATAAGAGAAGAAGGCTCTTTTACCTGAGGTGGACAAATAAGAGAAGAAGGCTCTTCAACCTGTGATGGAGAAATAGGAGAAGAAGGATTTTCTACCTGTGGTGGAAAAATAGGAGAAGAAGTCTCTTCTACTTGTGGTGGACAAATAGGAGAAGAAGGCTCTTCTACCTGTGGTGGACAAATAGGAGAAGAAGGCTCTTCTACCCATGATAGAGAAATAGGTTGATTAACCTCTTCAGACTGTGGGAGAGGTTGGTTAGGAATAAACACCATGTCAACCGTGCGTATATTATGCTCTTGAAGGTCCTCGGTTATGGTTTGGACATTTTTCTAACTAGGGGGATGGTTAAGGAATGGTTGTCTAAAGATGTCTATGTTTTGGTTTGCCGACACATTTGGGTTATCCAAAACAAGATCCCCCTTATCTAGCATGTCTTGAATAATGTTTTTGAACGTTTTGTAGTTGTCTATGTCATGACCCTTGACACGATGATAATTACAAAAGTCATTTTCCTTATACTAGGTAGGGATGGCTTTTGAGGGGTCAAATTGAGGTGGTTGGATTTGAGGGAGATTGAGGACTCCCTGCTTGACTAGTTTATCCAAGATGGAAGCGTATGATTCTCTTATTGGAGTGTATTGATGTTGCACATTATGTTGTTGGAATTGTCTTGTGATGTAGTCTGATGTGGAAGCTGAGATTGGTTAGTTGTGGTGGAGGATGATGATCTAGCAACCATAGCATTTGCCGAACCTTTGGACTTGGAGTGGGAAGAAGATTTGGAAGAAGGGTCATTTGATTTTGCATTGGGGTTTTTACTACGCAATTTGACTTTATGTTCTTCAACAGCATGGAGTTTAAGCTTCCTAGCCATGATGAAAGCTTTGTCAAATGTGTAGAATGTTTGGACCCACAAAGTAGATGAGATGTATTTGGCACATGCTTGTGAAAAGAGTTCAATGAGCTCAGGTTGAGGTAAAGAAAAGGAGAGTTGGTTGATTAAACCTCTCCAACGGGTAACGAAATCAGCTATTGATTCATCATCGAATTGTCTGATAGAATATAGGTCTATGATGGAGACCCTTTTAGTTATGTTAATTGAAAAGTGGTCAAGAAATAGTTGAGCTAGTTACATGAAGGTAAATAGAGAGTGACTGGTAATAGAACTATACCAATCGAGGGCAGCACCAGAAAGCGACATGGAAAATGTGTGTAGTAATAATGCATCATCATGTGCTATAAGGTAACAAGTGTGTCTAAATGCTCGTAGATGTTGTTGTGGGTCCTCTTTGCTCTAAAAGCGAGTAAAATTGGGAAGTTCCCACTGACTAGGATATGGTCGGATTGGGACTGAAGGATGAATAGGTTCATTACAAATTTTTTCATATGAGAGAACATTTCTTGAACCCGAAATGGATGTCTCAAGATTAGACATCTTATCTATCAGCATCTTGATTAGATCGGCTGGTGGATTGGCAGGTGGGGCACCCCCTAAGTTGTAAGGTACTTAGAAGGCATTGTGGGGGGTGTATGATGTACTCGGTTGTGTTTTTATAGGCATAACATATTGGTAACTATTCATAGGGACTGATGTTGAAGTCAAGGGTGGTTGTGTCATGAAGCTAGAGGGCACAACTTGACTTTATGTCACCAAAGGTGGTTGGATGGTGGCAACACTAGCCAGAGGATAGGTAGTCACTCTTATATTTATGGGTGCAAGAGTAGGTAGGATGGAAATAATTAAGTTCTATAATGGTGTAGAACTTTGTTGAATGGTTTGTGGTTGAGGGGGTACAAAAACCCCAATGGAGGTAGGTCAAAAAATAGAAGGAGAGGCCACACTTTGAATATTGGTCATGGTCGGGTTGTTAGTTGAGGCAATGGCCTAGGTGACCATGGGTTGGGTTACAGAGGCTATTGATATGATTGCTATTTCAACTAAGGAAGTTGACATCCCATAAATTGGGTTGCCTGAAAGATCTTGCATTTGACTTCTTGTGAGATAGTGCTAAAGAGCCTTGACATTGAGGTTAAGGAACCTTTCAAAGTCTTGATCCCCTTCAAGAAAAAATGGATGTTGAGTTAGGGTTGGTCAGATAGGAGTATGCTCAGTTTCTAAATTATACTCCATTTGGGGACTTGATATATAAAAGGTGAAGGTGGGAGTGGTTGTTGCCTTGCGTGGTCAACAAGAGTTTTGGTTTGAATACATGTCAAAACCATCCAAGGCAAAATAGATTCAGGTTCTAAAAACTATATGTTTTAGCCTCAGAAAACCAGAATGCATGTTTGATAGCTTAAAGGTTGGGTTTTAAACTTGCTATTTTGAAAGAAATATTTTTGACAGTGACCGATGTCGGTAGAAAAATTGATGTCGATGAAGTAAGTTGCCGATGTCGGTCAGATAACCGATGTCGGTGAAGATAGTTGCCAATGTCAGTGGAAAAACTGATGTCGATTACTATGTATTTCCAAAAACTTAGAAAACTAAAAGTTTTTGGAAGAAAGAAGAAAGTCTGAGTTGTTTTTGGAGCTCAGAATGCGACCTCACCAACTCAAAAAATTAGATATAGATAGAAAATTAGATGAAGGCAAGCAACCTCTAAACGTTAAATTCCTAAGAATAAATTTTAGAGTCTTATTGGCTTATGCCTTTAAAGAGTGTGTTTGGGAAGTTGGGTTTTTAGAATGGGTCCTAAAAGAGGCAGTCTAAGGTTGGTTTTGGGTTAAGTTTTGGTGCTCAAAATCTGTATTAGGTTCCGTACATGGCCTGGTGCTAGGAGCTTGCTCGCCTCACTTCACGATCCTAGAGACAAGCTAGGTTGCTTAGCCATTATATACTTCCCCTAGAGTTTATACTCTACTAGAGAATAGAGTGGGTTCTCCCCTTGGTAGTGAAGTCCAAGTAGGATTACCAAAAAGGGTAAGGTATCTGCTAGGTGATGAAATCCTAGTCAGGCCTTGTCTCAGGTATGTTTAGATGTTTGATTGTGAAAGTGGTCTGGTCGTGTAACATATGTGCACTACGACTTATTCATAATGCATTTTTAATTACTAGATGAGCTAAATATGCATTTAGGTAGGAATGAAATGCAATATGTTTTTAACCCAAATTGAAATGTTTTTGTTCAGATGCAAACAATTAGGAAAAGGTTAAGAGCGTGAATTTCATTACTCTAAGATGCAGAAAAGAAGTGACAAGAAGAAAAAGTTCTTTTTAACTTGTGCTAATGGTGTCTTTTCAAAATAAGGAGATAGAAGAAGGATGCAAGAAGATAAATTTTCCTAATGCACCTATATGAAAGTTTATTTTAGAAGAAATGAACCCAAGGAAAACTCTAGGGTCCCACCAAGCGTGCCAGAATGTTTCTACTCATTTTTTGCTTTTCACATTCAGAAGAAATAAGAAACTAAGGGTTAATGGTTAAGGGTTTGTACGTACCTGAATGAAGCTACGCACCATTATCTAGATGATTGAAGGATCTCCTCTTTGGCTGTGGAGGATGACACCTATAGATAAGAAAGACTTAAACAAAAAAATGTTAGATAGATATATGGTAGACTGCCAAGCAAAGCTCGGTCCCAAAAGTGCAAAGACTTCCTTGGGGGATGATAGTCCACTTATTTGACAAAAGAGTGTTGGATAAAGAAAAATAATGAAAGATTAAGAAACAAAAAATAGACAACACATACCTGTGTTCTGCTGTAAGTCTTCCACAGTCACCGACATCGGTGGTTCTGTTGGCGTCAGTTGGTCATGGTTGCCAACGTCAGTTATACTACCAATGTTGGTAGGGGCAATGGACCTTTGGACAGGTTTTTGGTTGATGTCTTTGGTTGATAGAATGGTCTAGGAGAAAAAGGGTTGTGCAAGGATGCATGGCAGTGGATAGAGTCTTAGGAAGGACAAAGGTAGGGGACAGGGGTGGAAGGAGAATGAGGATGAGAGGAAGGCTTTTCAGCCTTTTTGGGAAGAAAGTTGGGTTGTTTCAACAGTACTCAAAAATAGCCAATGGGCTAATCACCAATGCATTCAAAAAAATATTGAAATATAAACCATAAGAATACTTAGCTCTTGGTGGAGAACCAGAAGTGTATAAGACTTGCTTTCGTTATTGCTGATGTAGGAGACTTCGTGCAATCTTCTAATCCAATGTGGAGTGAATTCTATAGAGTTTCTTAACCTAGAGAGTGATGATAGAATGTTGATGCCTGCAAAGAGTTGAGGAGCAAGAGAATTCGGATCTTGGGAGCAAGAGAATTCACATTCCCCCTACAGTCGAGGTCGGAATTTAGTTTTAAGCAATCGACGTTGGTGATACCGCCGGCATCAGTCGACTATTAACCAACATCAGTGGCTAGAGGATGGGAAAAAAGGCTATTTTTAGCCTTTTACCCCTTCTTCCATTTTCCAAGTTCAGTTGTCATTGTTAAATGGTCCAAAGGTGGGTTTAATAGGTGTGAGAATTAGTGGGGGAGTTGAAATAGGTCTTAGGTAATTATGATTAGTCATAGGGTGATAAATGGCCTAAGAGCTAGGAATCCAAGGTGAGGTGTCTAGGGGGATTATTAATTTAAAATAAGTATTTTAAATTAATAAAGTATAGGTTAGGCATGTTGAAGTTAGAAAGGAACCAAGGGGGGGTTGACATTATTTTGGTGTCTACATTTTCTTTGGTATCATGGGTTCCTCATTTGTCTACACAAATACATCAGTGGGAACTTCGTATCAGGGGTGTTGTCTTAGTAGGGATGAGAAACATTCTGGCACAACCACTATCACCTATCTGGACCTTGACTATAGCCTCGAAGGCAAATTCTTTTGCTCCCAAATGTGAATTCTCTTTCTCCTGGGATTTGAATTCTCTTATTCCTCGACTCTTTGCATATCAAAGGTAGGCTTTAGGATGAGGCATCAGCATTCCATCATCACTCTCTAGGCTTTGAAACTCTACAAAATTCACTCCACACCAGGTTGAAACATTGCATGAGATCTCCTACATCAGCCATAATGGAACAAGTCTTCTACACTTTTGATTCTCCAGCAAGAGCTAAGTATTATTCTAGTTTATATTTCAGTATTTTTAGAATGCATTGGTGATTAGTTCATTGAATATTCTTGAGTACTGTTGATAGACAACCTGACTTCCTTCCTAGAGAGGCTAAAAAGCCTTATCTCATTCTTATTCTCTTTCCACCCCTATCCTCTATCTTTGCCCCCTTTCAGACCCTATTCACTATCTTGCAACTCTGCATAGACCTAGACTCCTTCTAGACCCCTCTGTCGACCACAAACCTATCCAAAACTCGCCTAAGGCCGTTGCCCTAACTGACATTAACCATTTCCCCTACCGATGTCAGTAGCATAACCGACATTGGCATCATTTACAAATCAACATCAATAGGAATACCGATGTCAGTGACTGTGAGAGGTAGATTGCAGGAATCAAGTACGCGTTATCTATTTCTCTTCTTTAGCCTTTCATCATTTCTCTTTCTACCAACACTCTTCTATCAAATAAGTGGACTGTCATCCCTCAAGTAAGTCTTTGCACTTTTAGCACCGAGCTTTGCTTGGCAGTCCACCATATATCTATCTAACATTTTATTTGTTTAAGTCTTTCTTATCTATAGGTGTTGTCCTCCATAGCCAAAGAGGAGCTCCTTCAATTGTCTAGATACGGTGCGCAACTTCATCTGGGTATCATCTAACCCCTAACCATTAACCCTTAGTTTCTTATTTATTCTGAATGTGAAAAGCAAAAAAATGAGTAGAAACATTTTGGGAAATTTATTCTTAGGAATTAACATTTAGTGGTTGCTTTCCATCATCCATTTTTCTATCTGTATCTAATTTTTTGAGCTGGTGAGGTCACATTTTGAGATCTAAAAACAACTCAGACTTTCTTCTTTATTCTAAATTTTTTTAGTTTTTTGAGTTTCTAGAAATACACAGTAACTGACATCAATTTTTCCACTGATGTTGGTAACTTTCTTCACCGACATCAATTTTTCTACCGACGTCGGTCACTGTAAAAAAAAAGTGACTGACAAACTATTAAGTCATGGACTTGCCTATAGTCATTCTCAGGGTCACCTATAAAAGGGGCAAAGCTATCCCTGCTAAAAGGGCTATGCTATCCTCACATATCATATAATCACACCTATTACCCCAACATACTCAAGAGATTTTGAGCTCACTCAATGTCAAGTGATTTGATTACTTCTCTAACATAAACCAATGGTCAAAAGATGTAATGCATGAACAAGACTTTTGTTTGCAAAACCCTTATCTATGCTATCATTATTGTCCTTGTCAATGCAAGAGCAATGTGCCTTTCACTTCTTATGCATCTTCATCATATAACCAAACCCAATCAAACCTGACCAAACCAAACCAAAACATTTTCAGACCACTAACTCATCATAGCCCATTCACACTAGTTTCTAGGGAAAACAATACACATGGAAACTATCGACCAAACTCAATTTATGTCAAGCATATACCATCACCAATATGGGAACATGCTAAAGCATAAATATACTCATTTCATTTTCAGCATACATCCATCACCAATATGGAAAATTATTAGGAATGAAAAACCACATCACTTATGTTATAGAATACACCATCACATAATATGGAAAAGGCTATAACATCATCATACACTCATCATTTCAAACATGTACCATTAGACATATGGGAAGTGCTAAACCATTAGCATGACCAAACAACCTATCAACATCTTTGACCCTTCCTCCCTTTTGGGGAGAACTACATTGGCCTGAGGCCCTTCAAACAGGAGCTATGTAGGCAGCACTCAGTTGACATGAAGTCTTCTGAGGTTAGCTTGGCCATTTGCCCATTCGTCTCCCTAATGATGTCGGTCATTCGTTTGTTTTCCTACCTAATGGAAAAACCATATTACCTTTAACCATGACTTAACCTAGTCAAACACAATCCATAACCTACACTCTTCTTCCCTTTTGGGGAGAACTACATTGGCTTGAGGCCCTTCAAACAGGGGCTATGTGTCAGTTGACATGGGGTCTTCTGAGGTTATCTCAGCCATTCCTTTGTCTATCCATCTAATGGACCAACTATCTATACCAACCCAAAATCATGACCAAACAATTAGCCCTGACACTGAATGAGTTACCTAAACTTCTCATGGGGCACATTGGAGATCACATACATCTCCCTGACCACAACACACAACTCTTGAGAGCACTTATATCTCAACCCAAGTCGACCAACAACCTTAGAGATTGTGACTATCTCCTCAGACCACGACCATTTTTGAGACAACTTTGCCTTGGTTGTTTTGATTACATATATGCTACCTCACAAATAGTTAGCAAATTGTACGTAACCCATATCACGACCCTCACAAGTATCATATCATGCTCCAGTTGATCCCCACTACTTGTGACATTTTCATGTTTTCTAGGAGCACTTCCTGAGCCTGGGATACTTGGAACATGACAACCATTGGAGCTATAACTTGGATCGAATAACCCAATCAGCTATGACTAAATGTTAGGGACCGGTTATTTCAATTTTAGCACTCCTCAACCTTTGACTGTGATAATTTGACCTACCTATCATGTGAAGTGGTATACATGCAATCCCAACTATTACAGTGTTCACACTCCAACTTCACCATACCCATCCACTGCCTATCAAATCAACACCTGATATCAGGTTACCTTCCCTTGACTCTCGCTTTGAGGGGAAATACCTCATCCCTTACCCGGGACAACCTACACCTCATCCCATACTTGGGGCAAATTACTCCTATTTTTTTCTTGCAGTTCGTCAAGAATAACCAACAAGACAAAAAGGGGCAAATGGAGACACCAAAATAGTGTCAACTCCCCATTGGTCCCTTTCTAACTTCAACATGCCTAACCTATACTTTATTAATTTAAAATACTTATTATAAATTAATAATCCCCCCTAGACACCTCACCTTGGATTCCTAGCTCTTAGGCCATTTATCACCCTATGACTAATCATAATTACCTAAGACCTATTTCAACTCCCCCACTAATTCTCGCACCTATTAAACCCACCTTTGGACTGTTTAACAATGAAAACCGAACTTGGTAGATGGAAGAATGGGAAAAAGCTAAAAATAGCCTTTTTCCCATTCTCTAGCCGCTGACGTTCGTTAACAGTTGACCGATGCCAGCGGTATCACCAACGTCAGTTGCTTAAAACTAAATTCTGACCCCAAATTCTCCCCAGATCGATTTCACTTGAATGTGAATTCTCTGGCCCGAGATCTAAATTATCTTGCTCATTGACTCCTTGCATATCAAAGGGAGGCTTTTGGACAAGGCATCAACATTATATCATTACTCTCTAGGCTAAGAAACTCTGCAATATTCACTCCATACCAGATTGAAACATTGCATGAGGTCTCCTACATCAGCCATAATGGAACATGTCTTCTACACTTCTGGTTTTCCACCAAGAGCTAAGTATTATTCTAGTTTATATTTTAGTAAAGTATTATTCTAGTTTATATTTTAGTATTTTTAAAATGCATTGGTAACTATTTCATTGGCTATTTCTGAGTACTATTAAGACAACCCAACTTTCTCCCTGGAAAGGCTAAAAAGCCTTCCTCTCATCCTTATTCTCCTTCCACCCCTATCCCTTACCTTTTGTCCTTCCTAAGACTTTGTCCACTACCCTGCATCCCTGCACAACCCTTTTGAATCTCCCAGACCATTTTGTTGACCATAGACACAACCTAAAACCTGTCCAAGGCCCATTTCCCCTACCAACATTGGCATCAAGGCCCATTGCCCCTACCAATGTCGGCAACATAACCGATGTCAGCAACATTGACCAATTGGTGATAGCAGACTAACCAACATCGGTGACTGTGAGAGGTAGATTGCAAGAATTAGGTAAGCATTATCTATTTCTCTTCTTTAGCCTTTCATCATTTCTCTTTCTAGCAACACTCTTCTATCAAATAAGTGGACTGTCATCCCTCAAGGAAGTCTTTACACTTTTGGGACCGAGCTTTGCTTGGCAGTCCACCATATATCTATCTAACATTTTCTTTGTTTAAGTCTTTCTTATCTACAGCTGTCATCCTCCACAGCCAAAGAGGAGCTCCTTCAATCGTCTAGATACGGTGCACAACTTCATCCAGGTATCATCTAACCCTTGACCATTAACCCTTAGTTTCTTATTTCTTCTGAATGTGAAAAGCAAAAAAATGAGTAGAAACAAAATCATTAGTTTAGCATTATTTTAGGTGAGCATCAAGAGGAAGTCAATCTTCTCTGGAGGTTCAAACCCACCATAGGTGACCCATGCCTAGGGTTATTCCCATTATGTAGCTCAATTGGAAAGGGCATAAATAACCCCATCTAAGGGTGTAGGTTGAGCCTAAAATAGTTTTTAGCACACCCAATGGGATTATAATTTTAAATAAGATTGATCAATGTTGATGTTGGTTGATCAAAATTATAGTAGTTAAGCTCTCAAGCAACAACATCTGGTGACTCAAAGAGGAAGATTCAACATTTTGGTAGTAGAGTAGTGACTTCATCTCATGCCAAAGGTGACAAAAATGTTATATTCAAGAGGTATTCCCTTATAATTTGTTGAACTACCTTTAAATTAAATAAAAAGATTAAGGTTTGTCAATACACACTCATATTAAGGAACCTTTCTTCCTAGGTCATTTTCAAGGCCTACCCCTTCAAGAAAAACTTTGATAAACCCTTTTATAGCCATGGTAGCCCCTAGAACTTTTCCCTTTATGTAATTTAATGGAAAAAGTCCTTTGGATCTTACCCAATATGACCCTTTCCTAGTTGTAGCTCTTAAAAGTGTCCCTTATTTTTCTAGAGACCAAACTACAACACCTTCTAAGCACCTCATGGACATAGCCAATTATTTAAATATCCATAATATCATTGAGGAAAATATATCTATTATGTTATTAGCTAATTATTTCAAAGGGAAGGCCCTATATTGTTAAAGAGGCCTTGTTGCTAATTTTATTCAAATATGGGACCAATTAGGTGATGCTTTATGCAAAAGGTTTGAGGACAAAAGTGACCATTTGTCACTTGCAAAGCAACTAAATTCCATTAAGAGATATCCTCATGAAGTCATGCAAGACTTCAACACAAGGTTCTAAAAGATTTGGGATAGATTATAGTTTTAGTTAGACCAACCCCTAAATTTGTCTTCTTTTACTATTTGAAGGCTTTAAATAGTGACATAGCAGTGATGATCTAATCTATGAGAGGAAATATACTTCTAGATGCTTATGAGGTGGCCATGAAGATATAAAATCATCTAGTTCAAGATGGAAAGCTTACACCTCAACCAAAAATTCCCTTATTTATTTAAATCAAACCACCTCTTATTGTTATCCCTCCATTATATGTCATTCCTCCTACACCAATAATTACTACAATGCCTACATCAAAACAATAAAAATCTTCCACTAGTGGATTTAGTGATTCCCAAGACCAAAAGAACTTCCAAGAACCTAAGTTCATGTTTTAATCTTTGGTAAAAGATCTAGTAAATGTTAACAGACAATAGGATTTAAATAAGCCTTATCAAGGTGCATATCAACCTCAAAAGCAAGCTTTTCAAGCAAATAGGCCACCATACAAAGGGAACTACCAAGGCTAAGGCCAAGGTTAGAACTAGGGACAAGGGTAGCATGGATATAATAGGCATAATAACTACAATCCTATTGTTTCAAGAATTTCCAATAGCTTGGTCCTAGTTCAAAATAATATGGCTAAAAAATTTGAAGGTACTATACCTTAGAATAATTCTTTTGGGAAATCCATTGTCCCACCATTGATTTCACCCAGGCTTTCAATGATCAATGGTAGCAGGATGCTAATTTTGGGTATAACCAAGCTCTCATGGCTCAAAATAGAGAGGTTCCTATGATGACCAAGCTAAAATAACCTCAACAAGGTTAAAACCCTGTTCAAGGACTAGGTTAGTTGGGTACCACAATGATGAACTATGAACAAGAAGAGTGTTATGCACTCAACCAATAGGCTAGTTCTAGCGAGGCTTATATTCTAATGGCATCAAATATAAGATCCAAGAGAAGGAACATCGATGGTAACCAAGAACCAATCAAGGATCCTCTTACCATTACTCTTTCAATATCCAAGCTAGTTGGACTCACTACCATTCCAAATGTCCCAATAATTTTGAGGGTTCAAAATCAAGGAAATGTCTTAGTCTATTAAAACTCACAAGCTTAAGGTACAATTGTGGATCTTAAAGCAAAACTAAAGGTTGGTGGTTCACCTATAAATATTTTAGAATAGATGAAAGGGTCCAATGTGAGTGTGCCAATGTGGAATGTAATCTTCATGCCTAGTCAGGTAGACATCCTTCAAGAAGGATTGTCAAAGATCAATGCTATAGATATGCCACCAAATAAGGAAACTATGGTCCTTAACAATGAAACCAAAATACCAAATGAATGGAAACTAGCTAAAGTGGTCAATCCTCCTCCCTTCTATAGTTTAGTGATCATTAGTAACTCTCTAGTGCATAATTGCTTAGTGGATAGTAGGGATAGTACCTTGATAATGCCAAAGTCCATAGATAATCATCTTGGTCTAAAATATGAGCCCTATTTAAAAGGAGTGTTGTAAATTAATGGTTCTTATACCAAGCCATTTGTCATAATTAGAGACCTTATGTGACCCTGCACACTTGTCTTAGAGTCTCAGTATTTCAAGATGTATTATCCTTGATGTGCCAATTTGATTTTCACTATACCTATCCAAAGAGTTTGTAATAAAGCTAGGAGGTTGTCTTGTAGTAGATTGGTCATACATGGCATTCAAAACAACATATGGGGACAAAGTGTCAATCAAAGCTGAGACCATTGCATAATTTCACATAGATCCCTATGGGTCAAATAACACAAACATTAATGCACCATTATTGATAAAGATGAATTTGCAATGGGGTAGGATTTGAACACTCATCCAAAAAATATATTGAACATGTTATTTGATGAACTATGGAATGCCAACTAGTTGGTAGACCCATTAAAAGGTGTTTAAGAAAGAGACTTGGGTGTCTACTATTTACATGAATAAATCCAGCCCATGCCATCCCTCATAAGGCCTCAAGAAGATCTTAGTGGTCTATGAAAATTTTTCTTTGATGGTTTAAAGAGAAAGCATGGAGTGGGTGCAAGGGTTATGCTAATAACCTCTTAAAATGATAAGTACTTATCTTCATATAGGTTCCAATTTAGTTACTCCTCTAACACAATATAATATAAGGGTCTCATCCATGGCCTTCAATGGGCTAGTAAGAGAGGGATCAAGTAGTTTTAAATCTATGGGGATAGTGAATTGGTTGTTCACCAAATAAAAGGATAGAACATTTATAGGAACCCATTAATTAAGTCCTACAAGCATAGAGTGTGGAACCTAATTTAGGAATTTGAGGCCTTTAACATCCAATCAGTCTTAATGAGAAAAAATGAACATGATGATAGGCTAGCAACTATGGGTGTTCATTTTGATATCATAAATGAATTGAAAAGGACCAAGGTGAAACCACATGTCAAAGTGGTAATAAGGCTATCATTGATATATAATGAAGCTCATTAATAGGTCTTTGAAAGTGATAAATATATTGCATGTTTCTTATAACAAGAAGCATAACTCTCCTCCCTCAACCAAGGAAAGTTGTAGCACTAGTATAGGGAGTAGATTTTTTAATTAAGTTCCAATAATATTCATAAAGGGATAGTCACCCTAGAAGGTCTATTTCATGAAGGAGACCATATAAAGAAGGATAAATCAATAATGTCAACAAATGAAGAAAATTATGAAAGAGTCCTTATCTTCAAGGACAAACTTCTCAAGCTTGGAAACATGAGTAGTAAGGCTGAAAAGGATGATTTCATAGATCTTTGTAAAGAATATGCATACATTTTTGCTTATAAATATAGTGACCTAAGGGGCTTTGATCTTAAATTATTCCATCACACTATAGAACTAGAGGCTAATACTAAGCCTATTAGGCAGAAGCAGAGGTCCATAAACCCCAAAATTGAAGAGCTCATGAGGAAGAAATTTACCAATTTGATTGAGTAGAAGATCATCTTCCAATTAAGCACTCCTCATGGGTAGCTAATTTGGTACCTATAAGGAAAAATAATGGGAGATCAGGTTGTGTGTGGATTTCATGGATCTGAATAGTGTCTCTTTACAAGATCATTACCCTCTATCATCCATGGATCAACTACTTAAAATAGTTTCTAGTTCATAACACTTCTCTCTCTTGGATGGGTATTTAGGTTATAACCAAGTTCTAGTAAGAGAGGAAGACTAGTACAAGACTACCTTCACCACCAAGTGGGGCACATTTACTTACTAGAAGATGACTTTTTGATTATTCAATGCTAAGGAAAAATTTCAAAGAGCAATGGACATGGCCTTTTGAGGGTTGCTAATTTAAATGGTATTGGTTTACTTAGATGAAATCATAGTCTTCTCCAAGAAAGCTAGTGAGCACATGGACCATCCAAGGCTGACATTCTAGAGATACAAAGAGTATGGGATCTCTTTAAATCCTAATCAATGTGTGTTATATATTCATGAAGGTAAGCTATTGTGTCACATTGTTTCAAAATAAGTATTATCCATTGACCCTAATAGATTAAGTGTTATCTTATCCTTATCCTTGCCAAAGCAAAATAAAGGGATCTAGAGATTCCTTGGGAAGATTAACTTTATGAGAAGGTTCATACCTAGTTTTGAAAACTTAGTGAAACCTATCACCACCATGCTAAATAAAATACATGTGTTTTTTTGGTCAAATGAAGGCAAGGTAGCCTTTGAAGTCATTAATAAGGCCATTGCCTAGGCACCCTCACTCATGAATCTAGACTTATCCAAGGATTTCATCTTGTACACTTTTCCCAATGTTGATAACATGTCATCTATGCTAATGCAAAATAATGGTGAAGAAATGGAACAACCAATTGCATTTTTTTATCTAAGGCTAGAAATATATGAGGTGAGGTACACCTTTATTGAAAAATAAGTTCTTATAGCCTTGAAGAGTCTCAAGAAGTTTAGACCAATGCTCTCCAACAATAGGATTCATCTTATGGTGTCACCCTAGAGTTATATACTTTCTCCTTAAGAAGGATTTAAGTGAAAAGAGAGTAGGCTAAATTGCCAAGGTTAAGGAATATGACATAGAGATCAAATTCACCAAGCTAGTTAGGGGCAAGGGCTTGTGTGAACACATGGTAAATGACCTCCAAGAAGATAAGGAAGATATTTTTGTGACCTAAGACAACTCCCAAGTAGGTGCACCTCTACTTTAAAAGAGATGGCTTCAAGATATGGCTCACTTCTTGGCAATAGGAGAATGCCCCCAAGGTTTGGATAGAGCCAAAAGAAGGTATTTTAGGATTCAATCCATACCTTATATATTGGTTGATGGGGTTATTTTTAGAAGGGACCTCAATGGGGTAATCCTTAGGTACATAGATGATAACCAAGTGACCAAGCTCTTGGAGTAGTTCTATGATGGACCTATAGGAGGCCATTTTGCACCTAAGACCATAGCAAAAAAGGTAATGATGGATGGTTATTACTATCCAAATATTTTCAAAGAATCTCATGTATGGGTTGGAAAATGCCATAAGTGTGATCTCTTTGCAGGAAATTAGAAATTAGCAACCCTTCCACTCAATATAATTTAGGTGGATCAACCTTTCATGCAATGAGGGTTAGACTTCATAGGGATGATCAATCCACCATAAAGTGCAGGGCATAAATGGGTGCTCACTACAACTGACTACTTCATCAAGTAGGTGGAAGCTATTAATTTGAAGGAGGTTAATGAGGGTGTAGTTTTGGACTTCTATGACATCCTTATGACCAGATTTGGTTTTCCATCCACCATAATTTTAGATAATACATTGGCATTCCTTAGTATGAAGACAAGTGAGTGAGCTCTCAAATTGGGCATATTACTCAACACCTCTTCCAACTACTATAATAAAATAAATGGAATGGTCTTAGAGTCCACAAGCAATAATTTGCTAAGGATCATCAAGATGACGATGAAAGAGAATTAGAGAACATGGCACACCAAGCTAAATATAGTCTTATGGGCTGATAGAGTGACTCCTAAAGTTGTCATTGGAAATTATCCATATGTTTTTATCTATGGAAGGGAATCCAAATTGCCTATCTCCCTTGAGCTACCTACATTAGAGTTATCCCATCATCTTGAGTTGATAGAGGATGAGCCCATGAATGTGAGGATGATAGAGCTCACAGAGCTGGAAGAAACTAGAGACCTTATTATGAAAAATTTAGAATCACATCAAGATAAAGTCAAAAAAGCCTTTGACAAGAGAGATACATCAAGGATATTTAATGAGGGGGACCTAGTCCTCAAATGAGACTCAAATAAGGCCAAATTAGGCAACCATACCAAATTTAATAGCTTGTGGAGTCATCCTTATTTGATCTATGGATGCAAGAAACATAATGATTTCTAGCTTGCCCAATTGGATGGTGAATTATTACTCATCCAAATCAATGGCATTCATTTGAATCCTTGTTAGTAGAAGCATTACATCCATTATAACATATTTTACATATTAGTGTAGCTTGTATGCTTTACTCTAAGTGCCTTGTGTGCATTTATTTTTTGTTGTGTGTTTCCTTTTCAATAAGTGCCTTAGGCACTTTGTTTTTATATTTATTTGGATCTTGTTGCTTCAAGAAATGTTCCAGATAGGGATAGTCTTGTGTTATCTTCATGATTAGTTGAGAGAAGACTTATGACTCTATATACCCAATGGACTAGTCAAGATAAAATAGACTATGTTCTCAAGCATAATAGGTATGCTTCTCTATGAGTCACCAAAGATGTTGGCCATTTTTAGCCCATATACCAAGCTTATGCCTAGATGGATTAGGTTGCTAATGGATGAATAGATGAATATATGTTATGCATGAAATGAGTGGACCAAATAAATCATGTAGCTTGTAGATATTTTGAAACACTTTAAGTTCACTTAAATTGTAGTTTGTCCAAATTTAGAAAAGTAGGTCTCCATGGTGGTATTAACATTTAGGGGCATGAATAAGGTTTCACACAGGCCCTAGGATCTCATTCAAGTCTTGTAAATTCATGCAAAAGGTCAAGCATAAGCCTAAGTTAGCTAGATCATCACTAGGACATCGTGTAGGAATAAATGGACTAATTCACTTATGTATTTTATAAGTCCACTTAGAAATCATTATCAATCAAGATATTGTATCACCATGGAGTTATTCACACTAAGAACATGATTTACAAGTTTCATGTCTACACAAGCTTTCTATCTCAAGATTTAAGTGTTTAAAGTTAGACTTACAACATATGACATTCATGCAAGTGTCAAGTTTGAGCTTCAAAAAATAACCATTTCGATTCAAAAAGTCCTTAAAAGGTTTAAAGTTGAGTAATATATAATAGGCAACTTGATCTTACATTCTAAAAATCAAGATCCAATGGCTCATGCTAGGGGTCAAATGATTCAAAAGGTCCCTGGGTTAAATCCCTTTAAAGAGCTACAAGTTGGGCAAGATCTGATGGTTTGGATCAATCACATAGAAATTTGACAATGTCCATTCACTAACAAAAGGTGGGTCTAAGCCTAGATCAATAGACCAAATTCATTAAAACCAATGATCCCATTATGTATATAAACTAACAAGAAAGGGGGCCCAATGAGATCTATGACTCACATTATTTTATACATCTTGATCCAATTGTATGCAAATAAGTCAACATATCAAATGATATTCATGATAGGAGATAAAGGGATCTTGTTCATCTATATATCTTGATCCTCTGGTGTGTAGGAGGTCAAAAGGGTGAAGATCTGATAACAAGGATTGTGATGCCAATAGGAATAAAGATAAGTTGGAACATTCTAATTAGCCCAATCAGTATTTAATAGACAAGGTCAAATTAGAGGAACCATTTTCAACCAAAAGAAAATAAGGTCTTACAAGGTGATCTTACCATCATTAAAGCTAGATAAAATTCCATTAAATGACATGTTTATGTATTCAAGTATCAAGAACATTAAAAGGCACCATTTAAGTTAAACATAGACCTCTCGTTTAAAGGTTTGTGGCATACGGGGTCCATTTTGTGACTATGTTTGCCATTATTTAAAGGACATATATATGACAGAGTCCTTAGTTTCTATAGGTTCTTAGAGGTAAAAATAGGTCTTATAGACTTAATGGAAATTAAAATAAGCTATGTAGTTTATAGTTTTGTATCGATATAAGGGGCTATAAGAAAACCAAAAAATGAGATTGGTTTTCCATCTATAGAAAAGATCTAGTCCAGATTCGATCGAGGTAGATATATATGATCATGAAGAAGTATCCTTATCCTTTAGCATGGCCATATTTTCAAAAAAATAGACCACCTAAAATGTACAAATCAATGTTTCTATCAGACCCATGAGCATGAGGGTTTGTCCTCAAGCGAGAGATGGCATGAAGAATTAAAGGAAATGTGTAGTGTTGAGAACTGTATCTAGGGGCATTCAATGCATTCTCAAGGCCTTATGGGATTTTTCAACTTGGTAAACCAAAAATTGCTAGGAATACATGATACCTCTTCACTTTATTTTATTAGTGTAATAGTTGTTATAGATGCATATGTTTTTTAAGTTATCCCATGAGCATTTTTTTTATCCCACATTCATGGGAAGTAGTAGTTGCTAAGATTAGACTTAATATATAAGTGGTGAGGTCAATGACGGCATCCATGCATTTAGTGTATTGAGCTTGCTCAAAGGAATTTACCCCCTCAAAGAGGCCAATGATTCTACAATTCAGCCATTATAATTCACTTCAGCTGATTTGAGTTAATATATTACTAATTTCATAGTTTATTTCATGTATTTGCAATTATTTGCTAACTTGTTTATGAAGGATCCTCTGATCTAGTATGAGAGTGATTTTTAGGGCCAATTTTTTTTAGAAATTCTAAACTCTATTCTACTACATAATTTCTATAAGTATTTTTATCAAAAAATCTTAACTCTATTTTATTGCATAACTCTATTCTACATCACAATAATCTATTTTAGATCAGGGTTAGAAACCCTGTCCACATAATTATGGGAATTTCTTGGGTGAAAAACTTAAAACTAATTATAAGGAGTACCACAAGAATCCCAAATTAACTATCTAATTGATAGTACCTATCAATAAAATGGGAAATGGCCCCTTCTCGATTGAGTAGTTCCCACCCATGAGGAAAATCAAGAGCTATCACTTAGAGGTAAAGCCATGGCCAATTTTTTTTTGGAGAGTAGTACTCACTTAGATGACATTGGTGGCTAGATAGATATATATAAAACCTTAGGCAACCATTGAAAATTGGGGCCCATTCTATCAATTTCAAAATATTCATAATATACTCTCAAGAAATTAATTCATAAAGTATGAGAAGACTCTCAAAGGACTTGCATTTAGATAGTTGATATAAACCATTAAATATTCATCTTATTAGTCTCAATTTTTTTTATTAGAGTATCAATTGACTCTTAGAGGACCTGTGACCAAACATTTGATATAAAATAGAAACTAGAAAAAAAACCCATTGATCCTAAGACTCTAACCATATCTCTCCATCTATAGCCTCATTAATCCTTAAACTCTATCTAAACACTTAAAATTCCATTCATTTTCTTCCTTGATGTCCCTATCCTAATTCCACTCCTAATTCCCATAAATCTCAATTATCTTTTTTTTGGGTTTTGTCATAACTTCTATTTTTGTCCATTTGCTTCAAAAAAATTTCACAATGTTCATCTCCCTTTTTTTCTCCTTTGTCCCTCTTTGATAAATTTTCTAGTTTTTTCATTTTCACTCTTGAAATTAACCTCTTCTTTTTTAATCATACTCCCATTATGCAAAAAAATAGTAAAAGTACCTTTGTCCCTTCCGATTTTTCCCAATCGAAAAACTCTCACACCAAATGTGTCTTAACTCTAGTTTTCCTACCCATTGAAAAAAATATTTTATTCTTGTCATGCTAGTAACCCAAATAGGAGAACAAACATGGATAATGAAATTATCACCCTTAAGACCCACATCAAATATATTGATGAAACAATTCTCAGCCTTAGCCTTTAACATACCACCATGAACAACAGATAGCATCCAAATTCTTCTTCAAACATTAGGTTTTCTTACTCCAATAATTTTTGTGGGTTGAAACTTAACTTTTCTCGATTCAATGGTGTAGATCTGACTAGATGGATCTATTAGGAAGAATAATATTTTAGTCTACATAATACTTTTGATGCTAATAAGGTCTCATTTACATCCTTTTACTTGAAACATGAAACCCTACAATGGTATCATTGGTATACCAAGGCTCATGATGAGCCCATATAGACTAATTTTTTCACCCTTACTTTGTAATGGTTTGGTCCTAGTGATTTTGATGATTTCACTAGAGAACTTTATAAACTTCACCAAACAAGAATTGTGAGAGAATATCAAACAAAATTTGAAAAACTAGCCAATCACACATTGGGGTTATCCGATGAATTCTTTAGGAGTTACTTTGTCAATGGACTAAAGGATGTAATTTGATCTAAGTTCAAAATGTTTTGACCCAACACGATGATGGAATCCTTAAGGTTGGATAATTTGGTAGAGGATAAAATCATATCTTAGCAATGATTTAAATCCAATTGTGCTCCATTAAAAAATATAACTCCACAATGATCTCAAACAATACCAGCCCCCAAAACTAGTCCTATCAAGCATCTGACTAAAGTACAGATGTGATCCTATAGAGAAAAAGGACTATGTTATAATTATGATGAAAAATTTAGTCAGGGGCATCGATGTGTTGAGAAAAATCTCCACCTATTAGATGTAGAATCTTTACCTAAATTGAAGATTGGGAAGATGTTTAGGATACAACAAATGATCTGAAAGAAGTTCAATCAATTATGGAACTTGATTTTCAAGAAGACCAACTAGATATATCTCTCCATGCCTTAGCAAGATTAACCACCCCACAAATAATGAGAGTATAAGGTTACTTCAATAAGTTCCCTCTCATATACTCATTGATTTTGGTAGCACTCATAACCTTATTAACCCTCACATCACCAAATAGGTTGATTATTTTCTTTATCCTTACTCTAAATTTGAATTCATGATTACCAATGGGGTAATATTACCATGTGAAGAGAATTTTCATAATGTGCATATCTATATTGTATATTATAACTTATGCTCCAACATGTTTGCCTTACCCTGAGGTGGATGTGATGTTATTTTGGGAGCTCAATGGTTATGCATAGTTGGACCCATATGTAGACATTGGAAATATGCACACTATGATTTCAAATGTCAAAAACACACTTGGACCACCTAAGACCCCCTTGGGACAAATTTCACCCCTTTGACCACTAATCAGGCCCAACCAAAGTTAGTTTACCAAAGTATTTTAACCTAGCTTTTACTCACCTTTTTACCTTTACCCTCGACTATCGATGGTCAAGATGATTATTGATGATCACCTTAACCATTGACAATCAAGATGCACCTCATTAACCAAAATCATGTCAACCACCTACTTTTATTTTCTAACTATAATTTATCTAAATCCTATTGTGAGCCTTTACATGAACAACTTATATTTAAATAGCCTAGTTGAACCTTCACTTCCACCTCTTGTTTGTGCCTATAAGAAGAGAGGAGCTAGGAGGTGAAATTTATCTACAATTATTATCAAGAGCTTGTATATCTAGGAGTTTCTTTCTTGTATGTCAATTGCCATCAACAATCCAACACTCTAATAATTATATCAGAGAGCCAAGTTTTCCACTACCTCTCCACCAAGCCTTTAAGTACCATTACTCTATCAAAATCAAGCTAGGTTCCACCAATAAGTCAATTTCCTCAACCATCATCAAATTGACTTTTTGTAAGATAAGTACTTATTTATCAATATTCATTTAATTTATTCCCATTTTACAATCAACCTAGACTTTATCCATCTCTCAAAATCCATCTTTTGGATCTCATTAATCAGCCCTTTTACCAACCCAAATCTTCACACAGTAATCAATGATGGTTAACTCAACCATTGATGGTATATCCAACCACTGATGGTCAACTTGACTATTGATGGTCACCTTAACTACTAATGATCAACCCAACCACTGAAAGTCACTATCGTAGTGAAAACCATCAAGCTAATTTAACTTACCCACCCCAAAGCAAACCTAATTTTGTATGTTCCTTCCTATTCACAGATCTCTTTCTAATTTTTTAAAGCATACCCCAACCCTCATGCACTAGTATTAATTAGTTTGTCACTAATTTAATCATTTATATCATATTTATTAGAAACACTCTTGTATTCAATTTTAGTAACTTTTGATTTATTGATGCAAGTACTTTCCCATTCTATTTATAAGCTTAATTGTTTAAGACATGTGGATTAATAGCCCCTAAGGAATATATCACTTATGAGATATAGCTATCACCAAGCCATCAACTCAACTATCTATCTAAAAAATAAGTTTACTTTAGTGCTTTCTTATTTGTAGGTCATCCTCCTGAGCCAAAGAGGAGATCTTCATAATATTATAATTCTAATGTGTGAACTATCAATTTGGTTTTTTAACTATACCCATACTTAGTTTCTTCTTTCCCATCTTTATAATCATAAACATAAATTCATTAAAACACCATCTTATGGGATTTTGATGAACTTTGGATGTAATTTTTAGAAAATGGGAAAAAACACACATTGAAAGGCTTATAGTTGGGGTCTCTCAGCATCATGAGTTCACATCACATGAAAAATATTCTTAATAAGAATTCACATGGTGTCATTTCCTAGATCTATTCCATTAAAATGCAACCATAAATGGTCTCTACTAATCCTTCTAATCTACAAACCATTATTCATAGGTATGCATGTGTCTTTATTAAACTAGTGGGATTGTTACCTTCATAACTAGAGGACCATTATATTAAACTCCTCTTAGAAGTGTTCTTCCCAACATCATGCCCTACCGCTACCCATTTCATCAAAATATTGAGACTAAGATGCTCATTTGAGACTTATTGAAGCAAGACATTATTCACCCAAATACTAGCCCATATTCTTCCTTAGTTATCCTTTTTTTTTAAAAATATGGGTCATGGTGCCTTTGCATTGACAGTTGCACACTTAATCATATCATAATTAAGGATAAGTTTATGATCCTTGTTATTGACTAGCTTCTTGATAAGCTTTATGGTGCTCATTTTTTCTCCAAGTTAGATTTCTGCTCTAGATATCACTAGATCCAGCTTCATGAGGATGATATCCATAAGATATCTTTTCACATACATGATGGCCACTATGATTTTTTGGTCATTCCCTTTGGCCTCAATAATGCTCCTTAAACATTATAATCATTGATGAATAAAATATTTTAGCCCTACTTGCATAAATTCATTATGTTCTCCTTTGATGATATCCTCATCTATAGTAAAACATGGTTTAAGCATCTCCAACATCTGGATCTCACACTAAAACTTCTCTCTAACCATCATATTTATGAAAAACAACCCAAATGTTCTTTTGAAGTTCACATAGATTAACTTAAAAGGAAAAGTAATCTATCATAGCTTCACTCTTTGTTGCACACACTCAACCAAACCACTTTCATTAGTTAAACATCAAACAAAATTGAGACAAAGCTCAACTAGGATTTCATCACTTAATGGTAACCTTACCCTTTCTTGATGATCCTACTTGGAGGTAATTATGAAGAGTAGGATCAAATCATCTCTATGATTGAGTATAATCTCTAGATATCAATATATATTGGCTAAGAACCTGATACCCTTATCATTGAGGTGTGTCAAGTGAGGGGTTAGGCCCTAATACCAAGCCATGCATCGATTCCAATGCAAATTATTTTTGAGTCCCTAAACACAAATTGAAACCAACCATAGACTTTATTTTTAGTACCTACTCTACAAACTAGTTTAAATCACACAACTTCTTAAGGCATAAGCTAAAACTAAGATTAATTAAAACTCTAAGGCTTAACATATATTTTAGAGTGTAATTTGATTTCTTTGATCTTTTTTATATTTTCTTTGTCTAAGTAGTGAGGATGTTTTTGTTTTCTATCTCCCCTTTATCGTATGGTTCTCACTCGCTAGTAGTGAAGAGACCTTATGGAGAAAAACCCATCATAAAGCCAATCTACCTCTTCTACCTCTTCATCTATGGACTACATTTATGAACCAATAGAATCTCTTCACCCCTTGAGAAGTCCTATCTTCCATTATGAGGTTACTTAAGGAGATGTGGATTTTTCTACTTTCTTAGATAGTAATCTTGTGGCCTTGAAACATTACATTAAAACCATGTCTTACCATATCCTAACTTCATCTCCATTTATAGATATACCTTATGGCATGCCTCTCAATATTATGTGGAGTACCTCTATTGCTATTATTAATACTCAACCATTAACTACCCAAGCTTCCTCATCAACTAACAACCCCTTGAGACTACCACTGAAAATCAACTAACTCAAACTACCACTACCCTTATACTATCTACTCATACAAACCACTCCTCTACAATAGGAGTACCTAAATCTAGCACTAATAACCTTACTTTAGCTACCTTTAACCCATCAAAAAATACTCCACTTCAAAGCCTTATGGTGTCCATACCCTCTACCTTACTACCAATCAGTACAAGGGTCACCACCCTTCCATCGATCACCAACCCAACTACTGTTCCTATCTAACAAGCACCCCTTGGAACAACCTTTGGCTACATCCCTAATGTAAAAGGTAATGTACCCATTACCCAACCACTTACCTTTACCTACCCTTATGTATCCTCCACATAACCATTGACATCCACTTACCCATATGTGGTACCCTCCCAACCTTTTAACCACTATCAACATGTCTCCCAACCACTGCAACAATATGCATCTTATAACCTTTTGGGTATATAACCCTAAGTGGACCTAATGAAGATGCTTATGAATAAGATGACTACCTTAGATTCATCCATTTAGAGTGGTCATAACATCTTATTATATGACCAAATATGTAATGAGCCCATCCGTCTATTTATACCTATCAGGTCATATCCTCTCAAATGGCAACTTCCCAAGTTCTCTAAATTTTAAAGGAGCATCCCCAAAAACACCTTAGGGAATTTGGGTGTGCTTTCTATATCATCACCTATGATTATTCCCTTCTCCTCCACACCTTCCCCTTATCTCTAGTCAGTCCAACATTGGATTGCTATAATTTCATACCTAAGAACTCCCTTTTCTATTTCACCCAACTAGATCAAACCTTCTTGGACCACTTTTCAATGAATGTCTCTAAAAAATTTTATATCACCAACCTCTACTCTATCTACTAATTTGAGATGAATCCATTACCAATTTTGTGGCTCATTGGAAGAGAATTATTAACCAAATTTCCTTTTCCTTACCTTAACCCAAACTCATAGAGCTCTTTGCTCAAGTATGTGTCAAGAATATATCCTCCACACTATGTTTATATATATTTCAAACCTTTGATGAATATTTTACTATGGCATGTAAGTTAGAGAACTGATCCATTGATGAAGGAAAGGTAAAGCTCAAAAATAAGAATTCAATCAATAAAATCAATGAAGCTTCTTCCTCCAAGTCAATTAACCAGTCCAATACCAATACCAAAAGCAAGGGAACTATTATTATCAAATTATACACCCTAGGATACTCTATGAAGCTCCTATAATTCAATGTAACATTGAATCAACTCTCAATATATGAGTGAACTTGTAAGAGAGATAAATCTATAGACTATGAGGGATAACTCCCTAGATATGACTTGATGTGCTTATGATACTAAAACTACCTATTATGGGTGAAAAGGGAGAGAAATATACATAAATAAAACCTAAACTAAGAGATGATACACCAATAGTTGCTTCCATTCATACACTTGGAATTTGCATAATGAACTAAGACAACCAAACTACCCTCAACACCATTAATGGAGCTCCCTAGCATTAGTGTTTCTCATGAAGGCAAATAAAAACTCAATAAATGAAGGTAAGTGAAGGGAAGGTCAGATATGACACTACCAAACTCATACACTTCAAAAAACCTGTTAAGAGAGAAGTCATTTACAATAACACATTCAAGGATTACATTAAAATAAGATGAGCTCAATCTATACTTAACATTCAATATGGATCACTTTAACACAGTGTAAATGGAATTAGAATATAACCATCTTACTTCTCATTATCTTAAGTACAAATCAAGGTATAATTTTTGTAGGGCTTATTCCATATCAAGAGTTAGAATCCCCTTTCAATATCCAAAATGGCTCATACATATAAAACTTGGAAGATAAGAGAGAAAGGAGAAGTTCAAGAGGTATAAGGACAAGAGTCCAAAAGTGAATATTAGTTGTAATACATGTGTATGAAGTGTAAAATGAGGTATGAAACTTATTTACACATCATCTTATACCAAATTAGCCTCTTCTCCAAGTGTGGTATAACAAATCTTCTCAATCATTCTCTCTTGTGAAACTAGAATTCCAATGCGTGTTATGGACAAATGTCTCATGTATGATGATGAGAGGGAGTTAAAAAGATGATTCCACATGCATTGAGAGTTTCCTTCATCATGAAATTCTCTTACATATGCTCATCATCACCTTGTAACCATGATATCCCTCTATTAGGCTTTTTTTGACAATTAGCACTAGAAATATTTTCATATTTCTCAACTAATCCATAAAATATGTGTTATGACACTTGTATAGACACCTCATATGCTTATCTCCATCTAAAACACCTTAAAAGACCTTCAAATTTGAGTTGTCACTCTTCCCACTATGTGGTCACTCTTCTCATTTTAGATTGGCTGAAATGAGAAGCCTAGTAAAGACACTTTGGGAAATTTATAAGTTTTGAAAATGACTTTAGAAGTTTATTTGTCTCAATATTTATATAAAAGTGATTTACATCACTTAACTCCTTCAATAACCTATAAGAAACACCAATTCTATGCAAAAAACTACCTATGTACCTTGTCTATATAGAATATATACAATTAAAGCACATTGTCAAAAAATTGATAATGTCTTATATAATGTTCCTCTTATATCCCTAGCCTCATTATTTCATCTTGGTGTCTTACCAATTCAATTTCTCCAAATAAGTCACTATAGGCTTCTTAAGAGGGCTTGAAGGTTTTATTCTAACATTTGTTCATAGCCATGGCACACTATAATTTTGATAAAATGCTACTTATGGATCCTCAAGGACCTCCTTCAATTTCCTTTAATGGCTTAATTTCCCATGCAAATATTGGTGGTAGTTCTAAGCACTTGAAGTTGACATTCGATCTCATTTTTTGCTTCTTGGTGGGGTTTGAATGATTCCTAAGAAAAAAATGGCTTCTTGGAGACTTTATTTGCAAAAAAAGGGTTGTAAAATCTCTGTATATACCCTAAAATATTACTCTAACCATTATAATTTATTTCAAAAATCTTGAAATGGAAATTGACCCTTGTTTGGTTTTAGACCTAGACCTTACCAATAGTTCTGCCTACATATTTGAGATCATATTGACCCTCTAATGGTTATATTTGTAATTTTATGACTTGAACACACCCAAAATACCTGTATAAACATTAATTTATCACTTTAAAATCATATATTAGGTTTAAAATGCATATGACCTCCAATTTGGCTTCTAGCCCTACGACTTTCCTTCACACTTGACTATAACCCTTATTGTGTAGGATGCCTTGTTTTCTCTTGAGCCTTATATAAATTTTTATTATGCTCCTCCATGTGTCCCCAAATATTCAAACCTTATGGACTAATTCAATTGGTCTTCGGTTCACCATTCTCCACTTTTCCTGAAAACTACCATTCTTGTGCATGAAGGGGCTACCCTTGCTCTGAGACAAAATAGAGAGTATTAGGCCTATTTGTTTAAAAAAAGTGATTATTTTAAAATATTAAAAAATTATTAATTATTAACTTTACCAATTTTTTTATTCCATAGTTATGGGGTCTAACCATCTTAATCTTCTAAAAAAAGGGGCAAAAAACCTTGTTTTTTTACATGTTTTGTCTAAACCTCCTCATGGATGCTCATTCCAAACTTATTTTATTCATACAAGGTTTTAATTAATTTTATTCACCATAATTTATTTATTATTTAGTCTATGGATCCACCCAAAATCTCTCTCCCAAGTAGAATCCCATATTCACCTCTTAAACCAAGGGTTTCTTTACCCTACTTGTATGGATTGAGTCTATTTTGCTTGTGTGAAAAGGGAATTGGATAGCTTGAGGATGTATTGGACATGTTATTTTAATCATTTGATCATGAAAAATACATATCACACTATTTTAAATTCCCTCTTCCTTCTTTGGGCATCAAACTCTCACCATGTTCCTCTCAAGCTTATGACCCTATCTGAATGTGACAGTGAACATGGTATCTCCTTTTAGGTGCCTTTCTTTGGAAATTATAACCAAGGTTTCAAGAAATTATATATTAATTTTGACTCACCTTCATTACAATTTTAAATAATCTCCAAACCTATCATTTTGGCCCTTTAGGGCTTCGAATTGTTCACTATCATCTTGGACCGAGACAATCCTAGGTCTCTACTTGTAGGTGTTTTGGGGTTGGTCATTAGCATGAAACTAACCTTTATTGATTTTTTGGTAACTTAATTAGATTAAAAAATCATTAGGTTTTTCATTTCCACATATTTTATCCCTAAAGTGCTTTAACACTTCTCTAAATTCAATAACCTCACTCCACACCTATTGTCCCAACTGTAGGTGGTTATTCTTTCATTCATTTTAGGCCTATAGGTGTTTTATAGATCAATATAAACTTGTTCATGGTGGTATTTTTTTCATTAAAAACATAAAATTTCCTCATCTCATTCATGGTCATGCCTATCTCACAATATTTGACTTTTCTACCTGTAGGTGATTCCTCATAATCATGTATATAGACAGAGAAACATGTATTGGGGTTTAAGACATTGGGTTTCTCATTATCTCATTTAATATTAAATTTAAATAATAATTTTATCCATTATAATTATTCAACTTGATATCATAGTCCAAGACATCAAAATCAGATGCAAAGTCAACTTTTTTTATCAATATCTTGTAGATAACACCACCTTGCTTTTAGTGGGTTTTATCCATTTTTAGGCTTTGTAACATCCAATATCCATTCATCATTTGATTCTCAAAATTTTACTATTCCTTCTCCTATATGATGAATATAAGATTCAATATTTAAGGTTCCTTAGGTCACTTAAGGTGTATGCTTGAAAAGGTCATACAAAACCTTATGGACCTCTATTTGGTCATTTTGGAGCAAAAAGGCCTAATCACAGTCTGACTTCCCATTTGATGTTTTGACACCTTTATTGTAAAAATAGTATGATCAATAGGTATATCTATTACTTACCATATAAATCACCCTAAAATTGGATTGTATAAATATTAGAACGCCTCCAGAAGGCATGTTTACATATTATGACACCAGTTGTAGATGATCATTCCTTTTACATAGGTAGAATTGAGACCATGCTCTAAAAATTCAAGTTTGTAGTGCATACATTCTTTCATACAACATTTAAATGCAAAATAATAGTCCCAATAGGTTAATTACCATGTCAAATATTCAAAATTTACATTTTTGATGTCAGCATGCTCTTGTAGGTAGAGTTTTTTTTACTGTGATATACAAGGAAATCATGAAATGATAAGAAACATGCAAGGAATGTTTTCAAAACACCTCAAGAGAAATTTAAAAAAATTTAATTCCCAACATACACCAAGATAATTTCCAAAATAGCATCAAAAATTCATATCCAATGTGAAAGAAACATTTTCAAAGCAATTGAGATGACTATGAATGCAAACTAGACATTTTACAAGCCTAAAAGAGGATTTCTCAAACAATTAAACTCTCCAAAACAAGAAGCATGGAAAAATATTGAAAATCATGTATAGACACCTAAAACAAATGAATCAATCTATCCTAAACAAAAAAATCTGAGACAAGCTCAAATAATAACCCCCTCATGGTTGAACATACATAAAAATCTACCTGGAATCAAATTGATTGTTCATAAAGGAAGATGCACTAGATATCAATTTATTGTTATGAAAATGAAGTGCACTTAGAATATTATCCACCCCTAGAATCACTCCTCCCAATTACACCTGTACGGATAATGCCAAGTATATGAAGTTACTCCTTCTTTACTTACCAAGTTAAAGTGGAGGAAAACAAGTTGCATATAAACTTTTTGCATTCTTCTTGAAAACTGGGCATTGAAATGGATGATGTAGGTGAAGAGTTACTCTCCCACATTTTCAATTGATGATGGACTTGAGAAATCTGTACAAGTGCCCAAAATTTCCTATTTTTGAGGGGAAACTACTATTTCTTGATAATAACTAATTTATAACTATCCCTTGACTAATTTTGACATGATTTTACCTTATACACATTCATATCCACCTTTATGATATATTTTTTAACTCCCATCATCTGTACAAGTCAATTAATGAGCTAGAAATGTGGCTAAATGACCCTTTTTGCACATGAGATAGACAATGGTTAATTTATGACTTGAAGACACTTTAAAAATTATCAAATAACATTTTAGGACATTTACAAAATAAATTGAGCCTTTGACTAAGTTTTACCATGGTTGACCAACATTGACTTTTGTTGACTAGGCTAGTACTAGGAGAATGGACTTCAATAAGGACTAGGGGAAGGGAAAGTGGGCATATAGGACAATAAGAGACCCCATAGGACATATGAAACTTTCCTAAAAAGTTTGAAATAGTAGGGGTTGACTCAATTTTGACTTGAGGTCAAATTTGGTTAAAAGTAACCATGAACATAGTTGTCCTGAGAGCTACACCCCCATCTTCTATTAACCAATCCAATTCTTCTAATGCCTCAAAACAAAACACAAGGAACCAAACCTAGAACAACCAAAGGTAATTCAATCTATTCATAGAATCCTATGCTTCCATCTTGGATAATTTATTTAAATATAATATAATTCAAATTCCTCATCAAGCCACTCTAATAATTTGACTCCTCTCATCTTCCACCTAGTTGGTACAATGAGAATGATCTATGTGCCTTACATTGAGTGATAAGACATGATGTCAATAGGTGCAACACCTTCAAGAGCCTTGTCTAGTCCATCATTAACAAGGGGGAGATTACATTGGATAACCCCAATTCACCATCAAACTAAGCCTTTGATATATTTAGGTAAACTTTTCCAAACAATGCTCCTAATAAGAATGAAAGCAACAACATCGAGTGCTCCTATAATACCCATACAATTAACATGGTCCTTGATGCCCTCATTATCTAACCATCTAGTATCCAATATTATGATTCTATATAATCCATTGAGATAGTAGACTCAACTCCTCTTTCTTTGAACACACCAATTGAGGAAGTGTTATCCTCTCTCCCTCTACTTATAAATGCAGTGGAGCCACTAGCCACCCTTTTAGCTGATATAACAAAATAACCAACTATCGTCATCTTACCTTCACCTTTAATCATCGACCAAACCAATCCCCATTCATAAATTATTCCCAAGAAGGAAACCCTTGTGTCTACCCCTCCCACAGAGGATCCACCTATCTCAACCTTACATCCTTTGATTTACGAAGAAGATGAGATTACCATCCCTATGTCTCTACTCAAGGGCCTATCTTTTAGGTATACCATTTAGGGAATTAAGCCAACCTACAAACCATTCTCTAGGATAGTGAAAAAATTGGAATTTATCTCCAACCCTAACATGGATTGAGCCACCTTTTAGCAGTAATTAGGTCTACCTTATATCACCAAGCAAGAACCCCAAACCATATTTTTAGTAGAATAAACCATCTCTTCTTCTATCCAAACTTCTATCTTATCAACCACACCCTTTACAACTCTTACAATTCAACAAACCCTTTACCATCTGAAATACCTAGACCCCAAGTAACTAAGTCAACTTCTCAGACCAAACCAACCAAACCAATCAAAAACCTTGGTATCTTACCTACACCAAGCCTTAGTCACCCATTTATGAAATTATACCTAACCTATTTGAACCCACCAAATAAATGCCAAAACGAAGAAACTAAAGAGGCAAAACCACATAAAGGTTGTAAGGGCTGAATTTTTCCTTCTTCAACCTTGCCATCTAACCTAAAGCCTCATCCTTGTACCTTGAGAAGTAAGCCAATTACCTCTACCAAAACCCCACCTCCTCTTTTAGTTACACCTTGATAGTTGTTTTCCAATACACCTATTTTCACTGCACCAATAATACCTAAGCTACCTACCTTATGATCTTCCACCTATAGCTCATCAACCTCCTTTCTTAAACCTAAGTCATCAAATAAGTATACCACCCTATTTAAAACACCTACCACCAAACCTATTTCCAAGTGCCCTCCTAATTCAACCACCAAAACAAAGACCATTAAAACTTTACCATCTTTAGTTAAATCCTACTTGACCATTTTCCATAGGTTATTACAAACCTCTTGTTTAAACCGACCTCCCATTAGACCCTTTGACCCTTAAAATTATAAACCTATTTGGTACATTGACCACCACATGTTTTATTATCATAAGACACCTGACCATTAGATAGAGAACTACAAAGCTCTCTAAACCATCACTCATTATCTTTAAGACAAGGATTATCTTTTAATAGATGAACTTGTTATGAGCTCCATAATAATTCAACCACCAGCCATACCTAACCAAAATTCACCTACTCCTCCACTCTCACCTAAGAGTGAAGATGAATCTGACCAATCCCCTAGTTTAACCTCCCCTTTTATCCATACTATCAATGTGGTCACAAGAACACAATAAAAAGATAAGGTGAAGGCTAAGGTATCCATTCCTTGGACATACCCTTCCTCAAAATCCCAAAAAACCTACACCCAATTATCTCCATCTTAGACTAAACCTAAGGTGTCTATCTTAGGTGCCTCCTAATCTAACCCCTTAAAATCCATCAAGAGAGTTATCCTCAAATACCTCCAACAAACCTCAATGAAGATGAGTTTTTATGAGTTGATATCCAACTCTCCCCATCATCTCCAAGAACTAATAAAGGATTTATAATCCATTAAGTTCCATTTCAAGGACCCCTAAGCTCTAGCCACCTTTGTTAGTGCCCTCCATATTTATAACCCTATTACCTTTAAGGATTTGGAAATACCCTCCATCCATCCTGGGGACCTAAATCCTTCTCTAGTTATCACTATCTACATCAACCAAACATGCATCAAATGGGTCATGACTGATGGGGCAGCTAGCATTAACATCATCTCCTCTCACACCTAAAACTAACTCAATTTGTTGAATAATGTCATGTCTAAATCTTTGGTCATCCTTCATTCCTTCAATGATACCATGGCCACTAACTTGGGAACTATCATCCTTCATATCCATTTAGGAACCCACATGCTCCCTAAACTTTTTTATGTTGTAGAAGGTGAATTCTAATGCAATGTCTTGTTGGGACGACCTTAGATTCATTCCATGGGTTACATTCTATTCTTTTTAGGAAATTAAGTGTTTAATTCTTAAATAATAAATGGGTTTGAGCAATGTAAATCAATGAATAATATAATTTAATTAATCTACTTATTGGTGTAAATAGATAGTATTTTTATTTTTATAAATATATAAAGAAGTGAGAGAAAAAAGAACTTAGCTTATTCTAGTTGATCTAGACTGAGACAAGGCTTAATACTAGAGGAGTAGGACTAGAAAATAGGCTAGAATAGGTTCTTGAAATTTGTTTTTGGGTTGGATATGAGTATTTAAAGTGGACACCCTACTATCCATCACTATAGTCCTATTCTAGTGCTGTTTTCTTAAGGCTAAAAGCTTTTTGGGTTTTGTTTGGTAGTCTTGTATTACCTTATCTATGAATTTTTGAGGACTAAAAGCCTATATAGCTCAATATGTGTCTAATTTAGTATTCAAAACCCTTAATATCTCTTTGTGCTTGAATTTGAATAAAAATTTGGGAAGGAGAGAGAAGGGGTTGGTGTGTAAAGGATACACTAGATTCACTTCACACCTTGTGTGTGGGCATGCTGCCTACACACCAATACTCTAAATAGGGATCAGCTAATTTAGTTCTCCTATTGAAGTGTTTAGTGTAATTGTGTGTGATGTATGCAACTATATGCAAAAATGGATGTACTTTGGATGACTAGGGACTAGTATGAGTGCTTGAATATGCTTGAAATTCTCTTGGAAGGCTATATGCAGAGAATAGGGAAGAGTATTTGAGTGTACTTGATTTTATTTCTTGATTTTTTCTTGTAAATGAGTGTTGACCCTTCTAAATGGACTTTGAATGGATTTTTATAGGGTAATTAATGATCATGGGTTAAATAAACTTGTATTAGTCCAATAGGGAAAAAGATAAGGATTTAGGAAAATATGACCATTAGAGGTAAAAATGCACTTGGATAATAGTGCCAAAACATGACACCCTAGGTTTCAATGCTCTTAAGGGGATAAGACCTAGGTGATATATCTAGGCCTAAAAGGGCTAACTAGATCTAAAAGAGCTAAGTTTACAAGGCTATAGATGACCAAGAATTAGTGAAAGAACTATCTTAGAAGGGTTGTGTCAGAAAGAAGGTGTACTTATGGGTTGAGTGTCATTAGTCATGATTAAGTCATCCAATTTTGCATTTTATATGACTATATTTCCCCCCCGCCAATTATTCTAGTGATTTAATGAAGTAAAATACTAGGATAAAGGAATGTAAAAAAAAACATACCTAAACTTACCTATGAGGGAGAAGCTCATAAAGCTATGTGATGCTAGATATGCATAGAGAGAGAGTGTTGTGAAGTGTGAATCTACAAGTGAAAACATAAATTAGATTAGTTCTTACTAGATACAATATATCTAAAATTAGAATGTACAAAAGTTGAATAAGAGGAAGAGAAAGGAATGAATACACCTCACTTGGTATGTAAACCAATACAAAACCTATTGTGATGCTAGATTATGTTGGATTGTGCTGAGTATGTGTTGAAACAAGAGTAATATCATGAATGGAGCTAAGTGCTCAATTATTTGAAAGGTGGCTCAAGAATGTAAAGGCTATCCCTTTAGCTCCATCATCACTAACTAAGTGAAGTTAATGAATCATGCATGTGTTAATCGATGTATGGACTATGTGTCCAATCCCTCTAAATAGGTGGCTCAAGAATACAAAGGTTGGTCCTTTGGCTCCATCATTTGCTCATGAAGTGAAGATATGAAGTGATACTAGTATAAAATATATGTCATATGAAATGGCTCATGGATCCCATGGATGTGATAAATCTGACAATGTGGCATGGATAGCATAAATGTATGCTAGAAACTAGGCCACTCTTGGCCATTTTGAAAGATGGAAGTTAGGCTTGTATGAAATCCACTCTGAAACTAATGTATTAGACTTATATCAAAGCCAATTTAGGAACTTGAGTACTCAAAAAGTAAAACTTGTATGAAATTTCAATTCAAAAATGATGCCATCCACCTACAGAAGGAGTAAGACACGTAACTATTGAGAATGCTTAGAATAAACTAAACTCAAAAACAAAATAAGATCAATCTACTACACATATTACCCCCAATCATTATGTATAGAACATGGATTTTGATCTAAAAGTTATGCCAACTTCATAATCTAAACTAAAAGTGAGAACCATCATACTGTGCATGATAACCCCTTATATCTGAGAAAACTATACTAAACCTATTGAATCTGATTGATTTGGAAGTGCAAAAACTATCCCTAAACTAAACTTTTTTGCCTATTTTTGGAAAACTTGAGTGTTTTTCTACCTAGAAAATAGCATAAAAATGTGGATACCCTTATGTTTGGTGCTACTATCCATTTTTGGTGTTGTTGTCTAATGTGAAATGGTTACTAATTTGGAATTGTCACTATTTTCTATTCTATTTTGATCTATACTAATTGATCTAAATGATGTTGTTTTGACTGTTAGGAGCTTCGGTCTCTATGACAAAACCCCTATTTGATACCCCCTTTTTTTAGGTTAAGAATGATAAACTTAAAATAACTTCCCTTAGAAGAAAAGAGTCCTACAAGTGTGTTAAGCTTTATAGATATATGATATAACATTTGATATTTGACAAAATGTTTCAAGATATAACCATGTTTGTATTGATATATTGTTAAATCAATAGGGGTATGCCTAGATAGATGTAACAATGTGAAAGCATGTGCAAAGTACTGAACTAGAAATGGTACATATTAGTTTTTAGTTGTTAGTTGGAGGGATGGAGCATGATGTCCATCATGGAATCCAATAAAGCAAGGAAAATACATGATAAATATCATGGCATTGCACACATTGAAAAACAAACAAGCAATCAAGAAAACAAACAAGAAGCAAGAAGCATACAAGGATGGCCAAGGGGCCATACAAACAAGGGACATGGGCACATGTCACTCAAACTAGAAAAAAAGAATGGAAGGCATGTTCAAATGCCACATACACATATAAATGAAACAAACAAAGTTAGCATAAGGGAAACAAGCACATAAAAGAGTATAAGAAAAGGACATTGGAAAATGTCCTAAGGCACACACATGAATAGAAGAAAAGGACATTAGAAAATGTCCTAAGGCATAAGTCGGATTAAAATAAGAACTATAAAATGCAATCACACAAGCTATGATAAGAAAGCAGAGAAAAAATGTAATAACTAGAAAGATACAAGCATATTTAACTAATCAAATAAAATGTGAAAGTATGAAAAACATGTGTAGTACAAGACTAAGTATATGCTAAGAGATACGCAAGTGTTAAATACTAGTGAAATGTTGATATAATATTCTATGTAAGCTATAAATTAATTTACATCAACATGATAACTTAGAGTGTGTAATGTAGGAAAAACATAACCTAGATGGTGTAGTCATGTAGAAGATGCCCTTAGTGGGTATGTATATCAATGTGTCTCTTTATTGTAGAAGTAGGAGTGCCCCCTCAATGGGTAAAATAAATTAATCAAGTAGTTGGGTGTCACTGTACACACTCAAAGAATATCAAGTGAAGCATGGTAATGTATATAAATTAACATACAATAGCATGAAATATCAAATGTAAGTCCTAGCATGATAGTAGTATTGTGAAGCATGGATGATGCATACAATTGAAATGTTTTTGGTATTTTTGATATGGTTTGAATTTTTTTATATTTTGAATTTGTGTATTATTTTTTTATTTTGATATAAGCTATGTATAGGAAATACTAGGAAGAAATGGTACTAACTGATGAGTCTCAGATGAGACTCCCTATCATGGTGTCCTATATCAAACAACTAAATCATGTGTGATTGTGGGTCATGGGTGTATGTCTAAGATTGGAAAGGTAAAATATATGTATGTTGTAACTAATCTAAAATATTTGAAGTGGAAGCTGAATTTGGGGTCCCCCTACAACTCTAAGAAGTGGATGTAACTATAGGGCTCTTAGGGACCCATCTAGAAGTAGAAGGGGCTCTCTAAATAGGTGCTCTCTATGTAATTATATGAGACCTCAATGTAACTACTCCAGATGTAAATAATATCATTATAATTTATCTATAATCCTAAAACTATGGGGGTATATGAGCCCTCTATATTGGCATTGGATGTCACAACTATGGCTAGATCTAAAGTGGAAGTTGTACTAAAACTAAAGGAGAAACTGAAAATAGTGGAAGAATTAAAGTTGGTGACTATTAGCTAGTAAATGGCTCTAAAGTGAGGAGTGATTACTCATAAATAACTCTACCAACTATGATAACCTGATTAGTGTGAATGAACTTCATGCATCTATGAACTTTAGAAGGTACTTCCTTGAGTTTTTGAATCCATAATCGACCAAGTAATATGTCAAAAACTCTTATGCTAGGAACTATAGTGAATGGGGTGGCCATATATGTAGGACCAAACTATAGTAAAAGTACTATTTCACCTAATGAAATTTGAATATACCCAATAAAACCATTGATAAATATGTCTATCAAAGTGATATCTTGCTCTGAATAACCCAAATGTTGAAGTAGTGTGAAGGTGCACATGTTAAAAATAGAACCATTGTCAATGAGTACACAGTGAATGTGTTGATTATAAATATGTGCTCTAATAAAAAGTGCATTATAGCCTATATTATCCTCCAAAATATCTTAAAATAAAAAGGATATTGAAGTCCTAGATAGAACTCTAGACTCATACACACCTATCATACCTCTCAAAGGATATGCCACAACTGAAGGTGTCTAGTATGTAGCTAGTGGAGGATGTGTATGGTATGTATGATGAACACTTGGTGTGTCCTCTTTATCTTGTTTTAAATGCTATAGAAATGGATCTTAAAATATTTTCAAATCTTTATCTTGTGTTGGCTTTATCTTTAGAGGCTCGACTAAAGTGCCTAGATCAATTAAATTATTGTCTATCAAGTCCTGTATCTTATGCCGTAAACTGATGCATCTATTTGTGGTGTTGTGTGGTGCCCTATGAAAATATAAAAATTCCTACTGATCATATCCTCATAGAAGAGTCTCTTTTGGATTTGCTTGTTAGATAGGAGGGAGAGTGATGATGTTACATTCTAATAACTATTGTAAAACCCTAGATGGAGAAGCTGGTATATTGGTAAATGCATGATGAGGAGGTGCTGATAAAACCACATGTTGAGGGGGATCTAAAGCTAAATTGACTATTGGTTGATTCTGATTCTTTTTGTCACTAATTTTGACCTTGTATGGGACTTTTCTATTACTATTGTTGGTTGTGTTTGATATACTTGAATACATAAGTTTGCCCATTGAAATTAGCTTGACTTCTCTTCCCTTGAGTATATGACACAATTTGGTGAAGGAAAAGAATGTTTTAAAAATAATAGATTCATGCAATGTTGGTAGAAGGCTCTATCTGAAGATGTCATGTAGCTCTTGATCAGCCATGGAGCTAGTTAGTTTAGCCAAAATAGTCTAGTATCTAAGAACAAAATCTATGAGGGGCTCATTTGACCTTTGTTTTTATTGTGTAATTTGTGCATATGAAACCTTATCACCA
Source organism: Torreya grandis (assembly GCA_037957365.1). NCBI lineage: Eukaryota > Viridiplantae > Streptophyta > Pinopsida > Cupressales > Taxaceae > Torreya > Torreya grandis. The sequence continues at coordinate 6,391,538 of JARHVA010000178.1, forward strand.
ATGTTGATACTAAAATGTGCTATGAATATGTCTACTAAAGGATTGAGTGTTATGACTAGCTAATTTGGTAGACTATAAAACCATTATAAAGCATAATCCTTTACGATCCTTGGAAATAGTTTGGTACGTAGCTAGTCATTGGGTACATAATCTAAACATGCTACGTGAAAATATCTCAAATGTGTCTTTAGATCACCCTTACCATCATATAGGGTGAGTTTTGGTTGAACAAAACTTGGTGGTAAGGGTATAGAAGCAATGTGACATGCCAATGGTGTATGTAGTAGAGCAAAAGAATCCAATTCCTGTGTAGGTCTAGAAACACCTTACTCAAGATGTTTCACCTTGGATTAAAAAGATCAAATATCTTGCACAAGGGATACCAAATTAGGACATAGGGATGTACTAGCTAAAGTTGGTGGCATAGAAGAAGGTTGGGTTACTATATGGGTGGTTGAGACATAGTTACCCCTATAGTGTCATTTACAACTAGTTGTTATAAATGACTAGAAGACTCAAATTGCTTAGGATTTTTGATTTCCATGATAGATTTCAAAATTAAAGTATTATCTTTAGGTTGTTCCTTAATTATTTCTCTAAATTTTTTTAAAAAAAAAATCTTTGTTGAGGATTACTTCATTATCAACAATAGGTGGAAGTGGATCGGTAGTCCAATGTGGTGGAGTAGGAGCATTGGTGTATACATCATCATTGGTATTTTCATATTTCTCATGATCAGAGTTATCCTCATATAAATTTGTATAATCTACATGTGTAGAATCTATAACAAGAATTTGATTTGGTTATTTATCCATGGCATATGGTTGAGTTGAAGGAATCTAAGTGAATTCAGGAGGATTGCCACTAAGTCTTGTGCTTCTTCTTGAGGGAAGAGATACAAATAACTTAGGTGGCATAAGGAAAACAACTTAGATAATTAAAAAAATATAAAGCTAATATAATCTAAACAAGGAACTAGAATATGCATAAAAAGGATACAGAGCTTCAAAACATGTAAGGTGATACCACAAAAAGCAAAGAGATACTAGTATATGCAACTAAAGATTTTTTAGAGATACTTGTGTAAAATAATATTAATTTATAATGTTTAAATTTTTTTTTGAGTTTGATATGCAACTAAAATTTCAAAAAATGATGTGAAATGTACTGAAAAATAACTGGGAGTTTAGCTGATACAACTAGGGTTTCAAATGATTATTTTTCAAAATTAGTGAAATAATTTGAAAAATTTTGAGAAAATTTGTATAATTTTTCTTAAATTTTTTAGGAAAAATCAAAAAGTATTTATAAAATTGGCAATATATTTTTCCTAGTGTTTTGAATGTGTTTGTATGCAAAAAGGACCTATTATGTGTAAACTAGGGTTTGAACAAAATATGTGATATTTTTGTAATTAATTGATAGATTTATGATTTTTAAATTTATGAAAAACCAAGAAATTATGGAAAAAAAATTATCCCTAGGGTTTTTATGGTTTTATGCAAAAATTTGAAGTAAGTCGAGTTCACCAAATATTTTATTATTTTAGGAAATTAAGTGTTTAATTCCTAAATAATAAAAGGTTCTGAGTAATGTAAATACATGATTAATATGATTTAATTAACCTACTAATTTTTGTAAATAGATAGTATTTTTGCCTTTTATAAATATAGCAAGAAGTGAGAGAAAATAGAAGTTAACTTATTTTGGTTGATCCAAATTGAGACAGGGCCTGATACTGGAAGAGCAGGATTGGAAAATAGGATGGAATAGGTTACTAAACTTTGTTTCTAGGTTGGAAAAGAGCATTAAAATTGGATACCCTATTGTTCGGTATTATAGTCCTATTCCAACGATTTTGTCCTTAGGCTAAAATCTTTTTGGGTTCTATTCAGTGGGCCTGTGTTACCTTGTCTATGAATTTTTGAGGCTTAGAAGTCTACAGAGATCATTGTGCATCTGATTTAGTCTTCAAAACCCTTAGGAGCTCTTTGTTCTTAAACTTGAATGGAAATTTTGGAAAGAGAGAGAAGGGGTTATTGTGTAAAGGATACATTGGATGTACTTCACACCTTGTTTTTGGGCATGCTACCTACATACCAATACTCCAAAGAGGGATCAAGCTAATTTAGTTCTCCCATTGAAGTGCTTATTGAAATTGTACATGATGTATGTAACTATATATGAAATTATATGTAATTTGTATGACTAAGGACTAGTATGAGTGCTTGAATAGGCTTGAAATTCTCTTAGAAGGCTGTATGCAGAGAATAGGGAAGAGTGCTTAAGTGTAATTACTTGTATTCTTTCTTCTTTCTTGTAAATGGGTACCAAACCTTCAAAATGGACTTTGAATGGATTTTTATAGGGTAATTAATGATTGTGGTTTAAATGAACTTATATTATACCAATAAGGAAAAAGATAAAGATTTATGAAAATCTAACCATTAGAGGTAAAAATACACTTAGACAATAGTGCCATAAATAAGACACCCTAAATTGTAGTGATCATATCCAATTTGGGCACTATTATCCTAAGGGGATGAGACCTAGGGGTATAGATCTAGGCTTAAAAGGGCTACCTGGGTCTAAAAGAGCTAATTCTAGAAGGCTACGAATGACTAGGAATTATTAAAAGAAGTATCTTAAAAATATTATGTGAGCAAGGAGGACCTATGGGTTGTGTGTTATTAGCCATGTCTAAGTCATCCAATTTCACATTTTATATGAATACACATTCCCTCTATCCCCCACCATTTCATTACGTTTTAGTATCAAGGCTAGGTCATCACCATTCAGGCTAACCCAAGTCCTTTCTCAACATGAAACATGACCTATGACCATAATGATATCCTCATACCCCCATCCAACACACCCTCAATAGCTAGAACCTGACCCTCCACCACCAAAGGTGGATATCATAGCTCCTTCCATCAATGAGTCATCAACTAGTTTATTTATACCTTTTAACCAAATCCACACCATAGATCCTTTAGAATCAATGTTCCATCACCTTTCACTGGGGGGTACCACCTTTTAGCACTTGATGCTTTTATTACTCATGAGTATTGGCAACTTACCAACTAACTAGGATATGACCCCAATGTTAGAACTATCATTCCTTTTGGACCTCCCCACTATTAGACTCATTTCAATTATGGGGTTCTTGATAAATTCCTTGGGGATTCTACCACCTCTCTTTTACCTTTACCATTAATCATAAATTTTTCTTACCTAGATAAACAAAGCTTTGTCAAGACATACCTCCACCGATGTACTTAGAAAGGCTTCAATATTGGGTGATATGAGCATGGCACACACAAATTGATCATAATTAAAAATAGGAATCCACATGAGAAGCACATACTTGGTTTCATCTTGCTTAATAAAAAGGCCAAACAACCCACCATTACCATTTTTGAAGAAGAAACCCCTTCTTCACCAACCTCTCCACCACTTATATGTGAGGATGATGACATAATCCCACCTAAATTTTTTTCATCAACATGATCAACCTTAGATCCCTAACTTATCAAAAGGAGGGGGAGACTGTAACCATCCCTTTGACCCATTTTGAAATGATATGAGATAACTCTCCTACCATTAACACTATTTAGTGCCATGATGATGATTATATTCTCATATACCTTGGTGTAATAAATTATTCAATCCAAAAATCCCTTCTTCCTGAGTCTTCAACCATGTTAAATGAATCCACCATGGATATCAACTTGGGCACTTTGAATAATCCTTGCATTGTCAAAATTAGCCAATCATTAAATGTCTAGTAACTTCAAGACTTTCCCTCTTTCCTCTAAGACCATATCATAGAATTTACTTTGTCTTACATAAATATGCCTAGGATTGACCCTACCATTACTACCCACAACATATTCACCCACCATGATGCCAAACCTATCAAGCAAAAGCTTTAGTGCATGTATCTCTCCATAGCCCTTCTCATCAAAGAAGAGATTCAACATATTTTATTTACCAATTTCATTCAACCTACTGACTACCCTAATGGGTCTTGAATATTGTACCTATCACCAAAGCCACATGGGGACTACAAATTTATGTGTACTTTTATGACCTCAACCTTGCTTGTCCCAAATATGACTTTCCCTTACCTAACATTGACTAGTTTGTTGATCTTATAGCTAGCCATGAGATGTCATCTCTCATGGATGGGTTATTGGGTTACAATTAGATCCTAATTTCACCTGAAGATCAACATAAGACCACTTTTACTACCCCTTTGGGAACCTTTTGATATAGATTCATGGCTTTCAGATAAAAGAGTGCTAGTATAACCTACCAACATGCCATGACTTATATCTTCCATGAATTTATCCATAATATTGTCAAAGACTATGTTGATAACCTTCTCATAAAATCCAAACTCTAAAAAGATAACTTAAGTATCCTCAAGATCATCTTTGAGAAATCTTTCCATTACCATGTCTACCTTAACCCTAAGAAGTGTATTTTTGGGGTCTTGTTTGGAAAGCTTCTTAGTTTCATTGTCTCCCTTTGTCGAATAAAAATTAATCTCACCAAGATCAAATTAATACAAGACATGTTTCCCCCAACCAACATTAATTAGCTTCATAGCTTGTATGGGAAACTATAATCCATTCATCATTTTATCTCCCAATTTTTAGATTGATGCCAACCCTTCCACCACCTTTTGAATAAGGATGTCTCTTTCAAGTGGAATAGCAACTACCAAAAGGCATTTGATTCACTAAAAACATACCTTTTGTCTCCACCTATCCTTACCCCTCCAAAGTATGACCAACCTTTTTACCTATATATCTCTACCATCGACCATTCCTTAGGGGAAATGTTGGCTCATTGAGACAAACAACATACAGAATAATTTGTATACTACATTAGTCACACACTTGTAGAGTATGGGACTCAATAGACCCATACTAAGAATATTTACTTAGCTTTAGTCTTTATAGCTACTAAACTTCACCATTACCTTATTAACCATAAAACCTATGTCATAACCAACACTAACCCTCTCAAGTACATGCACTCCAAGCCATATCAAAACAAGCATATGGCCAAGTGGCTCATGCTCTTAGTAGATTTTGACCTTGATTTCCTTCAACAAAAGTCAATTAATGGGAAAGTCATTGTCTACCAATTGGTCAAAGTACCTTTAGAAGACAACCAAACTCCTCTTCTTGAGTTCCTAGATGAGTCCATCACGACCCTCTCTCAAGTGAATTTCACCTATCAAGTCACCATGTTCTTTGATATATCTAAGTGTCAACATGGTGGGGGATAAGGTATCATCCCTATCCCATTTGATTATAAACCTCTTCTTTTGTCCTTAAATATTTATTTTTAATGTATTAATGACATGGCTGAGTACAAACCCCTAGTAATAGGCCTTTAGACTACCTTAGCCCTAAGAGTTAAAACAATCAATATCTTTGGTGACTCCCAAATTGTGGTAAATCAAATCAATGGATATTACCAATTTAAGAATGATTTCCTCTAATAATACAAGAAACTAGTTGACAAACTCCTAACATCATTTGAACACTATTATATCTAGTCAATCCCATGATCTACTAATAAGTTCATCGACATGATGGCTTCCATTTCCTCTTAGATACTATCTACACCCTCAAACTATAATCTATCTATTGTTATCCATAGACTCACCCAACCTTCTTATGCCAAATCAAATTCTCCCACAATTTTCAATGTGGAGGAGACCCAACCTAACCTTTGGTATCAACAAAACTTTGACTATCTAAACCTTGGCATAGTTCCTTCTAGTTATTTCAAGAATGCTTGAAGATAATTTATTTATAGTACATCATGTTTTACCATTATGTAGATAATTATTTATAATCACAAATTTGATGGCCTCCTCTTTTGTTACTTGCATAGTCACAAAACCTCTCACATTATCAAGGAAATGCACAATGGTATCTATGGGGGTCACTTTAGTGGCCTCATTATAGCTAATTACATCCTCCATCTTGACTAGTATTGGCCTACCCTTAACCAATACTACTATGATTATGTGAAAAAGTTTGTCAAGTGTTAACAACATGCTAATTTACATCATGCACCTAGCCATAGCCTTTGGATCTCTATTAATTTTTGTCCCTTTTCACAATGGGTTCTAGACCTCATTAGGGAAATTAATCCCCATTTCTCGTAGTGACACCATTAAATTATTATCATGATCAAATATTTTACCAAGTGGGTAGAGGCTATTCCTCTAGTCTCAACCAAAACAAAGAAGATTGTTGACTTTATCAAGCATCATATCATCTACCACTTTGGTGTTCCTCATAATATTATCACTGATAATGTTAAATATTTTAAGAACAAAAAAGTCCAAGATTTATGTAATGCCTTTGGCATTACGTTAAGATTTTCCTCACCCTATCACCCTCAAAATAATAAATAAGAAGAAGCCTCTAACAAAACTCTTAATAACATGCTAACTAAAATGGTTAGTGCATCTGGTTAAGATTATCATTTACACATCCCCTTTGCCTTGTGAGCATATCTCACTAGAGTTTAAACCCATACAAGTACTACAAAATTTTCTCTCATAGTTAGAGTAGAGGTTGTCTTGCCTCTTGAAGTCTAAATCCCCTCTCTCTATATATCTTTTTAATATCTCATTTTTTAGAGTGATTATTGTTAGCACCATTTGTCCCATCTTGAGCTACTTGACAAGCATTATTTAACAACCCTCACCCACCTCCATGTCTACCAAGAAAACATCAAGTGTGCCTATAAAAAACACCTTAAAGTGAAAGAATTCAATATTAGAGATCTCATCCTAAATGAAAAATGAGATGTTACTAATGTGGAGAAAATCAAGTAGGGAAAGTTTGATTTCAATTGGATTGAACCTTATATCATAACCCATAATAATGGATCAGGAGCTTATTGATTGTCTTCTTTTGAAGGCCACCTAGAACAGGAGCCCCTCAATCAATGCTTCACATCTACATCCATTATTTTATTAAGAAGGATCATGTCTACCTTTTATCTAACTTAAGATCATCCCTTACTATCTACCCACATTCCTTCTCCTTGTTTTAGGGGGCAATCGATTAAACTTAGATCATGTGATTAGATATCACTAGTATATCCTTATCTTAAATAGTAGGTAACATGACTCTACCCATAGCATGACCCTCATGGTACTTTTTATACATTCATAGGATGGATTCCCATGATCATTATCACCTAAACCTCTTCACACCTAATCAAATTTCTTATGTTTTTAGTCTTTTCCTCCATAAAAGTGAACCAATAAGTTAGCCTAAGCAAGTCTATGTCAAGAAAAATCAAATTGAAATACCAAATTTATATCACTAGAAATCATGGGTCATTCTTAGAATTTATAGACTACTCCCTTGAATGACAACTATTGAACATCTATTTGAAATTACCAAAACACAAGGTAGTTTTCTCCCTCAAAGGATAGCCATCAAAATCACTAAGCAAAGTGTTGGAAATATTTTCATTGATGTCAAAGGTCTGGCATTATTGGTGATAAAGGCCCCTTTGCATTTAATGGTGTTTTTAATATTCATATCCTGGCTAATATGTGTTACTATTTATTTAATATTAATAAATATATTTTTGGCTGCATATAAGTCAAAAGAGGGCCCAGGGAGAAGTCAAAGAGTCATGAGGTAAAGACAAAAGAGGAATGGGATGAATTTTCTCATGAAGAGTCATCTTGAAGAATTCTAAGAGTCACCATGTGAAGACAAAAGAGGGTATGGTACATTCTTCTATGAAGGGACACTTTGAGGAATATAAAAAGTCACCAAGATAAAGACAAAAGATTGAAAGATTCATTTACTTATGAAGGGTCAACATATGACTTTTCAAATGCAAGGATATGAAGGGTCATGCAAGTTTGGCACCATTTTCCATGAGGATAAAAGGGTCACAAAGGGTGATTTCCAAAGGTCATTTGGAAAGATATAAATAAAGGCTTGAGAATCCATTTGTAAAATGAAAGAGAATTCATAGTTTGTATTTATTTTTGAAGAGAGAAAAGTAGGATATATTGTAGAGTTCTATCATTTGTTGAGTAAGTAATATTGAGAGATAGTTGTGTTTTATACACAAATGGGGTTGGTGCTCCTATGGGTTGGTGCTCACAAATCTTTTCAAGGGGTTGGTTCTCCTAAAATTTGGTGCTTGTGAACTTTGTAATTTGAGTTGGTGCTCATTCATATACTTGAGATTGTTCTCTATGGTTTTTCCTACTTTGGGTTTCCATGTAAAAATTTGGTCTCTCTCTCTCTCTCTCTCTCTCTCTCTCTCTCTCTCTCTCTCTCTCTCTCTCTCTCTCGTGTGGTTCATATTATTATTTTAGTTTTATTACAAATCTTGAAGATGTGATTAATTGGTTAAAGAAAATAAATCATATTAAGTAAAATATTTATAATATATTGATTCACCCCCCCCTCTTAGTATATTTTGTGCTTAACAATTGGTATCAGATTAGGTTCCTTTAGAAAAAAATTTACAGCTTGAAGGTAGATTGGGAAAGCATGATGGCTAGATCGCATGAAGGTTTTTCTAAAAATAAAGAACCTTTGTTTGATGGGACAATTTTATTTTTGGAGCATAAGGATGAAGACTTATTTTATGGCCCTTGGATTCAACATTTGGTAAGTAGTGGTGGAGGAATATGAAGAGCCATAGACACTTGTAACTACTCTAGCAAAAAAGAAGGCAAGTAAAAATAATGCTAAAGATTTAAATACTATTTTATGTGGTTTATATGAATTAGAATTTGTTAAATTTATGAAATGTAAATATGATGATGAAACTTGGGTAAAACATGAGAATATTTACAAAGGTGATGGAAAGGTTCAACAAGCTAAGCTTTAGACTTTCAGAAGATAGTTTGAGATTTTGAAGATGGAAGAGGAAGAAAATATAAAAAGTTATCTTTTATGGGTTGATCAAATAGTTAATCAGATTCAAGGTCTTAGAGAAAATTTAGAAGAATAAATTGTGGTTTAAAAAGTTTTGAGATCTCTACTATTGAGATATGATCCAAAAGTTTTATCAATTAAAGAGATGAAGAATTTATCCAAACTAAAGATGGATGAGCTACATGGTATTCTTACGACATATGAGATGTGGATCGAATAAGAGAAACCCTTAAAGAGAGAAGATGCTTTCAAGACATCAAATAAAGAGAAGTCTAAGATTCAAGAATCAAGTGATAGTTCTAGTGATGATGAAGATGACAATGGATCTCTAATCATTTACAAGCCAAAAAAAGGCATAGATAAATATCAAGGAAAATTACCTTTTAAATTTTTTAATTGTGGAAGGATTGGACATTTTTTAGCTAAGTGCCTAGATAAGAGTAATGGTGACAATGAGGAAGGAAAGTCTACTTAAAAGAAGAATTTCAAAGGAAAATTCAAGAAGGGATTCAAGAAGAAGATTTTGTATTTTAAATATCCTCGCTCAGTCGAAGATATTAGAGTCGGTGATTTAGAAGAAGAAGAGATTTTATTCATGGCCATACAAGAAGATGCCTCCACAAGTAAAAGTATAGATGCTCAATAAGAATAATAGGATTAAGTTAAAGTGAATCTAGAAGGAGAACTCATTTTTACCTTAGAAGAGTTAAAATCTCTTGAGAAGAAGAATCAAAGATTAAAGCTCTAGATCAAGAAAAATGCAAAGGATTCAAAGGAAATAATTAAAGATCTATAAGTACACTTTGAATAATCTAAGAAGAATGAAGAATATCTAATGCCATAGTTGAAAAAGGTAAGTAAATAATGTTAAGGTATGTTATTTAAATTGATTTTTTAAAAGTAGATCTTGAGAAAATAAATAAAGCAATCAATGATAGAGCAACTAATGATTCAAAATTTTAGAATAACACTAATATATTGAATAAGATGTTATAAAGTCAAAGATAATGTTAGCTAAGATAGATATCAGATTTGAAAAAGAGAAAGGAGAGGCCACTACTTTTACAAACAATGAAAAAGGAAAGAGCTATGTTGAAGCTCTTACAAAAGAGGAAATAAAAAGGGAAGAAGTTAATAATATATAGGACATCTCAAACAAATAAGGTTGGAAGGAATAGAGCTACAAAAGTCATTTAGGTCAGAGATACAAAAGTAGGTCCTATTTTTATGGTTACTATTTTTATTTTAATGTATATGGTTATAAGAAAATAGAATGTTGAAAAAGGGCTAACAATTTCAGAAATAAGGAGAAGGAAAGTCATCCAGATTCAAGTAGAAGCCACAACTCTTTTGCTCCTCTATCAAGCTTTAATAAAGAGGCCATAATATGTTACAAGTGCAACAAATCTGAACACATAGCCTAGTATTTTAAAAGCATGTTTGAGTTAGTCAATAAGGACCAGAGTTTCAAGGCTCCATTCATAAAGAAGAAAGTTTAGACAGATTCATGGTAGAAGAAACAACTTGAAAAATCTATGTTGGTATAGATAGCTTTACATGTATGAAATTAATAAAATCCATGGCTCATTGACATTGGATGTTTTAAGCACATGATAGGAGACAAGAGCAAGTTCATAACCTTGAAGAAGATAAATGGTGGCACAGTGAAATTTGGAGACAATACTACTGCTAAAATTGCCAAAAAAGGTAAACTAAGTTTGGATAATGGTAGAACTAAAACTAAAAATGTTTGTATGTATAAGGTCTTAAGAATAATATTTTAAGTGTAATTCAAATGTGTGATTATGGGCACACACTAAATTTTTAAATAGAAGGTTTTGAAATTAGGAGAAAAGATTCAGATGTGTCGGTTGCAGATGCTTAAAGAATAGGTAATAATTTGTATATGTTATTAGACATCAAAGGTCAAATATGTTGTTTGAGTTAGATTGAATAAATTTGGATATGGTATAAGAGAATGTGACACATAAATTTTGACAATATTGTCAACATCAACAAGAAGCAAGTAGTCAAAAATCTTCCAAATATTACAAAGCCATCTGAAATGCTTTGTGAACCTTGTCAGCATGGGAAGCAGGCCAGAAATTAGTTCAAAATAAAAGATTACTTGACCACTCAGATGTTAGAGCTTGTTCACACTAATCTATATGGACCTATGAAAACTCAAAGTACTCAAGGTGATAAATATTTCATGTTACTTATTGATGATTTTTTACGTATGACTTAGGTAATGCTTTTAAAGAAAAAATTAGAAGATTTCAGAAATTTCAAAGCATCCAAAGCATTAGTAGAGAATGAATCCAATTTGAAGATTACATGCTAAACATCAGATCAAGGAGGAGAATTCATGTCAGATTAGTTTATTGAGTTTTGTGAAGACCATGGAATAAAGAGACGTTATTCAGCAACTAAAACTCTATAACAAAATTAAGTAGTTGAATGGAGAAATAAAATAGTTTAGGATATGGAAAAGATAATGCTAAATGAATCAAATATACTAGATAAATATTAGAGAGAGGTAGTTTATACAATAATACATATTTATAATAGAGAATTATTAAGAGTCAATAGTGACAAGACTCCGTATGAGCTATGGAAAGACAAACCAATAATAGTTGATTATTTTAGAGTTTTCAATAACAGATGCTTCATAAAGAGAATAGATGAAAAAATTGGTATGTTTGAATCTAGATCAAATGAAGGTATATTTCTTAGTTATTCTTGTAAAAGTAAAGCTTATAAATGTTATAATAAAATAACCAAGAAAATTATTGAAAGTACAAGTGTCAGGATAGAAGAAGATGGAACATAAAGAATCAATGATCTAGTAGACATTCCTGAAATCATTGAAGAGGAAGATTTTGAAGAATCAAATGAAGATGAGAAAGAGAAAAAGGACACAAAAACTCCATCCAAATATGTTTAGAGAAATCATAATGAAAGTGACATCATCAGGGACATAAATGAATTAATTCACACCAAAAGAAGGATGGTAAGTGAATTTGAACAAGTTAATTTTTATTTGTTATCCAAAATTTAGCCTAAATTTTTTTTAGAAGATAGACATGATAATCATTGGGTTAAGGCAATGGATGAAGAATTAAATCAGATAAAAAATAATGATACTTGGGAATTAGTACCTAAACCAAAAGATCACAATGTGATGAGAACAAAATGGGTTTACAGAAATAAGTTGAATGAAAATGGAGAGGTGACTAGGAATAAAGCAAGATTATTATGTAAAGGATATGCTCAGATTGAGGGAATAGATTTTGAAGAGAATTTTACACCAACATTAAGGCTAGAGGTTATTAGAATGTTTCTTGCATATGCAGTGTTTAAAAATTTCAAAGTATTTCATATGGATGTCAAATCTACCTTCCTAAATGGGAATCTAGAAGAAGAGGTCTACATTGAGAAGCCTGAGGGATTTATTCTCTCAAATATTAGTATCCATGTATGTAGATTGAATAAATCACTATATGGATTGAAACAAGCTCCCAAAGCTTGGTATGCAAGACTTGATAAGTACCTGTAAAATCAAGGTTTTAAGAAAGGATTTGTTGATAGTAATCTCTATATCAAAATAGAAGGTGAGCATCAATTGATTATTGTGGTATATGTTGATGACATCATTTTTGGAGGAAACATTGAAAAGATGACAAAATAATTTCTTGATAATATGCATAAATAATTTTAGATGTCTATGCTTGGAGAATTGTCATTTTTATTAGGGTTGCAAATATTTCAGTCATATAAAAGAATTTTCATATCTCAAATTAAATATACCAATGAAATGTTGAAGAAATTTGGTTTTGAGGATTGCACACTAGTTGGCACACCAATGAGTATAGGAAATAAGGTGAGTAAGGATGAAGATTCCCCTATTATAGATCAATATTTGTATAGATATATGATTGATAGTCTTTTATATTTGACAAAATCAAATCTAGATAGCATGCATGCATTAGGTATGGTTGCAAGATATCAGTCAACTCCAAAAGATAGTCATGTTTAGTTGGTGAAGAGAATATTTAGATATATCAAGGGGACATTGGATTATAGATTATGGTATCCCACAAGTAGAGATTTCACTTTGGTTGCTCATACAAATTCAGATTGGATAGGTTGGTTGGATGATAGAAAGAGTAAAAGTGGAGGAGCTTTCTTCCTTGGTGATAGCTTAGTATCATGTTAAGCCAAAAAGTAGAATTTATTATTATTTTCTATAGATGAAGAAGAATATATTGTAGTGGTATTGTGTTGTACTCAAGTGATTTGGATGAAGAAAAATTTGGAAGATATCAAGGTAAAATATGATGAACCTATTTCTATTTTTTGTGAATACACAAGTGTTATTAATATTTTAAAGAATCTAATGATGCATTTAAGAATAAAACATATTCTTATCAGATATTAGTTCTTGAGAGAGAAGGTTGTAGATCAATAGGTTAAGATGGAATATATCAGTACTATAGATTAGATTATAGATATTTTCACAAAGGCACTACCAAAAGACACATTTGAGTATCTATGGGAGAAGTTGGGAGTAATTTATTTTATTTCTTGCCATTGAGGATCAACATCAGTTGAGGGGGAGCTAAGTGTTAGCTCCATGATAGGCCCTTTGCCACTAATGTCAAATGGGGAGAAGATTAGAAATAGGTATAGGTATAGGTACAAGTTCATAATAGGTATAGGGAATAGGTACAAGTTGCTACATTAAAGGGGAGTTAATATATGTTTTTTTATATGGCAGTATATGTAGGTTTCAAGATGTGGTAGTTTCATTTTGAGGTTGACATCAATGACAAAAGGGGATATTATTATAAGTATTGTCATTGATGTCAAAGGTCTAGCATTATTGGTGATAAAGGCTCCATTACATATAATGGTGTTTTTAATATTCATATCTTGGCTAATGTGTGTTAATATTAATGAAGATATTTTTGGTTACATATAATTCAAAAAAGGGCCCATAGAGAAGTCAAAGAGTCATGGGGTAAAGACAAAAGAGGAATGGGAGGAATTTTCTCATGAAGAGTCATCTTGAGGAATTCCAAGAGTCACTATGTGAAGACAAAAGAGGGTATGGTGCATTTTTCCATGAAGGGACATTTTGAGGAATATGAAAAATTACCAAGATAAAGACAAAAGAGGAAAGGATGCATTTGATTATGAAGGGTCACCATATGACTTTTAAAATGCAAGGATATAAAGGGTCATACAAGTTTGGTGCCATTTTCCATGAGGATTGAAGGGTCACAAAGGGTGAATTCCAAATGTCATTTGGAAAGCTATAAATAAAGGCTTCAGAAGCCATTTGTAAAATGCAAGAGAATGCATGGTTTGTATTTTTTTTTGAAGAGATAAAAGAAGGAGATATTATAGAGTTCTAACATTTGTTGAGTAAGCAAGATTGAGAGATATTTGTGTTTTATACACAAGAGGGGTTGGTGCTTCTATGGATTGGTGCTCCTATGATTTGGTGCTCACAAATAATTATTATGTTGGTGCTTGGCAAAATGGGTTAGTGCTCTTGAAAGTTGGTGCTTTCAAAATTTGTAATTTGAGTTGGTGCTCATTCATATACTTGAGATTATTATCTATGTTTTTTCCCAATTTGGGTTTCCATGTAAAAATATGATGTTTCTCTCTTGTGTGGTGCATATTATTTTTTTAGTTTTATTACATATCTTGAATGTGTGATTAAGTGGTTAAAGAAAATAAATCAGATTAAGTAAAATATTTATAATATAATGATTCACCCCCCCTCTCAAGTATATTTCATTATTAACACAAAGCACATAAACTTAGACCACTCCCTCTAAGGATGGATAAGTAAGCATTTGTCAAAATCATAGCAATTTCTCAAAAGCTTCCTGCATCGATCAAATTTCTATATAAAAAAATCAACAAAAGACCCATTATCAAAATCACCACAAACTAGTTTTGAAAGTTGCAAATGGCTCTCAAATAACATAATAACATGAAAAGTAGAATCATATTTGATAATTAGAATTCCCACATTGATCAATCTACACACATTTGAATAAGCTTGTTTACCCTTGTTTTTTCAAACACCTATAGAAGAGGCAAGCTAGTCTCACAAGAATGTTCCATTTTCACCCATATCCCCTTTACACTATATGCAAGGGATTTTTGAGCTTACTTGACATTATGTGGTTAAAACACCTTTTTGCCAACTAAAAAATGCTAATGTGAAGCATTCAAAGGGCTTGTGTTCATTAAACTAGTCTAACTTTGGTTTTGTTTTAGTCCTTTTTAATGAAGGAGCATCGTGCCCTCTTCTTACCCTATCATGACTAGTTGATATTTTCATTATGGAATTTATCTCTTGATTATATTTTTTATTATCCTATCTAGTGTTATTAATTAAAAAAACCAAACATAAGCATAACCATACCACACATGATAATCACATCTATAAGAATTTAAACAAATCAACCATTTTTACACCACATGTCTAAACATAATGAATACTCATTAAAAATTTACATGTCATAATAAATTAGGAAGCATAACCATAAACCAAAACTAGCTCATGCCTAGCTAACCATATAGTGTCTACACAACCATAACATAAGCACAATAAAGTAATATAAACATCACATCATAAGCAATAAACACCAAATACAAATAATACACCATGAGCATTGGAAATAAATAAGGATCACATATATATAAACTCATGAGTCAAATAGCATAACAATGAGTACATGTAGATAGATAGACTCTCTCTCAAAAATGTACATCTCATTGCATCAACTCACAGGTTGGAATAAAAATGATATAAAAAGGTTGGAATATATATGACCTTTTTATATCATTTTTATTCCAACCTGTGAGTTGATGCAATGAGATGTACATTTTTTAGAGAGAGTCTATCTATCTACATGTACTCATTGTTATGCTATTTGACTCATGAGTTATATATATATATATATATATATATATGTATGTATGTATGTATATATATATATATATATATGTATGTATGTATGTATGTATATATATATATATGTATATATATATATGTATATATATACATACATACATATATACATATATATATATATATATATATATATATATATATATAATCATATATATATATATATATATATATATACATATATATATATATACATATATATATATATATATATATATGCCCTAAGGGCACCACTACCTTTTGAAGCATTATTGGATCTTGGTGCCTGCCCACCTATTGTGTTAGCCAATCCCCCACCTATCCTTGTCTGACTAGATATAGATCTTGCCCACTAAATTAGGGTTGACAAAACTACCCCACCTACTAGGTTGTCCCTATACTCACCCCATCAGAGCTCATTCAGAGACTGCACCAAGATAATATCCTCATAGTACCATAGCTCCTTCACTATAGCTAGGTATCATACTCTAGGGGTAAACCTAGGTGCTGCTACCTATCCTATTACTACTCCATCTCCTCTCTACCTTAGAGAGTCCCTCTCCTAAGTTACCAAGCCTAGAGAGGTCCTAACTTGATCTCTCTCACCTATGATAGTACAAAGTTAGCTTTTTAAGGTCACAACTTGACCCTATAATATGATAATATAGCCTTATAGCATGGCCACCTATCCTTTTAGTACATGTACCTATCATTATGCAGTAGCTAAATCCAACCCTACCTATCCATGCTAGCCTATTGGATCCATGGCCATTGATCTCACACCTCCATCATCTCCTCTAATGTTTACAACTACGTATATGAGTTGGTACCATACCATATACCCATCTACAAACTTGACATTATCTATTAGATCCCTAGTTGGTAGCTCCTTATATGCACCATCTAGTAAGGTAGGAATAGGTAATGACACTAGAAATAAGATTTTTGAATCCTCTCTCCTACCTAGGGAATGATCTTGGGATGCCCCATACTTGGTCTAAATATAAATATACCTTATTAAATACAATTAGCTCCACCTCTCCATCTTCCCTATCAAGTATCCATCTGTAGCTCTAGAGGGAGTGTGTTTATCTCTTGTAACCTAGCCATACTAGAAACTAGATGTATGGCCTCCATATGATGCCTTCAACCATTAGTGCACCCAGTGCACCCATGAATCACTCCATGTCATGAGCACCAAATCTTACACCTAATGTATACAAGTCCCCCTCTATCATCCTCTATCATATAAATCTAATGGGGAACTCTATCTATATGTAGCCTACCCATGGCAATCCCACTAGTCTTAGCACTTGAATATTCTCATAGGCCCAACAATGTAGGACTAGGATAACATTGATTACATACCTCTTATGGGCCCTAAACACCCACCACTCTTTGAAGATATAAAAATTCAAAATAGGTACCCAACTAAAGATAGTCCACCCTAACAATAGCTTGACTGGTACTCCCAGTAGCAAATAAGGAAATCTTTTGCTACTCGAGTTAGGAATGACCAAACCCTATAACCCCTTAAAACTACACCAAATGCCTATAAAATAACCAAATTTTCTAAATAAATCCCTTATCCAACCCATTTACCTACCTACCCCTACTAATTCTTTATTTTACCCATACTTTTACCTAAATTCTACCCAAACCCTACTTAAGGGTTTGTCACCCAGATCACCCTAATAAAACCCATTAACTATTTACAAAATCTAAATAACCTATCAAATTTAATAAACATTACCTACCTCATGCCTCTATCTCTATCATAGAATAATCTTTTATCTCACTTCTCAACCATGCCCTCATCCACCTTGCATCTCAATCTTAGGAAATCACCTTAAGCATGTGCCTCTGACCAATCACCAACCACCAACTAAACCAAATGCTTGGTTCACTCTCTTTCAAAAAAATTCCAAAATGCTGAGAGATTAGGGCATAAAGTCAAAATAAGTAGTAACACAATGAATGAAAAGTGATTCTATTTTCACTTTTACCCCATAGTATTTTAGGGTTTTCACCCTAACCATCAATGATCACCATTTATAATGCTAACCATTGATGGTCATGATGCCCCAATTTTACACTCACACATTATCAAAACTTATTTTAGTAAAACCAACCTATTTTACCCACCCATGGAGACTACCTTATCCACCCACCTTGACCACCTTGTCACCTCATCATTGGTCTATTTTGGCTCAACTAGTACATGTTTTGTGACATTTTTTGCCTAGTCCTTTGACTATAGTAATAATTTTTTCATGTTGCCCACATTTTGAATTTTCACCACCTCACACTTACCTAACCTACTTGCATCTTTTTAGGAGCACTTCCTACCTATGATACCCATGACACTTGACTTATTTATGTTTTCCATGAGAGCACTTCCTACTTTGGATATCCATAAAAACACCTTATCTAGGAGACTAATAGGTATACCTAGATGTCATACCTAAATGTGGTCATATGGTACACTGGTCACTTATATTTATATCACCAACCTCTATTGTTATCAACCATGGAAACCTTATCTTTACATGATCTTAACTATCACACTAATTGTCATACTTTACATATTTGTTTGGGATTTAGTACCCAACCTTATCACCCACCCTCATGATGTTATACCTTTTTCATTACCATCATCCACCTTATCAAACCCATACTTGATTTCACGTCACATCATCACCTCCCAATTTGAGGGGGGACACCTACTCCCATACTTGGGGCAAGTAGCTAGATCTTTTGACCCAATAATCAGTTTTTGTTTTGTATCTTATTGATTTAAAGCCACATAATAAAAATGGGGAAAATGTAGACACCAAAAATCTACACACTATGATTATAAATGTTAAAAACACCCCTAAATTTCCTAAGACCCCCTTGGGACCAATTTTACCCCTTTGATTGCTAATTGGTCCCAATCATAGTCAGTTTACCTAGCTAGCTTCTACCCACCTTTTTACCTTCACCCTCAACAGTCGATAGTCAAGATGATTGTCGACGATCACCTTGACCACAAATGGTTAAGGTGCACCTCCTTAACCAAAATCATGCAAACCACTTGCTTTGATTTTTAAAATATAAGTTATCTAAATCTTGTTTTAAGCCTTTGCATGGATAATTTATAATTAGATAGCCTAGTTGAATCTTCAATTCTATCTCTTTCTTGTGACTATAAGAAGAGAATAACTAGGAGGTGAAATAAATTTGTAATTATTATCAAGAACTTGTGTATTCAGGAGTTTATTTCTTATAGGGCAACCACCATCAGCAATCCAACAATCATATTAGAGAGCCAAGTTTGCCACCGCCTCTCCACCAAGCCTTCTAGTACCATTACTCTATCAAAATCAAGCTAGGTTCCACCAATAGGTCAATTGCCTCAACCATCACCAAATAAAATTCTATTAAGATAAGTACTTGTTTCTCAATATTCATTTACTTTATTCTCATTTCACAATCAACCTAGACCTTACCCATCTCTTAGAATTAATTTTTTGGATCTTGTCAATGGCCCTTTTACCAACCCAAATCTTCACATAGTAATTATCGATGGTTGAATCAACTGTCGATGGTCTGTCCAATCACCAACGATCACCTTGACTACCAAAAATCACCTTAATTTCCAATGGTCATCCCAACCACTGATGGTCACTATGGTAGTGAAAACCAGAAAGCTAATTTCACCTACTCACACCCAACCAAACCTAATTTTTTATGTTCTTACCTACTCACAGACCCCTTTCTAATTTTTTGAAGCATACCCCAACCCTCTAGCATTAGTACTAATTAGTTTGTCACTAATTTAAACATTTATAACATATTTATTTGTAAGTACTCTTGTATTTAATTTTATTACCTTTTAATTCATTGATGTAAGTAATTTCCCATTCTATTTATAAGCTTAATTATTTAAAACATGTGGATTGACAACCCCTAAGGAATCTATTGCTAGGAAATCCATTTAGCTATCTGTCTAACAAACAAGTTTTTTGTAGTGATTTTTTATCTACAAGTTATCCTCTCAATCCAAAGAGGAAATCTTCTAATTTCAACATGTGCACTATCATTTAGGTTTTTCAATTGTACTCATACTTAGTTTATTCTTTTCCCTCTTTCTAATAATAAGTGAAAATGCATTGAAATACCATCCTATGTGATTTTGATAAACTTTGAATGTAATTTTCAAAAAATGGGAAAAAACACATATTGAAAGGCTTACAACCAGGGTCTCTCAACATTATAATTTCAAATCATATGGAAAATCTTATTAATAAGAATTCACATGGTGTCATTTCCTAGCTCTGTTCCGTTTAAATGAAACCATCAATTGTCTCTACTACTATTTTTAATCCATAAACCATTATGCATAGGTATGTGTGCATATTTGTTGAACTAGTAGGATTGCCACCTTCACAATTAAAGGACCACCATATTTATCTCCTTCTTAAAAGTATTATTCCCAACATTAGGCCCTACCACTACCCATTTCATCAAAATATTGAAATCAAGATGCTCATTTGAGACTTACTAAAGCAAGGCATTATTCACCCCAATATCAGCCCATATTCTTCCTCATTTCTCCTTGTTTAGAAAAATATGGATCATGGTGCCTCTGCATTGACTTCTATGCATTTAATCACATCATAATCAAGGATAAATTCTTGATCCTTATTATTGGTGATCTTCTTGATGAAATTCATGGTGCTCTTTTTTTTCCAAGTTAGATTTCTACTCTCGATATCACCAGATCTGGATTCATGAGGATGATATCCATAAGATATATTTTTGCATGCATGATGGCCACTATGAGTTTTTGGTCATTCCCTTTATCCTCACTAATGCTCCTTCAACATTCTAGGAATTTATGAATAAAATATTCTAGCTTTACCTATAGAAATTCATTCTAGTGTTCTTTGATGATATCCTCATCTATAGTAAAACATGGTCTAATCATCTCCAACATCTAGAGCTCATGCTATAACTTCTCTCTAACCATCATATTTGTGAAAAATAATCCAAATGTAATTTTAGCTAAGATGAAGTGGAGTATCTCTGACATTTTTTTAAGCCCAAGGGGTGGAGGTAGATCCTAAAAAAATAGCTTCTATGACAAATCGGCCTCATCCTCAAATAATTAAGAGTCTCCATGTTTTTTTGGGGCTAACTAGATACTATTGTAAGTTTGTCTAGTATTACAAGAAGATTGTAGCTCCACTAATATCTATGTTGAAAAAGGATGTTTTTACATGGACACAAGTTGTTGAGTGTGCATTTGAAGAATTAAAATAATCTATGTACTACACTTATTCTAGTTATGCCAAAATTTTCCAAGACCTTCACTATTGAGAGTGATACTTTTGATAATGGACTTGGTGTTATTCTCCTCCAAGAAGGATTCCCTATTACATTCACCAGTAAAATCCTTTTTTGGCAAGAATTTAGTACTCTCTGCATATGAGAAGGAAATGATGACCATTTTACATGTCATATAAAAGTGGTGGCCATACCCACTGAGGAATAATTTTTGCATTAAAATTGATCACCAGAGTCTAAAATATTTCCTATAATAATGGGTCTTAAGCCCTTCACAATAGAAATGGGTCAACAAACTCATGGACCATGACTATGAGATCACTTCTAATAGAGTAAGGACAATATTATGGCTAATGCTCTACCTTGTACATATATGGACTAAGCTTCCCTTTTAGTTATTTCCATCCTAATTCCAAATTGGTTGGAAATTTTATAGTAGGTGTATGTCAATGACTCCTCATTATCTCAAATCATTCAATAGTTGGCCACTAACCCCTCTATTTTATCACATTATTCTTGGGATTGTGTTTCTTTGTGATACAAAGATTGTTTGGTGCTTCCCCAGAACACAGATCTTAAGTAGTCTATATTCTATGAGATCCATACTTATCTATTTGTAGGTCACTCAAGGTTTCTCAAAACTTATGATTGAGCATGACTCAACTTATTCTGGAGGGAATGAAAAATTCAATTCAATAGATGGTGGTTGAATGTGATACTTACCAACATAACAAAGATGAAACAACACTTATCCTAGGTTACCTGAACCCTTGCCCATCCCTACTAGGATTTGGTCTAATATTTTTATGGATTTCATTGAAGGGCTCCCTAAATCTAAAGGTAAAATAGTGATCTTTGTTTTGGTTGATTGCCTCTCCAAATATATTCATTTTTGTGCCCTCATCCATCCTTATACCACCTACACAATCACACAAAGTTTCTTGGATCATATTTTTATCTTCATGGAATTTCTTCATCCATTGTCTCATATCATGATGCAACCTTCACTAGCCATTTTTGGGTAGAACTATTTCACTACATCAGCACCCAACTAAAGATGAGTTTTAGGTATCATCCCCAAATGGATGGGTATACTAAAATTATTAACAAATGTTTCAACACTTTTCTTCATTTATTCACCTCAAAATAATAACATCAATGGGAAAAGTGACTCTTCTTAGCTTAATGGTGGTACAATACCTCCTACCACACTTTAATGAAAATGACTCCATATGAAGTAGTTAATGTTCAAGCAACACCAGTGCTCCTTTTGTACACCCCTAGTAGTTCATGAGTTTAAGTGGTTGACATGATTATCTACACCTAAGATCAGATCCTTAGCACCCTATGGGACAATCTTCATATGGCACAAAATTAAATGAAACAATAGGCTGATCAACACCATTCTGAGTGTAATTTTCAAGTAGGTGATATGGATTTTATTCACCTATAACCATATAAGTAATCATCCCTAAAACTCATAGGGAATCATAAGCTGACTCCCAAGTTCTATGGGCCCTATAAGGTTCTCCAGTAGATTGGGTTAGTTTTTTATAAGATGGAGATCCCACCTTCTTCCCATGTTCACCTGGTATTTCATGTCCCTTATTTGAAGAAAGTTCTTGCCACCAACATTAGAGTGCAGACTATTTTACCAAAACTTGATAATGAATGATCCATCCTTCTCGAGCCAAAGGCAATCTTAGATAGGTGCACACACCAACTTCGCTCCCACTCCATCATAAAGGTTTTAATTAAATGGCATAGAATGCAACTTGATGATGCCACATGGGAACCATTATTTTAGATTCAACACCAATTCCCACATCTAAAGATTTGAAGAAAAAGTTGTTTTTAAGAGGGAGGGGATGTTAGGAACCTGTTCTACCACTTCACTTTATTTTATTAGTGTAATAGTTTCTATGGACATATATGATTTGTAAATCATCCTGTTAGTATTTTTTTAATCCCACATTCATGGGAAGTAGTAGTTTCTTATATTAGACTTAGTATATAAGTAAGTGTTGAGGCTAATGAAGGCATTCACACATTATATTGAGCTTGCTCAAGGGAGGTTTCTCCCTCAAAGAGGCCAATGATTCTATAATTTAGCCATTATAATTTAGTTTGGCTTATTTGAGTTAATATATTACTAACTTTATAGTTTATTTATCTACTAACTTATTTAGGAAGGATCCTCTCACAAACAATGTCTTGATTAATCAATAAGGTGGCAAAACATTCATTAGAGCAAAAAAAGTGGTAGCTCAAGCTTAATTACTGATCTAAGATGTTGTGTTCCCTCATTGATGGCATGATCTTACATTCTTTCTCTCTCTCCCTTCTCCTATATATCCTAGTATCATTCCTATTATGGGGGTTCTCAGCTCTTATAATTTGATATTCTTTTTTGGAACAAGGATACTCATTGAGACTCTTGAAAAAGTGTGCTCATTTGATATGGTTAAACCTTGTCAATATATTATAATAATTGCCTTTTTAAGTAATAATATCAACTCTTTACTTATCTCTTATCTTCAATTAGTGCTTAGTATGCTTGTGTATGATAAATTTGTGAAGGAGAACCTTCCTAATTTGTTGTCCTTTTAATTGCATCTTTGAAGGTGTTTTTGAGCTAACTTGTAGGTCTATATTAGTGTTCTACTTTGACCTCTTCTATGAGATATTTATGAAACTAGTGAGATTGTGTAAGTTATAGCTATCTTATGTTGATCCAATGTGTGTTCAAACTTATATGAATGTCCATTTAACTTTGGTGCAATACCCTTTTAGCCTTATTAGGATCCCTTATCCTCTTTCTAACCTTTTTCCCTATGATTAATTCGTATATATTAGTTAATATGAGCATCAAGAGTAAGTAGGCCTTCTTCAAAGGTCCAACCCCACCATAGGTGACCCATAACCTAGGGTTGTTCCCATTGTGTAGCTCAATTAGAAGGGGCCTAAAGAACCCCTCTAAGGGTGCATATTGAGCCTACAACAATAAATTCAACATATTATCTAAGGATTTATTATTTCTCCTCTCAATGTACTCTATTTCTCTCTATTTTAGATGTATTCTTGATTGTGCCCAACATTCTTAGAACATGCACTTTATCTCACTTTTCTCTCTTTTGGAGAGGAGTTTTATCCTATTAGTTTTCTCCTTTTCTTTAGTTTATGGGAGTTGCATTATCCTTGGGTACCTTATTGTGCCTTATTATTAGGACCAAATTCTTCTACCCACTTAAATCATGTTGTTAGGGGGGGTGTTAATGTAGATTTTTACCACTTTTGGTTTTACCTATACAATTGGTAGTTAGCTTATTAGGGTTTTTAATATATTTAAAGTAAATATACTTAATGTGTTTTATAATTTTGATTTTATTTGTTACCTTTTTGGTGACCTAATATCTCACTATATAATTTACCTCCTTTATACTTTTTGGCTAATCAATTAATTAGTTAATAGATTAATATGAAGCTCACTTTTGCATTACATCTTGATCTCACCTACTACTAGGGTTTCATGTAATTTTTGATGTTCAAATATATTGGAGTAATCTAAAATATGATTCTTTTTAGATCTATTTGAAATATAATTTATCTAAAATCCCCAAGTCTAAGGATTATTGAAAATAAGAATCTTTTATCAGTTATTATTATTTTATTTATAACTAAATTAGAGAAGACCTTACACATATTATATAACCCTTAAAAATTCTAAGGTTTGTGTGTGTGTGTGTGTGTGTGTGTGTGTGTGTGTGTGTGTGTGTGTGTGTGTGTGTGTGTGTGTGTGTGTTACTTATTTTAAATAACCTAATTGGATTTGTACATTATATACATGCATGTCTCACTTTGTCTACTCATATAATAAAACATTTGAATGTTATTCTTATATAAATAGAATAACATCATTATTTACTCAAACATAATTAATTTATCCCATGGAAATTTTTTAAAGAGAAAAAAATTCAAATTCATTAGTATGATGAATACTACTAATGTATTTCTATCATTAGTTCAACTAAAAATCATAGTCTAATACTATAAATACTTTTTTGTCAACCTAAACTAATAAATTTATAATTTAATTTTGAAATAAAAATATTAATTTAATTATTAAATAATAATGAAGAACTCTAATATATCAGTTAGTAGAATCATATAACAATAAAAAATCACACAATAATTTTCATCCCTAAACTATAGTTGATACAACCAAAGAAAATACATTTTTAATTTTTGAATATGGTTCAATATTATGACCTTGTGTTCACATTATATTTCATGGGATAATGGATATTTTAAAAATATTAATCCATTCCTGAAAGTGAAAGAAAGAACATGTTTATTTAATATTGAAATATACAACTCAATCAACATTACACATGTTTCTTTCTTTAAAATTCAATGCATAATTGTTTAAACCTAAACTAGATAAGAGGGGGCTATCCCACCTTAGAAATATAATAGGGTTAATAATATATAAATGATAATGCACAATGGTAATGAGTAGATCTATAGTAAGCCAATTAAATTCTAAACTCATATATAAACATACACTAAATTTCTTATGTTGAGTATAGGTTAAATATAGAAACTAAATCTAGGCTATGCATCAAAATGAGAAAGAAGTAATATAATTATCTCATTTTTATACTAACATAGTGTTGAATATATAACATGCAAAAAAAATGTAGAATGATATTTTATACCATTTGTCAAATTTTGGATCTGACACTTTTAGAGCTCTGGACACTAAAATCAACCTAAGATGGTAATATATAAGTTTGACACAAGTGTCTTATACATAATATTTTTTGAAAAGGATGTGACCACTTGTATGCTTATGTATTTTAATTTAGCTTCACTCTAGTGCATTCAAATATGGGTCGTAGATTGTCTCTCCTCATGAAATGTCAAAACCCTGGTTCTTCATCTTTGTTGTGACCTTGGGAAAAATAGATTAGTGGGCACATGATGTCAAATTGGCCCTAAATATCCCTTTGCTAGTGAGAACTAACTACATATCCAATACTCTGAAGAGGGCCTTAGAATGATGTAATTCTCCCCTATGTGTCATCTCGTGTGTGAATCATATAATATTGTGTAAAGAAATTACAATAGTGACCTATATTTTAACTTGGAAATTTGAGCTCTTAGGTTACTCCTTTTCATATTTTAGACTTGTATATTTTTTACACCTATGAATGGTATGAAAATATGGAATATTTTTTTAATTAAATGCTTGATATAGTGATTTTGATAAGTTACCTTAGTCTCTTTTGGTATTTTTTTAGGTTTTCCTTGGTGAGGAATGAATGAGGGTTGAGATTGTATTTATATCAATCCCTCTGGATAAGTAACTCATATTAAACAAATTATGATGACCATTAAGATATGTTTGATTTGAAAAACATATGATTTTAGGGCATTCGACACTTGTGTCATGTCAAGATACTAATGTTGACACTAGTGTATATTCTAGATTTGACTGTCTAGAGAGAAGGAAAGTAGGTACATGCTTAGAATTTGTAGGAGTGGAAGATAAATACATTTTAATAATTTTGGGAAAGATAAAAGGCATATGTCATCAACTTAATACTGATCATACTGAGGGCAAGATAAGGGATATAAGATAAAGTAGATGCAAGATTTACAAAAGTAGGAAAGGTCCATAACTGAGAGGAACAACCAAAGTCTAAGTTTTCCAAATGTAAAATATTGAGGAGGTATATAATGCATAAATATTGTAAACATTCCCCCATTTAATATATTAATTAAATTGATAGTTTAAAGTAAATGAATTCATACCTAGGTGTGTATGACATACTTTGTCTTTGCATATGCCCAACTTGAGTGCTTTGATAGTGACTAACCTATAACCAAGAACATGTTATAGTATATAATTAGTGCATATAATATGAAATTGAAAGTATTTAAAATAGATTCAAATTGAAAAATCAATGTCTAGGAGTACACTTTTGTGTTGATGTAACTATCTTTCCTATTGGAAAGTTGATTTGAAAAAGATGTATCATTATAAGGCTCTTAAATTGACATTAGGAAAAGTATAGATAAATATTGAAAGTACATATATCCAAGGAGATAGAGAGAGATATTTGAAGGCACATGCCCCCAAATTTGGAATAAAAGTGAGTTACCACTTGGTAATTGAGATTATCTCAATCATGCAACCTAATGATAGTTATAACTTAGTTAATGTTAGTGAACCAATCTATCCACACTATCAAAATAGTGATTCTGAATAATACTATCAAGTCCAACCTAAAAACTTTATAATATTGAGTGATTTGATCACCTCAACCATACCAAAAGATGAACCAACTATTGCAGTATATTAGTTCAATATAGTTCATAAAAGTCCAACTATTGGGTGGTGATAGTCCCTTAAAATATGCTAAAATTTAAAATTGATTTGGATTTTCAATATTAGGCACAAATTATATAACATATGCACCTTAAATATGTATCATGCTGAAACTATGTATAAAAATGGTACCAATGTATAGAATTATACCATAACTATGAATCTGAATCATATAATTGCATGTTTTGGATAATTCATAAAACTATGTAAGTGTGGAAAACATACTTCCAAAGCATGCCTCCACTATATATAGGTAAATACGAAAACTAATATAAGTACCAATGTGGATAACATATTTCCAAAACATGCCCCCACTACAATTTGGAGATGCTGAATCTTGAATAAGTGTGGAGAACATGCCACTAAATCTAAAAAGTTTGAATTTGTGTAAGCCATTCCCATATGAAATTCCCACATTAAATCTAAAAACTATGAATGTGTGGAATCCATTCCCATATGGAATTCCCCCACTGAATCTAAAAACTGATATAAGTACCACATATTGAATGAGTTGGAAAATATGCTTCGAAGGCATGCTCCCATCAAATCTAAAAATGGTGCTAAGCATGGAGAACATGCCTCTATGATATGAACCCACTAATATTCCCCCATTTAGGTGAGGTAAATATAATAACTGGTAGTTACCTCACCTCAAAATGATAATACAACTGTATGATCTATGAATGTAACCATGTAGCATATAGAAGGAACATGTCTAGATAGATGTAGCATTAAAGTACATATAACCAATATGATTACATGTAGGACTAAGATGCATGATAATAATCAAGTAAATGTATATATAGTAAATTTACAAGCTCAAAATGAAAATTAATCACAAACACAAGAGCACTCAAAAGTAAGTTAAAAGGCAATGGTCTAAGGAGATCAAAAAAAGGGTTATGTTCAAATGCCACACAATCTAAGGGACATGACTTAGTAAAATGTACACAAAAGCAAGGATGACATATTCAAAGGTCCATAAAACAAGTAATTACATATGAAAATGTCAATGAAAGAATACATAGTCATAGGCGATGCAAGTAAAGGATCATATTTGAAATGATCAAACAAGGAATATAATAGCAAGTCAAGACACTGAATGAAGTTCCCAAATTAAAACATATGCAACCAACATAAACATGTCATAATATCCCATGGATCAAATTTGTTAGTAAAAAATATCATGTGTATAACATATGAAGTACCTATTTTAATATGTAATCATGGATAAAGGCATGTGTAAGTGCATATGTAAGATCAACATGATAGGATAGAGTGACCATCGAATCATATAAAATGTGTGCATCAAGATTGAAGAAGTGGATGCCACTAGTATTTGCATGAAATAAGTATAGGTAAATCTAAACATCAAAAATAAGATTGTATCATGTGTTTATGTATGCCTATATCACACTTAAATAGAAGTGTGACACATGTGTATATGTATAAGTAACTAAGTATGCCATCCATCAATATGGATCTAGCACATCGATGTGAAGGAGATAATAGAACATGTAGGTGATGAAAATATTTTTGTATTTTTGAATTTTTTTGAATTTTTTCATATTTGTAAAATATTTAAAGAGACTACTCTAAGATCTCATCCAATAGATGGTCATAGGTATTTCTCCCCACTAGGTACCTAACAACCTTAAGTTGGATATTTTACATTATTTTCATCATAATTTGATAGGTTGAAAAGGTACATAACATTTTAATCCTCATGTTGATCATGTATAATAGAATAATTAATGATATCATTTAGAAAATGTATTAATTTGCCTTCATGAGGAAAGCAAATACCTTGTTGATTTTGATCAATTTTTTATTCTATTTGGTATAACTAAAGAGTTCCTAGTGTAAGCACATATGGAGATGTGGTAGGCATAACCCAAACCCATGTTTAAATTACTTTATTACCACAATCAATTGGTATTATTAGATTGACCAAGGAGTCTTTCTAACCTCCATTATTTTTTAAGTTTATTATATTGAAGCCAACTTGTTATAAGCATCTTACATTACAATTAGTTTTTTCTTGTGTAGGATAAATATGGTTAAGACAAAAATAAGCACCACCCATGTATAAGGTAATCGTTAAATCTTGTTGGTGTGGATTTTTTTTTTTTTTTTGTGCACTTTGATATTCTTGATTAAGATATGGACCTTTTATTCGACCCATATTAATTAACATTTATAAACTAGTCATATAAAGATTAGTAATACTACATTTTTATTCATAATTCTCCTTAGGTAAGTTATCTCCATTATTTTTGTAAGGGATAAAAAATTTATACTTGGAGGGAGATATGTTAGGTTCCATTTAATGAGTAATTATGAAGGAAGCATATCTATGCAAATCATTATATAAATGGGTAAATGACTCATATTGTTTATGTAATATTCTTTCCTTTAATGGGGAAAGGAAGCCTCTTCTAAATATAAATTGTTTTCAAAATTGAGGGGCTAAATGATAGCTCATATGATGTACTTTTTAATTCAATAGTATAATCTTTAAGGGATTCATCATTACATTGTTCAAAATTGTGCAAATGTTCTAATGTAAGTTTTGACACCTTATGGATATTGAAAACCATGAAGAATACATCTTCCAATTGTAAAAAAGTGGTTAAGGAACCATTTGGTAAACTATAGAATCGATTTCTATCCTCATTGGAAAGACTCATATCAAATTCCTTTAGTAATATTTTTTATCTTGTGCCCATTGACCAAAATAATGCACATAGTTAATCATGTGGTTGAATGGGTCCTTGTGCCTCAAAAAGATAGGCAAATGTAGTAATTAAAAATATTTTGGATAAGGATATTCAATTATACACTTTTTAATAGGTTTATTATTTAATGTATTTATATGTTCATTATTATTATGAAAATATATTTACATTTGAAGTATAGAAAACTGATTTTGAAGATCCATAATAGTGGTCATCATAGACATAATATATTCCATGTGCAAAGAGTGTTTATCATAGATGTTATCATTTGTTGAAACCCATCACCTTTGTTAAATATAGGCATATAACTATAATCATTATTATTTATAATAAGTGCAATTTTATGATCACTATATGTAGGGTGACTTGATAGTGGTATTGAATCTTTGAACTTTGGTACTTTTGGTATGACAATTTGAGCTTGAACAATAATTAATTAAGGCCCCTATTTTGATATAGAATTTGTTTATAATGAATTTATGATGGAACCATCATCTTTGACAAGGGGAATGTTATTTGGTAATGTAGTAATTATGGGGTTGCAAATTAATTTTCTTGAAGGCATGTCCTTCTTATAATTTATTTGTAAATCATTTATAATTTATTGATGTATTTGTGTAAATTTTTGGTGATCAAGTGAAAGAGCATCTTTTTAACATGTACCCACTTGTGTGTTAAAATGTTCATGAATGGTATGATTATATGACTTGGATTATTGGAGCCTCATTGAATTTTATAAAAATCCTAAGGCTTTTCGAGATTCAAATTTTTTAGGAACAATAGGGTAAACTATACCTTGCTCATGTTTTATCAATCCTTGGCCTTTGTATCCATATTTTTACAAATATATACGACCAAAATCATATGATGGTTATGTAGGAAGTATGGGTAAATGTTATATATCTTCAGTAATATGGCTCAACTCATCTCTTGAAATGGTAGGAGTATAACAGCTACCACCATTCAAGGATTTGAGGTTAGAATATTTATCAATTAGAAGGATGTAAGAGTAATCAAATTTTACCCCTTATTTAATATAAATTTGGAGAGTTTCATAGTCATAGTCATCAAATAAATCAATATCATCCATGATAAAATATATAAACTAAATATAGATTAGTAAAAAGTGAGTAATTAATCATCTTATAATGTATGCTCAAGCATAAATGATGTTCAAAAATCTTCACCAAATGTTTAATCCAAAATTGGATAGGGAATATCCTCCCATAGAAGTATAATAGGGTTAAAAATATATAAATTACATTACATAAGGGTGATAATTAGATCTAAAACAAGCTAATTAAATGATAAACTTAGATATAAGCATACACTAAATTTATTACACTGAGTATAGGATAAATATAAAAAGTATAATAAGCTATGATGGAAATGAAAAGGAAGTAATATACTTATCTAGTGTTGATGATAACATAGTGATGGATCTAGAACATGTAGAAAATAGTATGGAAAGAGATTCTAGAATAGTTGTGAAATTTTGGATCTGATGCTTCTGGAGTTTTAGACACTAACATCAGGGTAGGATGGTTATATTGATGCTACTATTTGGGTTCGATGAGACTTTCATGTATCATAATTAAAAATGATGTGACTGACTATATGGTTCTATATTTAACTTCACCCTCACTCTAGTGCATTTAGATCTGGTTCATGGACTATCACTCCTCATGAAATGTCAAAACCCTAGTTCTTCATCTTTATTTTAACCTTAGGGAAAAATGAGTTAGTGGACACAAGGTGTTGAGATGAACCCAAAGAACCCTTTATTAGTGATCATTTTTACATAGACAATACTTTGAAGAGGGATTTAGACTGATGTAGTTCTCCCCTATGTGTTAGCTTGTGTGTGAATCATGCAATATTATGAAAACTAAGTAAAATAGGGATCTATCTTTTAACTTGGAAAATCAATATTTTAGGCTACTCCTTTAGTACTTCAGACATGTAGATGTGTTGTACCTATTACTAGTATGGAAATAAGGAAGATTTATTTAATTGAATGCTTGATAGAGTGCTTTTGATAAGTTGCCTTGATCTCTTTTGGTCTTTTGCTAGGTTTTCTATAGTGATGAATGAATTAGGGATAATATTTTATTTATATTAATCCATTTAGATAAGTAACTCACATTAAAGTAATTGAGTTGAACATTAGGATACACTTCATTTTAAAAATAAATGCCTTTAAAGAATTGGGCATTTATGTCAAGTCAGGACACTAAATTTGATGCTAGTGTCTATCCTAGACATTAGTATCCAAGGAGCATGGGAGTAGGTATAGACTCAAAAATTACAAGAGTGGAAGATAAATACATTTTAATCATTCTAGGTAAGATATAATGCCTAGGTCATCAAAATAAGATTGGTCAAACTAAGAGATAGGACAAGGGGAATAAGATAGAGCAAATGTGAAAATTTCAAAATTGAGAAATGTCCATAATTAAGAGGAATACTGAAGGTCTAAATTTTCCAAGTGTACAAGATCAAGGTGTTACATACTCCATAAATGTTTTATATAATAATATAATTGTAAACATATTTTGAATAAGACAAAAATATAAAATAACACATAGAATTGAACATCTAAATTGTCTTTCATTTGATACCAAAATGTCCCCAATGATTAATAGAAAAACATAATGAATTATACAACTGACTAGTGTCCCTAAATTCAACATTGAATCATATACACAATGATATAATAGTGATTTTTATATTAACTAAGAACACCACAATTGTAATTACAATCACAACTAAATCTGAGTTTAATTAATGAAAATAAACATAAATACAAATACAATCATGCAAAATATCTATCTAATAATCCAAAATAATCAAGCCTTCAATAATGCCTATCAAAATAGAATGAAGCTATGACATACCATTTCACTTTAATTTCCATCACCATTTAGAAATTAAATATTACTCCTTTCTAAGTTTAAAATAACAATACAAATTTAAAAATATGTATAAAAACTTATGCATATTTGAATCAAGTTTTATCTAAAGTATTCATGCTTAATAATCAAGTGAGTTTACAATAAAATTTTTTATAAGAACATTTACAAACAAGAGTTTCCATTTTTAGGCAATGATATGTTTTAATAACATAATACAAATATTGAATCATTCTCAAACCTTATTGACCATCTATTAATGAAGTCTAATTTTATGTGCCAAAATTTATATGATACAAATTTTATTATAAAAATAAATAAAATTATATGATATGTAGAGATAAATACTAAAATTAATGTATTTAAAACTATAATAACTATTTCATGTTTTCCCCTATAATTATTCTTAATCAAAAACAATAAAGTTGGCTAGAATTATTCTATGCAGTCACTAATGCAAGGGATAATATTTTTAGTAAGATGAGCCCAACCATTGGTGGCACTTACCACCCTAACCATAGGCCTTGAGATTATGATAATTTTGTGGACAAGCACACATTTCTATAAAGGCATAAATTTTAAACACAAGTCAAGCTTGTTTTCACTAAGTGATAACAAGGGTTGACCAAAATAACCACATCAAGGCTCTAAACAAACAAACAAATAATTAAAAAGGGTTAAAAATGATTCTAAATCATCAAATCACAATAAAATACTAATAAATAATCAAAACAACATCCATTTAGGGTTATAATGGAGATAAAAACACAACCCAACAAGTCCAAACACATAAGATGCTTATAATAATGACCTAAAAAAACCTCAAAATTTAAAGCTTAATATTGAATTCAATAATAGCTTGAAGTGAAAATATAAGTATTTCAATTCAATCACAATCATTAAATGCAAAAAACATGAACTAAAAAAAAGGTTCAAAGCACATTTGAACTCAATACCAAACATAAAATATAATTTCATAAAAATTAACAATCATAATAAGGAATTGGGGTCAAGTATAGCCTATGGTTTTAATTATCCTTCATTCCACATACTTTATCAAACCCAAATAGATGAGGGTTTATTTTCTTCCATTTTCTAATGCTAACTAGGGAAAGAGTTCAATAAGAAACCAAGAGTGATGGCTTACCTTTCAAAAACCATCATGATGGAACTTAATAATATATTTTTTTCTTTTTTATTCCTCTTTATTCTCATTAATCCATACATATATTTATTTTCCAATACAAAAATTGTCTCTTTATCCACCCAAAAAATACTCTCAATAATGTTACCATTAATATTGGATGTCATGGACAAGTAGTAATGTAAAATGGCCCAAAAAAGAAGGTAAAATCTATGTAACACATAGTTATGAACTCAAAATTAAACTTAACCTTCTATTACCATGATGTGCCCTAACTTCATAGAGTTTACATCATGTATAGGTCTACTTTATCTACCTAAAGTTGTGTGAACCAAAAATTTATTATCAAATGGGAAGTGAGACCTACTCCCTCATTTATAGTTATCCCCAATAACCGACATGAGCATGAAGAAGGTGTGAATGGATGAATAACACATAAATTTAGGGCTATGTATATTCTCAAACATATATGATATAAAATGAAGATGGATCAAACTACTTGTGAATATAACCACTATTAACATCATGATGGTTAGGCTATCAAAAATAGGTTCAAAAGTTAATTCTAGGTTGAACTAAATCAATTGAACTCTATTACCCATGGTTAATGTGGTGGTACACCCTACCCAAATTTAATTAAGTGCTCTCCAAACCATGCAATGAGGTCTCCCATCAGATGACTCATGAACTTGATATTATGGTAGGTAGCCATTAATATTATGTTAGAAAGCCAATCAAGTATACAATATCTATTGACTCATGCCCCTTCTCCCCATATACCACTAATATTCACTATGGTCTAGGCCCTGACAACACAACTCAGTCATGATCAAACCATCAAAACTCTAAATAGATAAAAAATAATAATAATTCTTTTGATGTAACCTTGGTCATGGTACTAAACATCATCATTATGTCTTTGACCTTGATTAATGTCTTAATAAAAACCAACATTTAGATAATATCATGAACTTGAACTTTTATGAGGTATAATCCAAGTATGATTCTAATTAATAATCAAACCAATAAATTCCCAAGACTATTCAATAATTTGATCATGTCAACCAAAGAAAGAATTATAGATCTTAATAAAAAGAAGAGATGAAAAGTAAGATAGTGTCACATGCAAGAAAAATAAATAAAATAATGAACAATCACTCCTAAAAACCAAGTGATTAAAATAGTGAATTAGGAAATAGTTAAAAAACTAAAAGGAATATGATTTAGTGAGAAAAATTGGCTCTAAGCCAATGATGGCCGCTTAAAACAAATACAATTATGCACAATACACTATATTCACATTATTGATAAGACAAACAATACTGGGTGGAAATTTAAAAATTTTAAGTATGTTTTATCACATATTTATGCTTATATAACACAATTACTACACCAATTTATGGAATACATCCAACCTTAGGGCTAGCTCATCAACTGTACCTAAAACCATACAAATGACATTAATAAGAATTATATTTAAGACACAATGATAATCACAAGTAATCACCGATATAATCATGACATACATATCAATTAAAAAACTAAAAGTATAGTATACATCAAAACCAAAACACTAAGATACTTCAAATAAGTATTGTATCTTAGGAGTTCAAAGAGCACACAGACATTGATTAGTTCCTTGTTAGTCCAAATGATAAAAATCAAGCATAACAATACATTAGAACAAAATTATCTTTCCTAATAACTATGGGAATCATAACATAGTAAATAAGATCACAAAATAGAGATAAAAAGAACCCAATTAATTTACCTCCTTTGTCAAATTTGATTTCTAATTATAGGTTAATACAAAAAACTAGTTATGAAGATAATTATATTACAAATTATATTGATAAATGCCTTTTACCACTGCATGGGAAAGACATTTATAATATTTTAATGGTCCATTGAACACCTATGGTATATGTCATAATAAATTTGAACACCTGCATTAGATAAACTTAAGAAATAAGGATGTATGTGCTCAAAGTATGACAATAAGAGTCTTATAACAATGCTTATAAATGGTGGTAACACTTCTACAATGGTTATTTGTGGCTTTGTTTGAATCTTGGCATAAAATGGGAATTACAACACTAATCTCAATGGATTCTTGAAGGTATTCTATTAGAATAACCTTACATACAAAAGCCTATTGGCATATAGTATGGGCACTTGTATTTATAGATTTAAGAACTAAATCTAACCTTAGGGAGGTTAGGTTAAATTATAATTTGGGTTGAGTCTAAAATAACCTAGGTTGAATTAGGCTAACCTTGGGTTGGTTCAAATCACTTATGAAATCTTGACACCTCAGTTTCAGATATTTGTGAGGCATGACAACTCACTTTATATATTTATGAGGTTGTGATTTATAATTTTGGAATATTTAAGAAATAATAAATCACTTTATTATCTCCTTTGACCTTTGACTTCATTTTTGACTAAATATTCCTTTTTTATAAATGAAATTCACTAATATAATTTGTAATTTTTTTATGCAAGTTAATTAAGATTTGTCATGTTATTAATATTTCTTGGTGATTTTTAGCCTTTGTCAATTATTTTAAATGTTTTGAATTAAAATATTGATAGGCCAAAAGTATCATATTACTAGGATAAAATTTGATTAGGGTTGAAATTGAACTAGTTTATTGGTGCATATAGGTTACTATGCTAAATAAACTAGCCTCACCATGTTTTGATTTATTAAATCCCTTAAAAAGATGAAATTAGGCAATTTAGGTTATTTCTAGGCTTAAATTGTGTTATTTTCTATAAATTGAATTGAATCCTAGTCTAGGTACAAAAGTGGCCAAAATTAAGTGTCTAAATTTTTGAGCAAAAAGTGTAAAAGAGGGAGAAAGAGGAATATTCTCTATTTTTCTTGAAACAACATCATAAGGAGGAAAAATGCAAGTTTCAATTTCATTTTCAAATTTAAAAGAGAAAGGAATAGAATATATAATATCACTTTCTAGTTTATATACATCATTGCCATATGAGAAAGGAACATTAGCATAACTATCATTTGAATCTTAAGTTGCATTATTTCTAATATACTTTGGAAAATTTTCATTAGGAAACCTTTGGTGTGTGTGTGTTTGTGTATGTATGTGTGTGTGTGTGTGTGTGTGTGTGTGTGTGTGTGTGTGTGTGTGTGTGTGTGTGTGTGTGTGTGTGTGTGTGTGTGTGTATATATATATATATATATATCTTAAATTATAAGAAGAGTATAATAACATGCATCTACACTAATTTGAATAGTATTATTATTTTCATCTTTCCAACCTAAAATTATAAGGAGAGAAGTAGTACATGTATTTATATAATTGATATCTAGAGAGAGAGAAGTATTACTTTCATTTGAATGATCTAAAGAAGGAACAATTTATTCAAAATTCCCAATAGTTTGGAAATAATTCAAACATTCATCCTTTTTAACATGTTGATCATTGGAAAGAGAGGAAATTCATTGTGTTATTCATGATAAAGTATTATTTTTAGCATTATGAATGCTAGCTTCTTGCATGTGTATTGTATCATCTTTATGTGATGCACTAACAAAGTTTATCATTGGATGTATAATAAATAGGAGAAATAGGCTCCTAATATTCATATCCAAGAGGTGTATAGACATATTAATAACCATATGAACACATGTTATGATTGTCAATATATTCATTTAGACTTACATTTTCATCAATTTTTTTTCATTATCATATTTGTAATAAAAAATGGATGGTTGAGAACATGTTATTTTTCCATAAGATCCTCATAGGAATGTAATGATCAACAAGAAGATTAAACAAAACATCTAAATGATGAGAATTCTTAGGTTTTTTAATAATAATGTCCATGATGAGGGTTATAAGTTTGGACACAACCAAAAAAAGGAAAAAGATAAGGCTCAAGGGAAAATGTGAAGAAGCATTCCTTAAGCTATGCCCATGTAATAAATTAGATAATAAAATAAATACAATAATATGAAAATGGATTTTTGTAGAAGGAGAAACCCTTAAATGCAGTCTAGGGTTTAGTTTTGATAAGAATAGAGATTGGGTTTACTATAATGTTCTATACAAAATGGGTATATTACATAAACACAATATGTAAATAAAATGTTTGAATGCAAAGTTGTAATATTTTGATATCAGTAATGTAATATAATATTTGATAATAAGTTCATTCGATCATGTGAAATAAATATAAATTATTGCAAAACTAAGGGTTAAGAGAAGCATATATTATTTATTGTTCTTTTATGAAATGCCATTGTTGTCTAGATTTGTTTTAGTTTCACAATTCAGCTATGTGTTCTATTTATTTAGGTTTTTAACTATTTTTCTTCTTCAAACACTACCATAAAACTCAAAAACTAACATCGATGTTTGTGTCTTTATAGATGTTTCTATCTTGCCTAAAATATATACTATTTTATGAATCCATCAGTTTCACTTTTATGGGGTTTTTTGTCACATTTCTACTAATATATTTGGATCTTGCACATAGGAAGTCAGTTATTGTATATAGATACCCTAGATCTTCACCCTTAGATCATGTTTTACAAAAAAATGGGTTAGTAGGCTCATGGTGTTGATTTGACCTTAAATACCCCTCCATCATTAAGTGTTTCCTATATAGTCAATACTCCAAGGAGGGCCTTAGACTTATATAGTTCTCCCTTATGTGTGGGAATGTGTGTGTACAAGGGTGAAATTTATTATATGAAGTTAAATATAGTGGTATCGATTGTAAATTGACAAATATCACTCATGGGATAATCTTTTAAGGTTTCAAACCTTTTTTTACTTCTCCTATGACTAATATAGAAATAGGGATGAACAGGGCATAATAACTTAGTTGTGAAATTTATTGAATGAGTCTTGGTAGGTGCTTGCTTTGTATCTTCTAGATGAAGAATGAGAAGGATTAAGATTGTATTTATACCACACATTTTAAAAATATTTCATGCTATATTTAAATAAGATAAATAGGCCAACCCATAGGTTTCAAAACATTTAAAATTTGGAGTAATTTTGGTAGCTGGACACTAGATAAGGATTTAGACACTATCATCAGTGTTAGTGTCCCTCTATGGCCAGTAGTGTCTAGAAAGATAAAAAATAGGTATGGATATGAAACTAAAATTTAAGGATGTTTATCATATTTTAATCTTCTTATGTAGTGTAAGTGACCCATGTCATCAGAATGATATGGATTAGATTAAAAGATAAGAATTTAGGCATAGTGAGATGAAGAATGTGAGCCTTTCGATAGCATAAAGGTCTAGAACTAAAGGGTAAAACCCTATGATATTTTTTCAAATGTACAAGACTAAAATTTTATAATTATTTATTTTTAGTATCTACACTGACACATCTCCATTATTCCTCCAAACCCAAACTCACCAATCAAGCCATGTCCTCTACTAATAATTTTACTAGTAAATCAAGTAATTAGTTAGCATCAAATGACCAC
Organism: Torreya grandis; assembly: GCA_037957365.1. Classification (NCBI taxonomy): domain Eukaryota; kingdom Viridiplantae; phylum Streptophyta; class Pinopsida; order Cupressales; family Taxaceae; genus Torreya; species Torreya grandis. The sequence goes on from JARHVA010000178.1 coordinate 6,431,468, forward strand.
CAAAACTTTCATTCTTATTTTTTCCTATGAAATTATAAACAACAAAGCCTAGTAGTATACTGTTAAATAAAAAATATGAAAAAATTAACTAAATTTAAGAAAATTGTAAAAAATTCAATAAAATATAAAAAATAATTAGATTGGCCATGTTAGTTCTATGAGATCAGCCATCTAAAAACCAATATACTAAAACTACCATCTTATTCCCATTTTCTACTAGGTCAACCACTTTAGTTTATCATAGATAAATCATCTACTTGATTTTTTATTAAATTTTCCCTATTTCCACTATTTCAACTAGATTGGCCACTTTCATGTATACTAAATTGATGATAATTTCAATTCTATACTAAATCAACCATGACATCATGTTTTCATGTTTCTACTAGATCAACCCCTTTATTTTATATTAAATCAGCCATCTTTTGAATCTTATAGTAGATCATCCATCTTTGAGATATTATGCTACATAATTAAATTTACATGGTTGATTCTATTATTTTTTGGTAGTGATTCCTTTTTGTCCCCTAAGAATCACTAAAATTTTAATGACACAACTTTTTATTCTATCCATTATCTATCAATTTTTTGTCTATAATTTCAATCTTGTTAGGGTAAATTATGTCCCATAGATTTTCCCTGATGCTTACTTTTCATAAATGTAACCTATATACCCAACTCAAGCATTAATTACTTAACTACCTTAATGGACATAATAGTTGTCACTAATGCCCTCATTTGTATTTGCCTCTTATCCTCTCACCATAGTCTCCCTCTACATCAAAAAATCCCACATAGATCTCTCCAAATCTCTAAAAATTAAATGTTCATATGATTTTATTTTACTTATTTATAGTAAATTTTGAAAAAAATAAGCCTTTCAAAAATTACCCTTCAGATTTCATTTTTAATCAAACATTTATTTCCATATGCCCATTTGAAAAACTAAAATAAATTCTAACATCTTTGTGTAACAAGAAATTTTGTGGTACTAATAAAAAAATTGTATACATTATATTTTTATCTTATTTTCATCTTGTTGGTTATAGTTACAAATTGATGCTTTATATTTGCATTATATGAACCCAACCTTCTAAATCCATTTTAGTACTTATTTGACAATGTATAACATTATTTTTCTATTCATCAAGGTAAGTGAAGGTATGTATGTTTATTTATGTTCTTTCATTTTAACTCACTTTGTCAACATTCTTTACAATATTTATTTTTATGATTTTATGTTGTTATACTTATTTCCCAAAGCATGATCCTATTTTACACTATTTTGACACTAATGACATTTGGGTGGGGCATATGTATACACTTATATTTTTTACTTATTGATAATATATTTTATAGGATTTAATGGACCATCAATCTCTCGAAGTTCACATATGATATAAATGTAACTAAATATTGAAATAAACATTGAATAAGAAATAAATTTTAAGTAATAAAGTTATCTTGAAGTGAGCACAAACCAAAAATTTGAGACAAATGTGAAAAATGGGGAAATTATCATATAGAGAAAAACCTCAAAATAGTATTTAAAGATTTCAACAAGAATATGGGATTATAATAACATGTATATGATAGGATAATAATGGCCTTAGGCTAAGAGAGAATCAAGGATGCAAGAGAAAGACTAAATCAACAAGAGTTATTAGAGTGTTGTATTTATTGAATAATGTGAGAGGAGATCTCTTTATAAAGAGTTAGAGAGAAAAGGAGTTACAAATGCAAGCTCTGAAGGAATAAATGAGTGGATTCTTCAATTGATCTTATTGACATAGAAGTGGTGAATATATACAATGTTCAGGAGGTAGTTATTTGGTTGAATAACCTACACATTATACTAAAAAATAACCACTATCTCCTTAGTTAAGCTAGTTGCTTAACAACATATATAACTAGCCAACTTAACCTACATTATGCTCATTTAATCACTAAATGATGTTGTATAACAAACCACCATACTAACTACATCTCCTAAAAGTTTAACTTAACAATGTGATATTATCAAAGTTTGCCAACATTCACCCTTTTATTACATTGTTCTACAAACATCATATTTCCTAATAGTGGTCCCCCCTTTATTACAAACACTGTAAAAAGATTTACACTCTCTACATAGCCTTCTCACTTTATAAGGTGGTTTCCATATTTTTGGCTTCAAGGTATTGGTGATACCTTGGGATTTACTTGTAGGATTACCAAAAATCTGTAAGTGTCAGTAACACTTCTCTTTGCTAACCATGAACCTAAAGGGTTGTAGGAGGTTTCTACTACACTTTAGTGGTTTCTTAGATTACCACAAACCCTTTTCCAAGAACCAAGTGCTACTTTAGTTATTTTACTTCCCACAACATTATTTTTTATGAGGTATCAAATTGGAAAATAATGCTTAGTACTTTATTGAAAAACATACTACAAAACATAAATAAACACACCAAAATTTATCACCATAACAATGGTGCAACTCTATCATAGGTGACTCATGAGAAGATGCCAGTTGTCCTCTAACCTCCATGTATCCTCCAGCCTCCAATAAATGAAGCTACATCACTTATTTGATGTATTGATGAAGATCATATGCATGTCATTTAGAATGAAATGAGGTCTCCCCACAATACTCACATGCTCACCAGATGTTGAGTATGCTCAAAAATACATCCGTGTACATTTAACCTAATATTTTTTTAAAGGAAACTCAATTCTTAATATTTTCACAACTATATAGATATATCAACTATATCAATTTTTATAGATATTGATAGATAAATACTTTAAATCTGATCACACAACTTTTATTTATCATGTATCATAAAAATGACTTGTTAAAAAACTAAACTACTAAAGATTATAAAGGATCTATAAATACTAACCACCTTTAACAAACATGAAAACCTTATGTAAAAATTTAACATTATGTTGGAGATGGTAATTGTCATCACACATGGTCCTCCACTCGTAATGCATTAGGGAGATCTACACTATGGCATTCCCATCTAGGTGATAGTGGTGTATGGATAACAATTTAGCATAATAAATAATAGGTTCAACACCTATGATGAAATGGTATTAATCAATAATATCATCAAAACATTAGCCTGACATGATATATTGAACACAACTTGCTAAATATTGGAGACTCTAATCAAACTAGATCTATAGACAAAGTCAATCAATCATCGAGCCAGAGACAGAGGTCTAATTATAACTTATTCATGTAGGGGTAGTCAATTAGATCTAGATGGGTCTACACATGAATACTTTGGTCGATCTATACTTATAATAGTAAATCAATGAAAATACAATTCTCTAGAGGGTATAATATAACAAGTTGGATCAATACAAAATAAGATGTACAAGATCCAAGTGTTTCATCAAATGAGATCAAATCTCCACTATAATAATGTTAATATCCAAGGATTCAAATCAAACTATCCCAAATATAAATTATGCAGATTACCCTAATATATGTTATGACTATCTATACTAAGCACTTCTAACATTATTCTTTTTCTCATCAGGTGGGGTGATGAAGAATAATTCTCACCCCTACAAATAATTTACTTTTTCATCACAAATTAGGACCGGTGATGCTCTGATACCAATGAAGGAATAAATGAGTGGAATGCTTCAATTGATCTTATTGACATGGATGTGGTTAATATATAAAATGTTTGGGAGGCAATTATTTGATTGAATAATATACACATTATACTCACAAATAGCCATTGTCTCTTTAGTTAGCTATTTACTTAACAACATATATAACTAACCAACTTAACCTATGTTATGGTCATTTAAGCACTAACTAGCACTATATAATAAACCACCATACAAACTAAATCTCCTAACAGTTTCACTTAACAATGTAATATTATCAAAGTTTGCCAACAAGATCTAACATGTGTTCCATGTATTCCTAATCTTTTTAAAAGTGGGGAGGATGTGTGTGACATGTGATGGGAGAGGAGTTATATGTAGGTAACTCTAAATCCAATAAGTAGACTAGAGAGGTGAGTGACACCTCAAAAGGATAAAATAATATGCATTTATAATTATAATAAATGAAAATACACATAAAACTTAGGATAATCCTATAAACCTATAATAAGGACCCAAATTAATGTTAATTATCCAACACTCTCCCTTAATCTTATATTTAGGGTTATAAAAGTGTAGAAAACTTTTACAAACAAGGAACGGAGTTTAAATTACATAATACTAATCCTTAATAAAAACTTCCTTCAAGAGGAATTATAATAGATTAGAAAGAAAAGAAAGTGTCACCAAAATTCATAAGGATGAAAGTGTGATCACCAAATATATCCAAGAATCCTCTTTGGACAATGTGGTTGAACTATAATGAAATACATACCAACAAGGATTAGTGATCCACAAAGCCTACAAGATAAAAATACTATCACCAATCTTTCAAAAATAACCAATATGCCAAAAAAATGATCTATATACATAATTTAATAAAAGTAAATTTACAAAAAAGGTAAATGGAGTAAAGACAACTTCTATCATAAAGTTCATAAACTTTCATGAAAAGGAGTTAGTCAAAATAATCAAAGCATATATCATGTGCAACAAAAAGAAATGAATGCAATAAAATAGATTTAGATAATCAAAATGGAGACAACCAAGATGTTTCACTTGTAAAATATATTTTTAATGAAACATTAGAAGAATTATTACAAGAAGACATATCAAATAATTTAGAATATTTGTTTTCTTTAGGAATCCAAATAGTTTTACCCTTAGAGGTAGGAGAATCAATTGTTTTCCAATAATGTAAAATGTTATGCGTGGATTTACTACAAGATTTGCATGGGTGAAATTTTTGACATTTAGATATGAAATTCTTATGTTTTCCACAATGTGTGTAAGATTTAGTATTTTTGACCAAAGCATGAGCATATAAGTAGTATAATCAAAAGAATTTGTTTTATAAGTCTTTCAGTGTGGAGCACAATAAGATTCTAAATTTTCATTAGAAGAATTTCAAGCATTATAGCCTATACCTTTATAATTTGCATTAAATTTAGGCAAAATAGGTTTAAAAATTATATCTTTACACTTACCAAGGCCACCACCACCATACCCCATAGATTACATTATTTCTAAGCTGGGGTTAGAAACATGATGATGCAAAGTAATACACTCTTTAGTAGGTGAAAAAACAACATTATATGTTTGAGCATGTTTAAAAAGAGTTTAAATGTTGACTAATTTTTTATTATATGAAAATTTGCAATAAAATAATGGTTTGATTTTAACATTTAATTTAACGTTGCAAAGAAATAATTTCATTATCCCTTTCAATAATTTTTTTATTGATATCATTAATTATCACATCATTTGGATTGAGGAGCCCCATCATCTCCAAAATATTTTTCTATTTAAAACAAGATTCAATATATAAAGTTGAAAAAACATTATGAAATAAAGTTTCAAATTATCATACGTCAAATTATCTTCCAAAATAAAATCATTAAAAGCATTCAAATCTTATTAAAAATCAACTAAAAAAAGATTAATTCTTTAAAGCTTTATTTAAAAAAAATTCAAGTGTAAAAAAACTTTAAATTTCAATTAAATCTTACATAATGAAAACCATTATGAATTTGATTAAATCACATGCCATAATAGATTGGATGTGGAAAAATTAATGCATGTATTTGAAAAGGAATTAAATGGTTTTTTTTTAATTTTTTAATAAAAAATATATAAGCTCTTTTTTAAATTTTGAAACCCCTACTTTTTTTGTGGGGGAAAGGCAATTTGATATGAAGAGAAAAATCATTATAAGTTTTCAAAATACATAATTTTAATTAGATATTACCTTTCACATGTGGCACAAGAAATGAATAATTTAAGAAATAAAATTCCACTTACATCTAAATGCCAATTACAAAGCAAAGACTTGATAAAATCAAAAGTGCCACACATTACCAAAATGCCACATGGTGGAGGTAAAAATTTCTAAAACACCTAAAGTAAAACACAAAATTGAATAAAAAATAAGGCATTAGAAATCGTGATTGATTATGCATAATGACACACATTACACTAATATAAGATAAGGAACTTTAAATGGTAAAACTACTAGTGTTGGACTATGTAGACAATCAATTTTGGCCACTTTCATTCTTAAACTAATATTTAGTTCAATTTATATAAAATGACATAATTTAATCCTAAAAATCATTTTAATGCCCAAATTCATCCATGCAATGGATTTAAATACTCAGAAACATCTTGAGGTTTACTTATTTGGAGTATTATCCTATATTCACCCATAACCTAGTTTAATTTCCACCTTAGTCAAAATTATGACCCAGTAATTTGACATTCTTGGCTTGTTGTGCTATTAGTTCAAAAATATTTAAAATAATTACCAAAATCTAAATAGTACTAAGCAAGATTAATTACATTACTAATCTTAATAAACTTGCCCCTAAGTAAAAATTCCAAGTTGAATTAGGGAATTTCACTTATCAAAAAATGAATTTTTAGCCAAAATTGAATTCAAAGGTCAAAAAAGCTAGTACAATGATTTATTAATTCCTAAATATTCCAAAAAGGTGAGTCGCAACCTCATAAATATCTAAATTGAGTTTTCATGCTTCATAAATATATAAAATTGAGGTGTCAAGATTTCATGAGTACCTTGACTCAACCCAAGGTTATATTGAATCAACATAGGTTATTTTAGACTCAACCAAAGTTAGAATTTAACCTAACCTCCCTAGGGTTATAATTAGTTCTTATAACCATTAATACAAGTGGCCACACCATATGCCAAGAAGTTTTTTATGTGTAATAAGAAGCCATTGAGAGTAATGTTATAATTCCCATTTTATGCCAAGATTCACACCAAGCCAAGCCAAAAGATAATCAAATCTACAAGTGACCATTGGAGAAGTGATACCACCATGGAGAAGCATTTACAAGAGTCTATAATGTCATAAAATGAGCATGAACATCCCTATGCCAACAAGTAGACATCAAATTTGACAAAGAAGGTAAAATACTTGTGTTTTTTATCTCTATTTTTTGATCTTGTTCATTATTTTATGCTCCCCCTAGTTCTTAGGCAATAATGTTTAGTTCTAGTGTATTTTTATGCGTGGATTTTTACCATTTCAACTAACAAGGAACTAATCAACATTTTGTATGCTATTTAAACTCCTAAGATACATAATGGCATGCCTGGTGGGACCACACACACTACATACATAATGAGATCATATTTTGACCTCCTTGGAGATAATAAACATTCATTTTACATCTTTTTTTCTTTCATTTTATCTAACTTTCCTATTTTTTCCTTTAACTATGGAACTGCAAATTCATTCTTGTGAAACTGCAAAATCAACAAAATTAAAATCAAAATCATCAAGTGAAATCATGAATTAATTTAAAAGAATCATGAAAATGTACCTATATGATCTCAACTCTGCTAAACTATGAATTTAGGGCCCAAAGTTGCGAAATCATCAAGGTAAACTATGAATTCACCCTATAGGAATCATAGTTTTTCCTTTGTTTTATGGTTAATTGTAAATTTGTTTATAATTTGAAAAATCATTATTTATATTAGAAAAAAAAAATTGAGTTGTGAAAATGTGATAATAGGTTATGAAATTATTATTTTGACTAGTGAAATCATATATCTCATTGCAAAATTGTTTATAAATAGTGATATTACACTTTTCTATTTTCTATTTTTTTAATAGGTTTTTATCATAATTGTAAAATCAATGAGTTGAAGTGTGAAATCATGGAAAAAAGTTATAAAATCATTTAAAAATAGTGAAATCACTCTCTATAAGTCTATATTACATTCTGGGTTTCTATGTTTCTATATGCCTAAACAATTTCATAGCTCACAATCACTGTGTAACTATGAAATCATTCTAAAGAGCTAATTTTTGTCTTATTGAGGTAACTTATAGGATTTTACCATGAATAAAGCACAAATTAATCCACTAACCTTGTTTGTAGATAATTGAGAAAATAAAAGGAATTTTAAGTGCTTTTAAATCAATTTTTTCTTTGCAAAATTAAAATTCACAATAAATGTTAAATTTCATCCACATTTGGTTGAGGTGCTTTAAAAATCACTTAAAATTTTTGTATTTTAGCATTTAAATTTTTTTACAAGTGAAAACAAGGCCAAGGGGTCAAATTTTCAATCACATTTGATTTGGTGCTATTAAAAAGAGTATACACTTTAGTTAAATCTCTTATAAGATTTTTTACTTTTTGTTTATTCCTTATTATTAGCTAGTTTCAAAGTTCATAGATTAAATTATTTGTTTGTGGAAAACCAAAAAGTATAGCATGTATGCTCCCCACCTTCCTTTATAGGGAACTTAGGTGACTAAAAGTGCTTGGTTTATTTCCTTTTTTTTTTAGTGTTGTTGGAAATAATGCTACATATGCTCCCTCTAAGCTCAAAGTGATTTGGGTGACCCAAAAATAACCCTTGAAGTCTTTATAATTTTCACTTATTTATTTTCTTGCATTTGGCTTGTGGGTGGGAGTTCATAAACTCCTCATAAGTTATTTAGGGGTGTGTCAACCTGGGGTTTCATCTCTTATCATCATACTAACTTCAATCCATGGTGGGGTATATAAATCTAGGTAATTGATATTAGGATTGTTAGGGGGGTAAATAGATAGCCTCTTTGATGCTAATGAAAACTTATGTTAGTTCAATCTAAATATCATACTTCACTAAGGAGTAAATAATTAAATTTGGTGTGCAAAGGAATAGACCTTTACATAGTAAGTTAGATAGTTTAAACCCAATTGACATGATTATGACCTTATATAAGCCACACTTATTACCATTTAGTGTGTTTTAATACATATAGGTTTTAGTTAAACCCACTTTCCATGGAATATCTTACCAAATGCCAAGTGATACTCATTCTAAGTCCATGCCATGTTCTAATGCTTGAGAGATAGAGGGGGGCGTATAAACTCTACCTACACATGTTCTTTAATTTTTGGATTAACACTTAATTCCTCATGTGTATTGGTATATCATTAGAAACTTTGGTAGAATCTATGCACACCTATGTTAGTTTTAGGGATACAATGAACCATTAGTGATATTTCTATTTTCTTTGATTTACATGTGTGTTTTAGACTAAAATTGTTTGTTTGTGTTGTCAAGTCCAAACAAGTCCAAAACCATCATGTTGTTTTCACACCACTTTAACCTAAGATCTATTCTCTACCCATTTTGTATCACACTTTTTTCCTTAGTGTTTTATCCCTAAAATGTTTGTGGGTTACTTTTTTAAATGGGACATCGTTATGCTTCCCATTTCATATCAAACATTTTCCTTAGATTTTTAGTCCAAAACCATTATCATGCCATTTGTTTGAATGAGCATTGTTTCACTTCCTAAATTATCCCAAAACACTTATCACATTTGAAACCAAGTTCCAAAACCATTGTTATATCTCTTATTTCAAACATGTGGTTATGTTACCTATTTTGGTCTAGCCAATTTTGCCTTAGAGCATCTAAGTCTTTAAGCATTAAATTTTGAACTCAATCTTGTGAAGTACAAATCCTAAACTACTTAGGTTTATGTTGAAGCCTCATCTAATTTTGTCTTAGGTAGTCTACCTTTTGTGTTTGGATTGTGTTATTTGGGTTGATTCATTATTTAATATAAATACCCCTTTACTTAGACCCAGTGGTTGTTTGTTGTCTTATTCCTTGTTTGAGCATCCTTTGAGTCAAGTTGTTGCCACATTCCTTATTTGAAGTTTGTTGTATCAAAGTTCCAAATGTCCTAGTTCCATCATCAAAATAGTCTCTTGTGAATCAAATATAAAGACTTAGTGAACCAATTACCAAGTGTTACCCAAGCCAATCACCTTATTTTAGTTTGTTATGTTTTTTTTTGAGTTCTTTGTTTTCAAGTCTAGCTTTGTTTTTCATGTTAAATGATTATAATTGCCTTTGGGCAAATCTTTGCTATCCTTTTGACAAAATTCACAATTATTCTACCTTGTCTAAATACTTTTGTCACTAAATCTAACTACCTTTTGGAAAATTAGTACCTTATCCATAGATAATTTTTGATCTTTTGTTTTACCTTTTTCAAATAATTATAATTACCTTTGGGTAAATTATTATAAATTTTTGGACTAATTTTGAGTTTTTTTTCTACCTTCACCTAGTTTGGTTTTTTTTCTCCTTTGGACCTTTTTCACAAAGACAAATTTTTTATTTTTAGGCCTCAATTTTTTTTTACCTTTTATACCTTTTTTTCATGAGACCTAGTCATATATCTAAACATGCTTCAGTACACACGTAGCGGGACTATGTACAATCCAGACTATGAGAACTTTGTGATCAGTGAACCTTTTATTCAAGAAATTTTGATAATATCACTACTATTATGGTTAATATCATTGGTAACTAGGATAATATTATTAGTGATATTTATACTACTTTAAATAATGGAGGTAGAGGTAGAATTGATAAACATACTAGGAGGTCATTGATAATACCAGACTAGCAGGCTCCAGAACATGCATAAAAACATTAAAGAGATAAATGAAACCCTAAATAGGATTCACAACTACTAAGGTGTTCTATTTTTGAGCTAATTTTGTTAATTTTTTACTATTTTTTGGCTTCTTTTATATTATCTCTATTGATTTTTTTGTTTAAGATATCTCAGACTAGTTTTCTATGCTTATCTGGGTTTTGACCATTTTATAACAGGGTATGGACCCTTGACAAAAAGCCAACCTTTAATTTTATCTTAAAAAAATGATGACTGGTAAACCTTTTATTCAAGAGACATATGGTGATGATTTAGCCTATGATATGGATCCCTATCCATCTTATAATATTTTATATGTTGAATAAATGTTGGACCCATTAACATAGTAGTTAGTGATTACACCTTCTTATCTGGGCCAAGAACAAGAGAAAATGACATAGTACCTTGCTCATGTAATGCCTAGCATTGAAAAAATCCAAAAATATACCTATTATGTTATGATACCAACACAAACAAGATATGATATAGACTTGTTTGATTACCATTTATTAGATAGAAAAGATGAAATTCTCATTGGAGTCATCAAAGTAGGATCCAAGTTTTTTCTAAACTTCCTACATGAAAGTTTGAATATTTTGATTAGAACACCTAATAATGTGCCTCAAAACTAATAGTTTGAATATTCATCAACTATTTATATTCAATATTTAGTCTAAATATTGTAGCAAAACCAAAGTATGCTTGTAAATGGAAAGTCCTGTGGATAATTAAATAGAATAGGTACAACAAGAATACCAAAACTATCTCAACCTAGCTCACAATCTTAATGAAATGGTTGTTTCTAACATGATTATTATTTATATAGATCCATAAATAGAGAAAAAAATATATGCTAAATGCTATTTAAACCAAAACATATACCCATTTAGCCAAAACATGTTGGTTGGTGACATGTTTAATGTCCCCATTTCAACTAAATAGATTTATGTTCAAACAAAATACATCTATCAAAACATTATGGATAGTATGTACATGCATTATAATTTTTAAAAAAATGGGTCTAATTTACCACTAAGTAATACATAATAGATTCCTCCAACTAATGATATGAGTGGATTGTAATGACAGGGGATGGGTATGCCTATTTTCCAAAATCAACAAGCAACCTCCACTCCTCAGCCAACTACTTCTTTGAGTATGAAATAGGTGGAAACAAGCCAATAATAGACTAAGTTACCAACTAAATTATAATATAACACTATGCCACCTCAACAGGGGGAATAAGTGTTCTACCATAAGAAGCACAGACTAACACACCTTAATAATCATAAACATTGCTTAACCCATAATGTGTTTCTATTGGTCATAACGTTTCAGTTGGTCAACAAAACTAAATTATAAACCCCCAACAAGTTCCTATCCAATAATAGGCGTTAAACCAAAAACAAGGTTCCTATGTATATTACGTATTAGGCACTAGGAAATATTTACCTTTCACCTAATGAGTATCACACATGCAACAATTATCTAACCTTCAACACCTTCAACACTAGAGATCTAGTCAACAAAAAGTTCCCTATATACAATAGGGTTTGATGATTAGATAACAAGTTACCTCTCAAACCAAAAAATACCAACACATCTTATAGATCCAAACTTCATTACCATAACCAAAATTCACTAGAGTGCTTTTCAATCGTAATGTGCTATGTATCCATAATATAATCCCAATGCATGAATATGCATACCTAGTTGTCTAACTAATTTTACCAACATTACATAATATATCTACCTTGAAAAAGTTAATCCACCTTTGAATGCACAACCCTAATAACAATAGGCCACTCCATCTAAGTTCCTTGCCCAAGAGTTATAATAAATTAAAGATGCAATTCAAGATATATAAATTGGAAAGTAAACAAAGAAATTCAAACTAGATAAAATATGTTCTTATCCATTTAACTTGGACTATCTTAAAATACCATTTATACTAGGTTATGATCTACCCAAATTTGACAAATACAAGGGTAAAGGTGACCCTAAAGATCATATAAAAAAAATTCTTTGTTTCTTGTTAGCTAGTGGCATATAATGACATATAATTGCTTCTACTATTTCCTAGGAGTCTAGTTAGATAAGCCTTGGAATGGCTTCTGAAATTACTAAAAAAAAATTTACTGGACTTCAATGATCTTTCTGGGAAGTTTGTACAACATTTTTCATATAATCACAAGCATGAGATTATAGTTATAGAATTGGGCAAAGATAAACATACTTGCAATGTTGGAGAGCACTAGTAAGCAAGTTTACTCATAATTTTCTATATAAACAGTTGGTAGAAATATTTAACAGGGGCCTACACAAAGAGATATATTACCATCTCAATTTTCAATGTGCTCATATATTTGAATAAGCTATAGAGAAATGAATACAGACTAAGAAATCATTTGTTAAAAAATGGATAGTCAAGCTATCTTCCTCTAATCAAACCCAAAATCAACATCAAGGTGATAGAACCAATACCAAAAATAAGGATAGAACCATAATCATAACCCAATTCAAAAATCAACTTCAACATCACCTCAAGACAACAATAATGAGAGACCAAAAACTTACAACCATAATAAGAATGGTGTTGACAATAGGGTGAAAACATTGGTTATCCATTTACCTCCACCCATTCAATAAACACCACCTCTATATATTTAACCAAGGCTTCCATAAAACCAATAGACATAGAATCAAAACCAATAGTAAACCCCTCCTTAAAGGAGAAGGCTACATATTACCATAAAATTAAATGATCTTGGTGAGCTTATTAAATTAGTGTTCCAAAAATTAGTTTAGAAAAATATGATCAGTTAGATGATACTAAAGTCATTTCTTGAAGGGATTCCTTTTCCTGATTGGTATAAAGAACATGAATTTTGTGAGTACCATCATGTCAAATTACATTTTATATAATGGTATATCTAATTTAGGCATTTAAATGAAAATATTCTAGAAAATGGAGAGATACAAATAGATACCCATGCTTCTATGACCAATCTTAACTTGGACATCTATCATAATCCATTTACCCAACATAAAAATAACAAAAACCAACATCAGTACCAACAATAACAATAGTGGCAAAGAACTCCACCAAAAAATCAACAATAATGCTAGCCAAAATAATAATAGTAGAATGGTTGGAACAAAGGGAAAACTAACCAAACCAACCAATGAGGCTATCATTCCATCGTTTATACTTATAAAAATGTTTTAGGACATGTATCAAGTGGTCATGTTTCCAATATCACCATTAACCCTCTATATACACATAATATTTTCAAACTTTTATCACTTAATGACACTTTTTATCTTGGAGGAACCTATCGAGTCTCAATTTCTCTAGGTGCATGCCTTAAGGGGAACACTAGGAAAGGGGTGGGTAGACCATTGGTATTTCATAAGATTATTGTCTCTTTTTCCACTTTCCATATACACACTTGTATCCTAAAACCATTTACCCTAATCTTATTCTTCTCAGTCTTACCCATTCCAAACATTTGTCATATCAATACCCTTTTTTTCTTGCTTTGACCCCCTTTCTCTAGTTGATTGTACTAGGTTAACTGGGTTAGACTTGTACAATTTTCATCTTTTGATTACTATATGAGGTCAACTAGGTTAGCCTTGTACTATTTTTGGGTATTCTTACTTGAGAGTTTTTTATCCCTTTGATCGACTTAGCTTGGGACCTATTGAATTATCTCCCAAAAACATATAAGGTCGACTAGATCAACCCCGTAAAACCAACGTATTTTGAAAGATTTAGGGAAAGATCCACCTACATATACAAGTTCATTTCCAACCATTTGAATAGAGAGAAGAGAAGAATAATAATTTTGAATGAACATCTGCTTATTGATCATTCTACTTGAGAAATAAAGCTTAGGGTTCCATACTTTCTTTGAAGATACATATCTTATCTTGTGGATAAACTCAATTGGGGGATCAATTGTCACAATACACCATGATAAGAAGGATTCTAAAGCCTAAAATCTAACATAATCATTCAAAAACCCTAAAATATTCCTAGGTTTAATATTCACTCTATTCTAATAAACAAAAAAGGAAATATAATCTAGTTCACACCAAAGCTTGTGGCACAAAGTGGGAGTTAGAAACAAAACAAACTAAACTAAACATGCATAGAAGACATATAATAATGTAAATGTATACATAATCCTAATGCATGGGAGAAAAGTACAATTACATTATCTATCTACTCTTATAGAGGAGAAATAAATTTTAGAATACTTAACTTTGAAGATGAACCCACTGAGCCTCAATGTCTTCCTTGGCCAAGGTTCTTCACCAGAGATTATTTTGATATGTAGGGATAACAAAGAAAAATAATCTCTAGGCTACACATCCTATCTATGTATCCAAAATACTTCTATCAAATCCCTATATTGGTCATGTTCCTACTTAACAAATGTATTCCTAATTGAACATGTAGGTATGCACAGTCTTCTGCAAGCTAGGATTGATTTATAGACGTGATGAATTTTTGATTACATACACTCTGGTGAACCCAATGTAAATTAACCCTTGAAATATTTGTTCACTTTATTTCATTATTTTTCACCATTATTTTTATCATATATTTTCCATACTAGGTTGACTGCATTGACCCAATTCTAATTTTTGTACATAGGATTTAAAGGTATAGGCTACTAGATCGACCAAATTAACCTAGTACATGTTTATAGACTTGTAGTTCAAAATAATAGGTCAACCTAGTAGACTTTGTACATTTTAAATAATCTTGTCTAACATATTAGGTCAACCCAGTCAACCTTGTACATTTCAAGTACTTAGTAATAGGTTTATACAAATATTTATCGACTCAATCGACCTAATTAGCATAATTTGTAAGCATATATCAAGGTTATTGAACAATAATCTTCATTATCTACATATCTAATCCACCAAGGTTCCTTTTTATCTATCTATATCTTTCTTTATAGTCTTTCCTTTTATAATTTTTAGTCTTTAAAACTACCCTTGCATGGTCAATTGGATCGACCCTGTCAAGCCAGTTGACTATGCAAGGGTCTGTTCATTTTCAAACCTTGCTTCCACAATATAGGTTCAACCTTGTCTACCCTATTATATATTATATGCATATACTATTGAATATATCAACATTGTACCTTGTTTAAAAGTTATAATTAATCTTATATGCTAGTAATTAGCTCACACTTTATTTTTTTATTGCTTACATGCTTATAATAGATTGCATAGATTAATTAGGTGGTTTTCAATTAAATTTTTAGTTTCATTATTTTATATTTTATGCACACACAACCACCTCACAAAATCTAAATAAGAATTTAACATTTGACTACCCAAGGCCAACCTAATTGGATTTCATCACCAAGAAGGAAGCTGACTTGATATTCTAGTCAAGTATAAAGCATAATTAATGGTATATTTTGGCTAAGCACCCGATAGCCTTATCGATGTGGTGTGTGAAGTGAGAGAGTAGGCCCCAATATTAAGCCTATATCATTACCACTATAGATTACTTTCATCTCAAACTACCTAAAACCATCCTTTTATGGCCTTCTAGTTCCTTGCTTACAGCTAACTTTCTATCATATTTAAAAGCATATTATAAGAATCTGATAAATATTTAGGTTGAGAATTTAGTTAGCTCTTTACTTTCCAAGTTGATTAATTACTCTTTGCTCAATTGTGTGTTGTGTTTCAAAAAAATTCATTAGACAATATTGGTACAAGATTTTGTGTTGTGTGCCTTAATTGGATCAACCTCATTGACCCAATTTATTGTGTGCTTCTTTCACTTCTTTCTTTCAAAAGTACTTGAAATTTTTTTCTTATTTTTAGAAATGGGTTGACACTGTACATGTTTTTAGCCTATAGGGTCAATGTTGCCAACCCTGTACAGTTTTTTAATCCTATTGGGTCGACACTATCGACTCTATACATTTTTTTAGCCTACTCAGTTGACCTTCCTAACCTTATACATTTTTTATCCTACTAGGTCAACCCTGCCGACCCTATACATTTTTTTTATCCTAATGGGTCAACCTTGCCAACCCTATACCCTTTTTTAACCTACTAAGTTAACACTATCAACCCTATATAGTTTTAAGCCTCTATTTCTTATTTCCCTTATTGAATAATTTTATCCTTGTTTTTCCTTTAAGCCTTATGATATCCACTCTTGTTTAGAATTAGGAATCCTCTTATTAAATTATTTTTGATAGTCTCAACCCATTCCAAATATACATAAATTTTTCTCTCTTACCCCACCTATCCACTATAGAAGATAACTCTTTATGGTGTAACTTTTCATCAAAATCTTCTCAATATCAATCTATCCCATACTGTATAGTCAATCTAGAGAATCCTATTAGACAAATCCCAAACCATAACAATCATATACCTTATACCACTTTTACACATTCTAAACCTATAATTCATAAACTCATCAACCCATCTACATCAAATGTTGTAACCTCACATTATGTTCCACCCCTTACAACCAATGTTCACAATTCTCTTGTTACACCCATAACAAGATCACCTAGCATTATCACTTCCCAAAGTAACATGGTTGAAATCACTCAAATTGATAATCTAGATGGTTACCAATTATTCAAAAACTTTGATGATAATACTATTTACACTCCTCACAAGAATGGTGGATTTACCAAGGTTCTTTTTTTTCTACCACACTTAAGGTAACTAACACTAATGTTGGGAATCCTTCACCTAAAAATAATCCTCCTCCCACCAAAACTAATAATCATATTTCTAATAACACTAATAACCAACTTTCAAACCCACCTATTGATACAACTTAACTTATTTCACAAGTCATACCATAAATGAACATCATGCAAAAAACTAATCAATCTTAAATGATGAACATGAAACTATATTTATTAAAACATGAATAGTCAACCACCTCAAGTCATCATGTCTCAACCAAATCCAAATTTTATCCCTCATCCTCTTAGAGATGCCAATGGAAAAATAATCCCTCAACCTCCAATGAATAACAAAATTCTTCAACATATTCAAAATGAACCTTTATCCCCATTCATTACATCCATAGATATTAGAAACATTTATCCAACTATCACATATAATAGGACTAAGGAACCTACTATCTTTCTTAAGTCTTTTGGTAATCTCTTTAAGGAATGGATCCAAACTAACACCTTTTATACCACCAATATCTTATCCAAAACCTTTATTGGTGATGCACTTGAATGGTACATCCAACCTCCTAGACATTCCACCTCACAACTAGAGGATTTAATCAATGCTCTAGTGAAGGAATTCTAACATCGTGACCTTCCGAAAAACTACCTTATTCATTTCATCAATGCCAAGCAAGTTCCTAATGAATTTTCTCATACTTTCATAAAATGATGGAAGTATCTCACTTATAAAGTGGGCCATAACATGAATGATGACACTCTTTTAAAATTATTTGTCATAGCTCTTAAGGCTCCCCTTTAATATAAAGTTTGAATTTTTTTGCCTAAAACTTTAGAAGAAGCCTTAGACCAAGAAAAAAGATAAGACTTTCTTATGATTCAATCTAAAACACCTCAAACAACTACTAAAGAGTCTTTACAATCAATTTATCATAACATTGATTCATCTAAGCCTCCCCAACCTCAAAATGGAGAATCTAATTCAACCAATTTTAACCCAACCCACCCTCCCTTGAGTTTAGAACAGATTAAGAAGAAATTTCCACACTCTAAACCCATGATCTGTGATCCTTCCAAACATTCTCCAAAATGGTACAATCTCGATAAGTTTTATTGGTGGCATGATACTATAGGTCATTCTCATGATTCTTATCATGATCTTCACTAATTTCTTCTTCCTTCCTTGTTTGGTCCACATTTAAATCTTGATACTCTCAAAAACAACATTATCAAGACTATCTTCAAGCTTCTTAATGTCAATCTCAAGAATATCAATCACATCAACATCAACTACTTAATGAACAAACCTCATTTTCTAATGTTTGTCAAACCACAGTTGATCCTCCTTCCTAGACCAATAAGGAAAGGATAGCTAACATGAATAAATTTAAACATATCATTGCATCTATTGATCTTCAACCTCTTAAGTCACATGAAACTAAAGAGTACCTAGTTCAAATGCCTACTCTAACTCATATCATACATGGTCCTCCTTTACCTCCTTTATCTCCTCATACCTCTCCTACACATTATATGTTACATTCAAAATCCATAAAATCTAACAAATTAACATATTTACCTATCTCCAAATGCACCTACCAACACAATGCAAATCATTCTAATGATTCAATTACACCTCACTCCAACTCACATGTTTGGGCATCTTGTGATGCCCATCCACATATCCCTTTAGACTTTGGGGCATCTTGTGATGCCCATACCTACATCTAATTACCCTTTGGGGCATCTTAAGATGCCCATTCTTATTCTACAATGCATAATAATAAACAAATTCAATTTCAAGAAACCTTTTGAGGCTTATAGCCTTGTATTTCACATGCTCATCTTTGATATATACATTAGCATAGATCTTACTTGTTATATTTGTCTCATGTTTCTTTGGTTTTTGTGAACTTTACTTCTTTTACTTTCTTTTTTTTTAGCATCATTATTTTCCTTTATGTTCTTTATCTTTCTTACACATTACATTTGGCATTTGTTTTCATTTTTATCCTTATATATCTCTTTTATTTGTCTTTTTTTATGTTATTATTCTCCTTAATATCTTTATGATTATTTTCCCATTTATTTAGCATTTACCTCATTGGTGTTCACCTTATGAGTGTAGTGTAAGACCATGGATAATACCAAGATATCCTCACAAATTACCACATTCAAACATCTTTAAACCATTATCATTGCTTTCTCTTTCTTTCTTAATTTTTTATAAAAACTCTCTTCTTGTTTATTTATGATTGTTTGCTTTCTTATCTTTATTTTTCACAGTTAATTGTCATTATGACTTGGTTATACCAAATTTTCTCCATTTCATCATGTTCCTATTAGCATGTGATTAATTAAAAAATAATATATCTCATTATACATTCCTTATAATGGTCCATGTTCGGATCTCCTATTCCCTTTTTCCATTTTTTGTAAATTAAGCATATACATAGTTGAGACTTGATATCACATGTTGGTTCACTATTAAGCCTAAGTTTCCTAAAAAGTATTTATCTTTGGTTACTTATCTTCCTTTAGCCTTAGCCTAAATCTCATTTGTGTGTATCACTACATCTCTCATGATTGGTCATTACAAATCCATATGGTGGAGGAATCTTAAAAATCCATAAAATGTTAAAATCTAAATCATTTTACAAAAGGCAATGATATAAAAAGCAAAACATATTCTTAAAATTAAAATCAAACTAAAAGATGTGATTCAAATCACATCTCCTTCCTCTAATTGAAGATCAAAATCTATAGTTTGCCTCATGATAGAGCTGAGATCCTTTGGGGTGTAGTAGGCTAGTAATTTAGAAAAAGAGAATAAAAAAATCTTTTAGTGCTACCTACTTTCTCATGTAAGTACACAATATTCATAGTAAATTGAAAGCTCTGTAAGGGGTATTGAGGAATGGAGAACATGTCATGGGAATGTAGGTCCATTTTACCTTTTCTTGTTCCATTCCATCTTTCATGAGTAAATCTTAGTAGCATACTTATATGCCTACAAAGCTTTGTGTTTATAGCGAATAAGTTCCCTTAGCACATTGATGGTCAGTAGTCATTTAGTGTCTTCTCATGTCCTTAGTATGCATCTTGTCTCCTAATTTCTTCTCATAAGATACCTAAGTCTTGATTTTTACACTCCATTTTTCATTCCCTATATCCCTCATATTTCCTCTTGAGAAATATTATTTTGTCTTTTGATCACTCCTCTTGGGATTTCATTTGTGAGTTGCTTTGTAATACTATGGATAAGACCCAATGTTACTAATAAATTACCATCTTTTCCCTTCCTATTACCCACATCTGTTTTTACATTATTGTCATGTTTATTCCACCTTAGTGGTTTTCTCTTTATGAGTTTCTATGTAAGACCATGGTTAGGACCTGACATTCCTCACAAAATTTTCCATAATACTAGTCACAATCAAAAATTACATGTGTCAACTATGAGATAAGATTTGATTGGTTATGAAGTTACATGCCATTGACATGCTTACCAACTCGATTTAGTATGTTTTATTCCTACTTAATTTATATTTCAATTTTATCTTCTTATTTTTTGAGTGCATGTAAGAATGTAACCATCTTTTGCATTTTTCATACTTCCCAAATTGAATTAGTGTTATAAATTTAAGACCAAATTTTTGCCAATTTTGTTTGTCTTATATTTTTGAACATAATTTAGTATGTTCTTAATTTTTTTTACCATTTATGTTTTACATGTTTTATAACATGATTTACTATGTTTTTTGAACATTTTTCATTTATTTTCCTTCCATATTATAAACCTTTCCTTGCCAATTTTCCTCAAATCTCTATCTCTCTTAAGCACTATATGCCTATCTTCCAAATATTTTGATTTTTAGTTATTTTTGCATTAACTTATATGAGTTCACCTAATGTTCTTCATATTGGATGCCTTCACTTCTCTTATAGTCTAATTTTTTATCTATAACAATAAGGTATGTAAAGGTATGCAATTTTTAATTCTATCCTTTCATTTATTTTATTTTCTACTTATTGCACTTTACTTCTCATCAATGTTATGTGTTATCATGTTCTATCCGAAAGCACCATCCCAATGACACATGATGAGATTTGATTGGGGTATATGTATACACATAATATTTTCAATCTTTTATCACTTACTAAACCTTTTATATCTTGTAGGAACCCATCAAGTCTCAATCTCTCTAAGTGCATGACTTAAGGGGTGCATTGGGAAAGGGGTGGGCAGACCATTAGTGATTTATAAGATTGTTATCCCTTTTACCACTTCTCATATACATAATTTTCTCCTAAAACTATTTAACCTAAGATTATTATTCTTAGTCTTACCCATTTTGAACATTTTTCATATCATTACCCTCATTTTTTTATCTTGACCACCTTTTGCCAATTAACTATACTAGGTTGACTGGGTCGACCCTATATAGTTTTTATCCTCTAATTAATATATAGGGTTGATTAGGTTGACCCTATACTATTTTTAGATATTTTCACTTGATATTTTTGTTATTCCTTTAGTTAACCTAGCTCAACACCTAGTGAATTATCCCCTGGAAACATATAGGGTCAACTGGGTCAACCCCATATGGCCAACATATTCATAAGGATTTATGGAAAGACTCACCTATATATACAATTTAATTTCCAACCATTTGAATAAATATAAGTGAAGAATAATAAGTACGAATTAACATCTACTTATTGACCATTCTACTTGAGGAATAAAGCTTAGGGTTATATAATTTCCTTAGAGATATGGATCTTGTCTTATGGATAAGTATTTTGGATGCATAGATAGGTTGTGTAGCCTAGAGCTTATTTTTCCTAGTTATCCTTACATACCACAATAATCTATTACAAAGTACCTTAGCCAAGGGAGAGATTGAGGTTTGATGGGTTTGTCTTCAAAGCTAAGTATTACTAACTTTATTTCTCCTTTGTAAGAGTAGATATATAATGTAGTTTTACTTCTCTCCCATGTATTAGGATTTTTTATACATTTATGTGAGTATATGTCTTTTATGCATGTTTAGTTTAGGTTTTTTTATTTTTAACCCCCACTTGTTGCCATAATCTTTGATGTGCACTAGATTATATTTAATTTATTATTTATTAAAATAGAGTGAACATTAAACTTAGGACTCTTTTAGGGTTGTTACATGATTGTGCTAGACTATAAGCTTTATAACCCTTCATATCATGGTTTACTGTGTTAAGAGATCCCCTAATAAATTCTATTATATCCCCATATTGGTTGTGATCTCACTTAACAAATGTATTCCCAATTGTAAGTGTAGGTATGCTCTATCTTCTCCAAGCTATGATTGATTTATAGACATGATGCATTTATGAATTTTATACACCCTTATCCAACTACCAATATACCTATACCTTATCTCAATAATACCTATCCACCAAACAATGCCTACCAACCCTCTTATGCTGGTAATTCTTCTTTGGACTATAATAGTAGTAAGGCTCAACACCACCCTAGAATTACCATCTTAGGCCCCATTACCTACCTAATCAATTACCAAAACTAAGTACTAGATCAATATTATGTAATCACAACTTGATGAGATAATATCAATATAAAGGGGATGCAACCAAATACTATGAATGATCCCATTCAGCCTTCCATGCTTATTAGAAATAAATATATTGATAAAACTTAGGGGAAGACCTATGATATTATGGAGTAGATAAAGAAGAATCCTATGAAAATATCCATCATGGATTTGTTACATAAAATGTAGCATCCATAAATAAATCTTGAATGAGTACCTAAGCCAATCACTCATGTCAGATGACATCACTCTAGGTAAATTCCAAGCTATGGTAGGACATTTGGCCCTTGGTCGACAACTTACCTTTGACCAAAGTGACATGTTATCCTTGGACCCTATACATAATAACCCATTATATATTGAGTTTGGTATAACAAACCATAAATTTAAACATAACCTTGTAAATAATGGTTCAAGCCTCAACATTATGTCTCTAAAGTTGATCAAATAGCTTGGATACATAGTAGCCAAATTGTAACTAGATACCATCATTATCAAGGCATATGATAATGAGGAAAGGGAATCTCAATATGCTATTAACTTGCCATTGGAAATTGGTCCTTTGATTGATGATACTTTATGAAATGTGTTGGACCCAAGATTAACTTGCAATCTATTATTGGGTTGACCCTAGATGCATGAAATTAGGGCCATACCTTCCATGTTGCATCAATGTATAAAATTTATCCATTTAACAAAGAAAATGATTATACCAACTTATATTTATCCATATCAGTATTATAAATGTATCAAGGTAGAGTATAAAATCTATAACTATCAATTTGGCATGAATCCTATATCCAAAACTGGTAAAAGAAGAGCTAATAAAGGAAAATCCATTGAATCAAGACCATAATCCAATCATATTAACCTAAACAACCTAGTTTCTACCTCATCCATCAAACATTGCCAATCATTTATATATAACTAACAAAGCTCTGAGATAATAAAATACCCATGACTCATTCCATTTTCCAAATTATGGAAAATTTCTAAATCCTATGGGAGACCTAAGGATAAAGCGACTCACATGGAATGTCAAACCAAAAGAAAATCTTAGCTGAACAAACCCATTAGTTTCAAACCAGCCTTTGGCCTAGAACATGATTCCTTAGTTGAACATGATTCATGGATTTACATTGATGAGTTAACTAATTGTTACCAAATTGAAAATCATCATATCCCTAATCAAATTATGGATCACCTAACTTATGAAGGTAGTCGCCTAGGGCTAGATAAATAGGGAACAACCAAGCTAGTATCAATGACTAAGTACAAGGGAATTGATGGTATATGAGATAAGATTTGATTGGTTATGAAGTTACATTCTATTGACATACTTCCCATCTTGATTTAGTATGTTTTATGCTTACTTCATTTCTCTTTCACTTTTATCTTCTTATTTTCCAAGTGTATGTAAGAATGAAACCATTTTTTTAATTTTTCATACTTCCTAGCTTGAATTAGTGTGATAAATTTAAGACCAAATTTTTTCCAATTTTATTTCTCTCTTATATTTTCCAATGTAATTTAGTATGTTATTAATTCTTTTTTTTGCCATTTATGTTTTACATGCTTTCCAACATGATTTATTGTGTTTTCCAATCATTTTTTAATCATTTGAAATTCATTTGCCAATCATTTATCATTCATTTTCCTTCCATATTCTAACCCTTGCTTTACCAGTCCTAACTTTCCAATTTTCCTCAAATCTCTATCTCTCCTAACCACTATATACCTATCTTTAAAATATTTTAATTTTTGTCTATTTTTTCACTAAATTATATAGGTTTACCTAATGTTCTTCACATTCGATGCCTTCACTTCTCTTGTAGTCTATTTATTTATCTATATCATTAAGGTAAGTAAATGTATGTGTTTTTTAATTCTATCTTTTCATTTATTTTATTTTCTACTTAATGCACTTTAATTAACATTAGCTTTGTGTGTTATCATGTTCTATCCTGAAGACCATCCTAAGTTACACTTACGTGAAACATGATGAGATTCAAGTGGGGCATATGTGTACACATAATATTTTAAAATTTTTATCACGTACTGACACTTTGTATCTTTCAAGAATCCATTAAGTCTTAATCTAAGTACACACTTTAATGGGTGCATCAGGAAAGGGGTGGGCAGACCATTGGTACTTCGTAAGATTGTTGTCCCTTTTTCCACTTGCCATCTACACACTTTTCTCATAAAACCATTTACCCTAAGATTATTCTTCTCATTCTTACCCATTCCAAACATTTTTCATATCATTACCCTCATTTTTATTTCCTTGACCCCCTTTCACTAGTTAACTATTCTAGGTTGAACCTATAAAATTTTCAACCTCTGATTAATGTATAGGGTCAACTAGGTTGACCTTGTACTATTTTTGGGTATTTTCACTTGAGAGTTTTGTTAGCCCTTTGGCTGACCTAGCTAGGCACCTAGTGAATTATCTCCTAAAAACATATAGGGTTGATTGGGTTGACCTTGTACAACTGACATATTTAGAAGGATTTAGGGTAAGATCTACCTATATATACAAGTTCATTTCCAACCATTTCAATAGAGATAAGTGAATAAGAATAAGTAAAAATAAACATTTGATTATTTACCATTATACTTAAGAAATAAATCTTAGGGTTCCATAATTTATTTGGAGATATAGATCTTGTCTTATGGAGAAGTCTTTTAGATGCATAGATAGGTTGTGTATCCTAGAGCTAGTTTGTCTTTGTTATCTTTACATACCATAACAATCTCTTACAAATCACCTTGGTCAAGGGAAAGATTGAGGCTCAGTGGGTTCATATTCAAAGGTAAGTATTCCTAACTTTATTTCTCCTTTATAATAGTTAATAGATAATGATGTTGTACTTCATTCCCATGTATTAGGATTCCATATACATTGACATGAGTATATGTATTCTATGCATGTTTAGTTTAATTTTTTTAATTTCTAACCCTCACTTTGTGCCATAAGCTTTGGTGTGAACTAGATTATATTTACTTTCTTATTTATTAGAATAGAGTGAACATTAAACATATGACTCTTTTAGGGTTGTTTTAGGATTATGCTAGACTATAGGTTTTGGAACCCTTCCTATCATGGTGTATTGTGATAAGTGATCCCCTAATTAGGTCTAGAAGATCCCCATATTGGCCATGCTCCTACTTAAAAAATGTATTCCTAATTGGAAGTGTAGGTATGCTCTATCTTCTTTGAGCCAATATTGATTTATAAACATAATGCATTTTTATTACATAAACCCTCAAACAAATACCAATATACCTACACCTTTGCTCAAAAATACCTATCCACCAAATAATGCCTACCAACCCTCTTATGCCAATAAATCTTCTTTTGACTGTGTTAGTAATAAGGCTCAACACCACCTTAGAATTACCATCTTAGGCCTCATTACCTACCCAACCAATCACCAAAGTCAAGTAATAGATCGAGATTATGTAATCAAAATTCGATGAGGGAAGATCACTATTAAGGCACCATAACAAAATACTATGAATAATCCCATTCATCCTTCCATGCCTATTAGAAATAAACCAATTAATAAGAATTAGGGGAAGACATATGATATTTTGGAGTAGATAAAGAAGAATCCAATGCAAATATCCATCATGGATTTGTTATATACATCTAACATCCATAAAGACATCCTAAATGAGTACCTGAGCCAATCATTTAACTAGATGACATCACTCTAGACAAATTCCAAGCTATGGTAGGACACTTGGCCCTTGGCCAAACTCTTACCTTTAACCAAAGTGACATGTCATCCTTAGACCCTATACATAATAACCCATTATACATTGAGTTTGGTATAAAAAACCATAAATTTAAACACATCCTTGTAAATAATGGTCTAGGCCTCAACATTATGTCTTTGAATTTGGTCAAATAGCTTGGATACATAGTAGCAAACTTGTAACTAGTTACCATCATTATCAAGGCATAAGATAATGAGGAAAAGGAATCTCAATATACTATTAGCTTACCAATGTCCATTGATCCTTTAATCGATGACACTTTATGCCATGTTTTGGACCTAAAATTAAATTATAATTTGTTATTGGGCTGACCCTTGATCCATGAAATTAGGGCCATACTTTTCATGTTGCATCAGTTTATAAAATTATCCTTTTAGGAATGAAAGTGATTATACCAACTTATATCTATCCATATCAGTATTGTAAATGTCTTGAGGTAGAGTATAAAATCTATAACTATCAAATTGGTATGAATCATATGCCCAAAACTAGTAAAGGAAGAGCTAAGAAAGGAAAAGCCATTGAATCAAGACCAGAATCCAATCATATTGACCCAAACAACCTAAATTTTACCTCATCCATGCCTCCATCAAACATTTCCAATCACTTTTATATAAGTAATAAGTGTCTTAAAAATATAATACTCATGACTCATTCCATATTGACAAATTATGGTAAAATCCTAAATCCTATGGGAGACCTAAGGATAAATGTACTCACATGGAATGATAGACCAAAGGAAAATCTTAGCTGAACAAACCCATTGTTTTCAATTTGGCCTTTGGCTTAGAACATGATCCCTTAGTTGAAGATGATTCATGGCTTTACATTTATGAGTTAACTAATTTTTACCAAAGTGAAAAGCATCCTATCCCTAATTGGATTATGCATCACCTAGCTTATAAAGGTAGAGGCCTGGGGATACATAAACAAGAAATAACTAGGATAGTATCAATTACTAAGTATAAGGGAACTGATGGTATTAGATTTGAACCACCTAGGGGTGACCTTGCATACCTTATTCACATTCCAACACCATCGATTGGTGAAGATGATGATGATAGTGATACAGGGTCTAATTATAGCATCTATGATGACCTTGACAATATAAATTTTTTTAACCCCCATGTCATTTGTATTATTAACACTATTTATCAACCTTTACCATTAACCATTTATCACTCATAGTTAATAAACAAGAACCAATAAGATTCAATAATGCTGTTAGATGAGTTTGAAAATTATGAGTCCATATGCAAGTTTATGGGATTGAGGGACCACATTCCTCTTGGAAATCACAAGCAAGTTTTTTCTATTATATTGGATCCTACTACCTATTTCAGAGAGTGGGTGAACTTACTTGGCCAAAAACAAAAAAAAATAAAACATTGAGGTCTAAAAGTGAAAACTTCTTTGAGGCACTTTCTAACTAGGGTAAAAGTAAATAAAAAGGCAAGTCTCTTCATGAAAATTAGTTTTTGGCACCATTAGATAGGGATGTTCACCCATCTTCCTATGAAGTACATGAGACCTATAGTATAAAGCCTATTTATGGATCAAAGATAAGTACTAAGGAGGAAAAAAAATTTATATAGATTATTCAAGAGTGACCTAAAGTATTTATTTCATGGTCTTTACTAGCATTAGGAGAATTTAATTCGTCCTACTTGGGATAATTATATGAGCTAGTTTGGCTAGAGGAATTTGCCATTGCCAACTAATTTACCTCCTTATTGACTATTTTAGATGATCGTTCTACACTTGTGGAGGATACTTTATAGGTTAATATTAGGAGTCTGGAGGACTCAAAGTGGATCAAATTAGGTATGTCCCTCATTGAGGAGGAATGTGAATTTTTTACATCCCTTTTGAGAGAGTTTGTTGACATATTTGCATGGGCCTATTTGGAAATTCCAAGTGTGGACCCTATCTTGGTTTTACACCATCTAATTTTACATCCTGATTCCAAATGCATTAAATAGAAGCTATGTAAGATGCATCCTTGTATTATTATTTTAGTCAAGAAAGATTTGGAGAAACTCTTAGGTGTGAGATGAATCAGGTCGATTGATTATTTAGAGTGGATTTATGACATTGTGCTCATGAGTAATAAACTAAAAGGTATCAAAATATACATTGATTGTAAGGATATTAATAAAGCCTGCTTGAAAGATGACTTTATTTTACTTAAAATTGACATGATAGTTGACTCAATGACTATATATGAAATGATCTCTCTTATGGATGTATTTTCAAGATATAACCAGATCATAATCACATCAGAATATCAACATAAGATAGTGTTCACCACTCTGTGGAGAACATTTTTTTATTAGATGATTTTATTTGGACTTAAGAATGTAGGAACCACTTACTAACAAGCCATGCTAGTGATTTTCCATTATATGTTGCATGAGATCATTGAGGACTATGTCAATGACATCCTAGGTAAATCAAATACCCATGATGATCATCCAGTCATACTACAAATAATATTTAAGAGACTTCATGAGTATAATGTCAGGATTAATCCAAATAATTATGTATTTGGTGTAACTTATATAAAATTATTATGATTAAATATCTCTTGTAGGGGAATTTAAGTTGATCCAACAAAATTTTGATCCATTAATGAAATGCCATCACCATATTCCCTGAAGTAGCTCCACAGTCTATAGGGAAATATCTATTCAATTTGATGCTTCATATCATAATCAGTTGATAAATGCCATACATTTACATACTTATTGAATAAGGATATTATGTTCTCAAGGAATGAAGAGTTCTAGAAAGCATTCAATCATCTTAAGGAATATCTAGCCAATCCACCTATTCTATTACCACCAATTCCAAACAAACCATTGTCACTTTACCTATCAATAATTGAAAATGACCTAAGGTAACTTTTAGCACAACATAATGAATAAGGTAAAAAGCATGCTATGTATTACCTGAGATAACATTGGTTTCTACACTAATTAAAAAATCCTATTTAGAAATGGTGGTCACAACTAAAATTTATGTCATTACATGTTCAATAACAAACCCAATATTATTACCAAAGTAGATCTGCTCAAGTATCTACTTTCCAAAACAACTCTACAAGGCCACATGGAAAAATAGATCATATTTTTTAATGAGTTTGAAATTTAATATGCCAATCAAAAGGTAAATTAAGGCGAAAGTACTAAAAAAAAAAGCTTGCAAAATCTCTTATTCATAATACTGAACCTCTTATATTTAGATTCCTAAATGAGGCCATTATGACCACAACTAAAGTAGAAGGACCCCCTGAGGTAGAATAGTGGAAGATGTAATTTGATGGTTCATTCACAACTCATGGATAAGGTACCAAAATAATGTTTATTATGCCATAATGGGATCTTATTCTCAAGTCCTTTCATATTGGATTTTTATGTACTAATAACACGGTCGAGTATAAAGAACTCATTGTAGGGATTTATCAAGTAGTGTAGTGGAACATCTAACATTTACTAATGTATGATGATTATTAGATAATAATCAATCAAGTTATGGACTATTAATAGATAAAGGATGATAAATTGGTACCCTATAAAGATATGGTCGATACTATCAAGCAGTAAATTTCTAACATTTAGTCTGGAATAATACCTCAAGCCAATAACATAATAGTTTATGTAATAACATGATTCGGATCATATACATAGAAAAGGATTATCAATTTATTGTAGAACATATTTTATTGCCAACACATAAAAAATCATCCATCAAGATGGTTTGGAACATTGTTGGTCCTATATTTCCCTAGTATTTTTACATATATGCTTATCTTCAAGACCAAACTATGCCTCCTAACCTATCGCATAAGAACAAAAAGCCTTCATCCATAAAGCCTCTCATTGTACCCTACTTGGACCAACCTTGTATCATAGAACTAATGATGGAACTCTAATTTATTTTTTACCTTTAGAATAATACATATTAAAATTTAGGGAAGTCTATGAAGGAGTATGTGGAGCCCACAATAATAGGGAAATCTTGTCCAAAACATTACTGTATACTAGTTATTAGTGGTTGACTATAGAAATAGACATACTTTCATATGTGATTAGGTGTGTAAAATGTCAGAAGCATGCTAATATGATTCATTCCCTATCCAAAACACTCTAACCATTGACAACACCATGTTCATTCTCAACATGGGGACTCAACCTCATAGGTAAGATAATTCCCATATCCTTTGATGGCCATAAACATGCCCTAACTACCATAAAATACTTTACTAAGTGGGTGGCAGCCATTCCCCTTACTTACACAACTAGTAAGCAAATTTCCAAGTTCATATTCAATCATCTCATTTGCTATTATGGTATCCTCTCTAAAATTATATCTGATAATGATAGATCATTTTAAAATAAATATGTGAAAGCACTTTGTACCATATTAAACAACATTTTTCTACCACCAACCACTCACAAGGCAAAAACCAAGCTGAGGCTTATAATAAAACCATTATCAATAATCTGAAGAATAGTTTCAATGATGTTGGTCATAATTGACACTAAAAACTATTTAATTCCCTTTAGGCATACCACACCACATTTTGTAATCCAAAAGGAGATAGCCCCTATTCACTTTTTTATGGCAATGAGGCCATTATTCCTATCAAGGTCAAGTTGCATTCTCTCCAAATTTCATTGTAGCACATCACTGACAATGAAGACTAAAAGACATCTCACTTTCAAGAGATAAACTTTCCTGATGTAAAATGCATGGCCACATTGAATAATCTTTAGGCTTATTAGAACTAATTAAGAGGCCAATACAATGAGCATATTAAGCATCGTGAAATTGATCTTGGTGACCTTGTATTAAAAGATAATCATAAGAATGTCAATGTCAAGACAAAGCAAAAAGTAAAATTCCAACCAAATAGGTTAGGGCCTTATGTAGTTATTTCAAACTATTGTTCAAGAGCTTACAATCTCACCATACCATAGGGAAATGAACTTGATGAATTGATGAACACAATGCACCTCAAAAAGTTTTACACAAGGACTTGAATTATTTTCTATAAGGATTAGTTAAGTTATACCAAATTATACATATTCTTTTTATTATACCCTTTTGCTATTATAACATGTCATTAACCCATTATCAGCCAGTTATTTTTACCTCACCTTGACTATCATGTTTTGCCTTGGTTTTTATTCATTTGTACTTTAGGCATGTTTAGTGGTTGATGATAGATTTGGTTATATAAATTTTTTTAGAATGTGACATTTGAGTAGCAATATATGAAAGTAATATGATAGTGGTCTTGGCAATTACATCCTTCATTTGTTATTACATTCTATACCGGTGCTTATGCTACTAATTATAATGGCCTTTGGAAAAATTAGGAACAACCTCTTTACCATGCATTACCATATTACCTTGCCATCACTAATTTCATTTACCTTGCCATTTGCCTATATCTGAACTTGTTGGTACTTAATCAAATGACTTTTGGGTAAATGGAACTATAATTACTTGAGGTCCTATGAGACTATTTAGGCAACACTTGATTTATTTTGAGGTCATCTCAGTCACCCCTTTACCATGCTCTCACCATTTTGTGAACATTTTAAGGTTGCACTCTCGCTAGTTTGTGAGTTTGGACTGTATTGTGTATTGTAATTCTCCATTGCATTGAGATACTAAAAACACCAAAAACATTGGAAGTAATTCCTAGATTTCACCACTATAGGCATAACTATAATGGATTGAGGTCCATTTGGACTATATAGGTAGTTCTTAGTGTTATCTGAGGTCAGCTCAACCACCCTTATTTAAATGTTATCTCCATTTTGAGATTAATTTAAGTTTGCACACTCTCACCATTTTGTGAGAAACTTAAGCCACACTCCCACCATTTTATGAGTTGGATCATTTTATATCTCATGATTCTCAATTGAGTTGAGATGTATAAAAATTTCCAAAAAAAAATTGAAATAATTTAAAAACCCAAATTCATAAAAATTCTAAGAAAATCCTAAAAATCACAAAATCATGAGACTTGGCTTAGAATTTGCATGCAAGATATAAATCCATCAATTTTTTTTGAGATGGAATTTCTTACCTAT
Source organism: Torreya grandis (assembly GCA_037957365.1). Classification (NCBI taxonomy): domain Eukaryota; kingdom Viridiplantae; phylum Streptophyta; class Pinopsida; order Cupressales; family Taxaceae; genus Torreya; species Torreya grandis. The sequence continues at coordinate 6,464,254 of JARHVA010000178.1, forward strand.
CCAACTTCATTTCTAGGCCACCTTGGCATTTTTCTTCCCATTTCTAAGACAACTACATTAACCTAATGTCTACACAAACAACGTAAGAAATACTTGGTTATATGGGATATTTTAGGTTAGCTCATCCAACTTCCTTTATTTTTTGACCACTTATTTTACTTAAGGATTCTATGACTCCTAACTATTTCATAAGTAATTGTTTGTTATTTATTTTCCCCATCCTTATTGGCCTTAACTGTATGCTCTTGCCATTTTGTGAGATGATGTATTGAGTATTGTGCATTCGAGTTTGATGCACAAATACCCACTTGGATTTTCTTACACTCTTACCATTTTATAAGTAATTTCCATTATAATCCTCTCAGTATTTTGTGAGAAACCATTGCCAATACTCTCACCATTTTGAAAGCTTATTCCCATTCCAAGCCATAGATGTAGTAAAAATTATGAATTATAAATTTTGTTCATTAGTAGACACTCGTCTCTTGTCTTTTAATGTGGTTTTTATCCTAAACCACACTCTAGTTATGTTGACACTTCCATGACTATGAACATCATCCCCCTCTTTTCTTATGCACTCATTATTTTGTAAGACCATTCTCATTTTCATCTATGAGTCAATCATGTCTTCTTATCATTCATTTTTCTTCTATCTCATCTCATAGGAGAACTAAACTTGTCCTGAAGTTCATGTTAGATATTATGTCTATGGAACTATATAGGTAGCATCCACTTACCTAGTGCATTTGGAGTCAGCTTGACTGTCCCTTCATTTTTTTCTATTCCCCCCTTTTTCATTTATTTATTTCATTGTCTCTTATAGCCTAGGGGTAATGTTTATGCCATCATGTTTATGTTGTTGTTCATTATAGTCTAGGAGCAACCATTTGTTATTTGTTCTTGTATCATTTTTACATAGCTTAGGGGTCACCCTATTACCAAGAGTAACACCTTTATTACACATGCATGAACAATTTGTATTGTATTTGTACTAAAATTATGACGAACCATTATTTATATATTACTATTTTGTTAGCTTAATTAATTTATTTACCTCTGTGTATTTAGTATAATTTGTTTATTGCACTTTTATTTGCTTTGATTTGTTTATTTGTTTATTGTTTTATTTTATTTGTTGCAACCTTGTTTGTTTTTTATATTTGTCTATTTATTTATTTTATGTATCTTTGTTTATTCTATTTATCTGTATATCTTTAGTGTGTTTGTTTAATTTGTTTGTTTTGTTTTGTTTTGTTTTGTTTTTATTTTTACCTTTTTTGCCTTTTTTATTTATTAGTTTTCTTAAGATTATTAAATTTTTTTTACACTTAAGTCTTGATTATCCATATCATGTTTTTAGGTTGTGAATGTTTGTATTTAGTATTACACTTAGTTTCTTTGTTATATTTACATTTGGGATTTGATTGTTCATACCTTATTCCTAAGTTTTTTATATTTATATTTAAACTAATTTCTCCATGATTAGGGTATATATTGTCATTTTAGTTTTTCATAACTATAATGCATAATATCATAAGCTACAACAAAAATCAAGCATAAAGAGACTATCAAATCAATGCAATGACAGTACTTCTCTAATATATAAAAACCATCCAAATACACAAACACATGCCTAAATTTATGAGTAATAAATAAGACTAAATATGATTTATTATGTGTTTATATACTTGTGCATCTCTACATAAGCATACCCATGGGTCATATAACATAATCAAATGATAACCATCAAATAACATTTCATAAACATGGCATAAGCGATAAATGAAAGATCACACATGATTGTAAACATCAACAATGTTAAACATAAATAATGTTAATCAATTCTAATCAATGATAAACATGAGATACATAACATAACATAAACATGGCATCATATATATATCAAAGCAATAATGTATACATGTACATTAGCCTCAAAGGACCCAAAACTAAATTTTAATGTATCTCAAATGTCATGTACATAAAGCATTGTATGTATATATATATATATATATATATATATATATATATATATATATATATATATATATATATATATATATATATATATAAATATATAAAATCACAATGGTGTCTCAAAATACATTAGTATGCTAATACAACAAGCACAATGAAATTTACCAAAACTATGTCAAAATGTCAAGATACCTACATATTTGCATGCTCTACGAAGTGTATTTTTTCATGTTCGTGGTCTATTTTATGCACTATTTGATCCTACATGCCTTATTTTTCAATTGTAATATAGCCAAACCATCTTTTTAGGCCTCTTTCGAGACCCATTTAACAACATTATTTTTCTTCCTATATTCCATGTTTATTTGAATGTGCATCTTCATGCTCACACTTAGGTTAGAAACATGTTGTTATCCTTTGTAAACTCATCATAAATCCATTTTTTATATTTTTCACATTAGCTACCTTTTCCAATTTACCCCAGTGTGATAAATTCTTTTTCGATCGATAAATGTGATATCTTGCATTTTTAAGGCAACCTTGTTTTAAATCATGTGATTTAAACATGTGAATGATTATAACTACCTTTGGGTAAATAATTTCTTCTCAACCAATTTAATTATTATAACTGCCTATGGGTAAATCATTATTTTTTCATCCCATGCTTATGATTAGAACTACCTTTGGGTAAATAATTATTTTACTCACTATACCCACCCTATTAGGGTAAATTCCTATGTCACTAATAATAAATTCCTTTAGGCAACTTAATATTCATCCCACTACCCTTTGAGGGAAAATACATATGCCACTACTTATAACCATCTTTGGGAAAATTAGTGTCATGTTAGGAATCTAGGTTTCACCCTTACTAAGGAGAAGATTGTTCATGTCTACTTCAAACCTAGACCAACATTAAAATGACCTATAATCTATGGGATACCTAATATATAGGTAAAAATTCTAGATTTTATGGGGATAACTTCCCTAATTTTTCAATTCAACTCTCTCTAAGACCTAATCTTATCACAATGAAAAGGGAAAAAATATGAAACTAATCAAAGAACCTACTCTAAATAGTGATGCATCAATTGATTAAAGATACACTCTTAGTCATTTCATTTGAAATAAAAAATGAACTTAATGGATATTATAAATGATTATAACTCTTAATGGTGTCTAGATATGCACAAAATACTATTGACTCATGACACTTCAAGAAAATTCCTACTTTTTAACACTTCACACAACCTGTAATAGACTAGAACCTAAAGTTAAAATGCAAGAAAGGACCTAAAGATGACCACACAATGCATACATTTTATAAATCAACATTTCATTAAACACACTATCATTCAATAAGAAATCTTCAAATGTCTTCTATTGATTCAAAAGAATACAAGGCAATTTTGGTAGACCTTTACTACACCCAGTCATGGGATGCCAAAGAAAGAGCTTATTTATTGATTAAATATAAATTTTTAAGGATAAGAGGTAAGATATAGGAATGGGAGAGGCCATGAATAAGGCCAATATGGTGTATGATAGTTACAACAAGCTCATTCCTCATCCTCAAGTGTTGCCATACCTTTAATGAGTCCACTTTGGCATTTTAGGAAGGTATGGAGGCTGTAATTCCCAAGTTTGAATTTATCCAAGAATTAACCATGATTAAAATAACATAATATTCTACCCAATGGTACTTACACAATGTAAAATGGAGTGTGGATAAGACTCCAAGAGGCATTGGGTAGTCTTCCTTCAATGTGCATATAGAATGGTCCTTGAAACTCCCTCTAATCTATCATAATGGCCTTAATTTTGGGGTATACTCTCCTAGGTGATAGTTACCAATGATTGAATGTGGTTCATCAATGTTACCATGCCATTATTTTCCTTCTAGAGTCTTTTACTTGAAAGATAATTATACCTATTTACTTATCCTTTAACTTTTTGCTCATATCCATTAATTGAATGATCAAACAACTAAACAAGGATACCATTCATTTAAAAAGACTTGGATCATTATGAATTTTATCCTTTATGTATTGGAATTTGGATCTCTTATGTATTTTTCACCTACAAACTCATTAGCCTTAGATGACTAGACCACTTAAACTATTTCACAGACTCACAATTCAGGAAGAGATAATAGAGACACTTTCTATTAGAGGTATAATCACTAAGAAGAGGGGGTAAATCAGTGATGGAATATATTTAAATTTAATTTAAAATATTTTGGACTATTAATTAATTAACATATATCAACTTGATCAAGCAACATTAGAAAGAGATATAATTCATGCAATGCATACACAAGATCAAATGCATAACATATAGTTCCTATGGGAAACCCTCATGGGGAATAAAACACAATCTCAAGCCTAAAAACACATGGAATGCTTCTATTATAATATGATTATAAAAAATAGACCATTTTAGTGAAGCACCCATTTCACAAGGAGAACCCACCCCTAAGTTTGAATAAGCACCCACTTGTTTTAGATGTTGAGCACCCACACAACACTTATGAAAATAAACAGATCCAAAATTTTGATTGCATATCAATCCAATGGATTCATAATTTATAAAACCTCTATTCAATCCTCAACACTCTCTTAACCCTACTTTATATAGGAAATTCATCCAAAGTAAATTTTTGTATCTCTTTAATCTTCTTCACTTATCCTCATTCAAAAACTTGTAGTAACTCTGTAATCACAATAGAGACATGAACAAAAGGTCATCCACATAGTCCTCTCTCTAAAATGCCTCTTAACTCATCCACACAACATACACCTTCTCTTCATTCAACTCATACAAGTATCTATTTTTCTCTCAACACATACTCCTCAAGTCTACACAAGTCTATACAACAATCCTAAAAACCTTCACATTTGGTTTCACATTTTATAGTATTCTTTATTATTATGATCACAACCTTCCTTTTCGGCCACAACACATGAGTGCATCCTTACGGCATCTAACATGGGCCACCTTTAAGTATAACCCTTCTTTAAATAGGCCTAAGTTACCTTTTAAGTTCTATGAAGACCATTCACCTCTTTAACACTTCTTACAGCAAAATAAGAACACAAGAAAACTTTAAAATACATGGACCCATGCCACAAAATCTATAGTTCCTCCTTAAGTGTTAAAAACCATCACAACACCCTTCTACTAAAGCTCAATTTGATCAAAAAACATTTTATGCACATAACCACCATAAACAAGCACATAGTCACCTTATAATCCTTTGATCATACTAAATATGATTGATCAAACCTTCATAATCCCATAGATGGTCCTCATGGAGTCTACAACACTTTCTGATTGTTATATCATCTTGAAACATTTAAATACCATCAAGAATAACTCAATTACCCTTCTCATGTTTATTGTAGAGTATGAACACATACACAATCAACTTTGAAGATAAATAAATTTGATTGTACAAAAATTTAGACCTTAAAATTAATATTTATAGGTGCATCTTGAAGTCTTATACAAATTTTCTTTTAACACCATAGTCAAATTCTACATATATAAAAAGTCATAAAATAAAAACTATAGACTGGTCTTCCTTCACAAATTTAAATATTTGAATTCCAATGGTCACAGTTAAACTTCAAACACTTTGCCAACATCTCATGTCCTCAAATCAGATCTCTCAACTCACACCATAGATATTCTTTAGAAGTATATCAAAATTTAACTCACAATACTCCACTATAAAAATATTAAACCTTGAATATGTTGACCTAATCTTGTGCTTTCTAGAAATCTTGACCACATATGCATCATCAATCTCTACTAAGTAGCCTAGTCTTTATCTAGAAGCACTCACCATTACATCTTTCTGATAACTCCTAAGATTATGTAAATTGGCACCCTTGCATCCCTTATAAGCAATTTACTAATAGTCCCTTATGATTGTGCCACTTGGTAGTCTTGTGTGCATTGTTTAATCTTTGACTTATCCTAAACCATTGATCTTCATCAATACAAATTGCCACTCACCATTAAACTTCTATCAGACTAGTGAGCTTGTGACACTTGCCACCTCTGTGTGAAACCTTTGACATGTTGACTTCATATGCACCATTGTTCTCAGTATATATGATTAAGCACTCACTATTATATCTTCTAGGCCAAGGACCTCAAACTTCAATGTGATTAAACTTGATGGTCTTCGGCCCATTATAGACTGCTAGAGCAACTTTGAAGCTTTATAAATTGAGCTAGAAATCACTTCAATAATCCAAATTTTTAAGGTAGCTTCTTGGCACTATAGAAAACATCTCCATGTAATTCTTGGACTAATATTGAATTTTTGGGTACCTAAAATAAATGTTCAAACTTATTGGATCTTTTAGTTTTCATGATGTGTAGCGATGATCTAGCTTCTCTTAAGCTATAAGATGCATTTTGATCATTCCAAATGATCTCAAAACATACTAGAGTTTATCCAAGACATCTATGGATGCCTCATAATATCTTCTTTGTCTTTTAATACCTATACATGTGTCATATCTCTTCAAGCTCTCAATCTAATCACTTTGTCATTCATGCATTAGTGCCACATGATCTATTTGACATCAATGACAACTTAAGACACCAATGACCATATCTAGTAATCTATCCCTTTGTCATTGATGGCAAACCAAACTCAAAATGTATTATCTTATACTAAATAATTATCCATTATGATCTTTCTCCCCTTTTGACATAAATGACAAAGGATCTATACTATCACGAAAATAAACCAATGGATCTCCCTTTGACATGCATCCATCAGAAATGGGAATTCTCTAATCCTTAGACCTAACAAGTTTATCACAAATCTTATAAAGCTCCCCCTAACTCTATGCATACCACTTTGTACTTCTCAACCATGCACCATGATAACACTTCTTATTTGATGATGCACTACTATCAATGAAGAATAAACACATATTAACACTAGAATATAATTAAACTCACCTTGATAACTCTAAGAGGGACTCCACCTAATATCTCTAAGCCATTGCACCTCTTGAGCATCTTTAGATTTCCATACACCATGAAGAAATGTCATACAAGATTACTAGCCTTCTCTCTCAAGCCAACTCAAGAACCACTAATATAACTTCATGCCACTAATTAAACAAGAAACATGATCTAAACCAACCTAATAACTCACCTTGAAACACTCATGCCTTGGTATTTTGGATAAACTGATAAAAAAACACTCACCTTCACACTAGGCCTATTTAGACTCCTTGTAGCCCTACCTAGAACTTGTAGAGCCCTAAAAACACCTTCAAGACATAAAAATTCATATCTACATCACTCTCACATTTTCCCTTAATCATACCAATTTTTATCACTTATCTCATCCTCTACAACATACTTCCTTCACAAACCTACTAGCCAATTAGGCCTCCATTTTGACAAAAACATGAATAATTTGAGAAAAAACCTTAAAATCTATATTAATTTTGATTTTAAAACCCATTTGGCCCATTCAACCTATTAATAAGCCTCAAACTCCAACTCCTTATGGAAGTCACTTTTCTCAACTAGCCCAAATCACTAGATCTTCAAAACAAGCTTGGTCAACCCAGCACCTTCCAGTCAATGCACACTTATAAAACTTATTTAAAACCTAGAGATAATAATCACACACTTTTTTACCAATATTTTATATTATATTCCTTTGGGAAACCATAAATCCTATAAGCCATTTTAGGCATGCTTGTCTTTAAGCCAAAATTTGAGAAACCTAAGAGCACTTGAAAATCTCCAAATCGACTTCAACATACCTTCAAACCATAAAACCACTATATCATGACAAATAAGGTCAATAGAATTTTTTGTGCAAAAATATCATCTTGAAAATTCACAAATCCTCCTTTTCCACTTGAAAACCTTCAATATGACCAAACAAATTGAGTATACATAGCTATTAACATGCCAAAAGAGAAAATACATATCATGACATCATTTTGACACCACAAAAACATATATTCCACATGAAAATACCTACTCAAACTAAAAACACCAAAATATTGCCTTCTTAGACCTTGAAAATATCAAATTTTCACTTCAAGCTCCTTATAGGTAGATACCACTTACCAAAATGGTCAACTAAGATAAATGGATATAAAACACCTTCTTTGACCAAATAAACATCTGAAACCACTTCAAATGAAATTTAAATCATTATTATTATACACCATATCATTCTAGTCTTCATTATCTACCTTTTGACCTTCTAATACATCCATCAAAATTTGACAAGAACTCACCTTTAGGATCAAAATCCCTGAATATTCCTAGAACACACAATTCACCAAAACAATTGAAGAAATATATGACCTTGTTGCTTCCCATTATCCAATCACATTTTCTCATAACCTTTATTATCCTGTAACATCAACCAAATCTCAACTGGCATCCACCAATCTTCCTCTTACTTGTCAAGTGTCTCCTTGAAGCCTAGATATAAACACCCTAACTCACAACGTCCTATAATAAAGTGAAACTAGGAGTTACCCACAACTCCTCATATTACTTATCCTCCTTAGTCATATTATACTTATAATTATTATTTTTCATCTTAGGCTTAAAAGAAGCAACATACTCATCCATTATAATATTCTCTTTCAAGCTTGATTTGATAATACGTGGAGACAATAAGTGTTCATGACATACCTTTTTAACTAAAGAAAAATCTTCATAACTAGATATTGACAACTAATGTTTTTTGCATAAAACATTTTCAACAATAGTAGGATTTTCAATTGTATCCATACACACTTTAAAACTAGTCTAAACTAGCACCTTGGTCTTTTCCTTGAGCTTGGTCTCTTCATTCTCAACAACCATAAATAGTGGGATCCCTTGATTCTCTTTGACCTCTGTAGCATTCTCCACTTTAGGAAATAGACCAATCAAAGCTATTGACTCATTATGACTCATAATTTTCATATTTGATTTTAATAAGTTATATTGTCTTCTTTCTTGCACTCTGGGAGTTTGATTAAACTTATTTTGACTTGATGGCCTTTGCTTGTAGAACCTAGCAATGTGACCAATACTATAATAGTTGTAGCAAACTATTCTTCTTGAGGGAAACTCAACTTTCTTTACCTTATTTGGATAATATTTTTCAAAGTCTCCCAAAACAATATAGTTGAATTATTCAACCTTGCTTATGTTATTTGATTGATAATTCCATTCATTCTCATTAGGTCTTCTACACTCTCGAGCCCTATGACCAAATTGATTACAAGTATATAAGTAACTATTAAAATTTACATCCCTCATGGAATTTGGTTGTCTAATCTGATTTGTATTCATTATACTAACACCTTCATTCCTTGATTGATGATTGATCTTCAAGATCTGATTGTCCTTGTTCATATTGGTCTTTATCTTGTCTTGCGTTACATTCTCTTGTTCTTCTTTGTAACCAATTCTATTTTTATCACTAGCATGCTTTTGACTATTTAGAATGTTGTCTAGATCACTTGAGCTCTTTTCAAACCACACATATGACTTCATCTTAGTATATTTATTTTCTAAATCTTATTTAATGACTCATTTTCATTTTATACCTTGAGCACTAATCTTCTTTAGATCTTAGGCTTGTGGATAGGATATACAATTGACAACTTAGATGCTTGACTATATCTTCATGATCCTTGGTGTCTTTATTCATTCTTACCTCAAGCATACTAAATTTATCTTCATAATCCTTGATTTGAGACTTTCTCTTCTTGGTCTTCTTCTTCTCAATCTTCAAATCTTCAACGGCATTCATCAACTTAGTCTCACAGTCCTCCCTATTTTCTTCAACCTCTATATCACTCCAAGTAGACTCTTCTAGTTATGACCAACTTCATTATCCTACCATGAAAAGAACTTCAACTTCAACTAAAACATCATCTTCATTATCAAACTCAAAATCACTATCTTCACTCTCATATGATGAGCTATAATCTTAATTGGTGTAGATACTTTTCTTATTCTTTAAAGATTTCTTCTTCTTGTAATAATTTTTAAATCCTTTTTTCCCCTTATCAGACCTCAATATCTTCTTGCCTTCATCATGGATTTCACCATGATATTCATCATCATTTTTTTTATGCTTATGAGGTCACTTGTTAGCAAAGTGTTCTAGTTATACAAAATTGAAACATTTGAAAGGTAGTTTACCCTTATACTTCCCTGAGCCTATTTTCAATTTTATTGTAAACAAAGCTATTAGTTCATCATAAGATAACTCATCATACTTAACTTCCATACCTTGATTTTTATTCTTATTTGGCTTCATTTATATCTTAAATGTTTCTTCCTTATTTGTTAATTTGTGATCATTGACTCTCATCTCATAGGTAGTAAGGACGCCATGCAATTCATCCATCTTCATTTGAGTAAGATCATGACTTTATTCTACAGTAGACACTTTATAGTCAAACTTGAGGGAGAGAGAACTTAATAACTTTTTTAATATATTAGATTATTCAAGCTTCTCTCCAAGACTTTTGATAATTTTCAGAATATCATCAAATCTCTACAAAAAGGATAACATAGAATCTTATTCCTCCATCTTAAGACTCTCAAATTATCTTCAATGAGTCTATAACTTGGCTAACTTGACCTTTGAATCCCATTCATAGATGATCTGTAATTTGTCTCATACCTCTATGGAATATTTATAATGAATTACCTCGGTTTACTTAGTCTTTGAAAGTCCATATGTGATGACATTCATTACCTTGGAATTATTTTCACATAGTTTTTTATTTGTTGCACTAGTTGGAGGGGTTAGGGGGGCTGAATATCCATCCACAAAAAATTAACAAATGTCAAAACCTATTAACATGATGTATGTATTCATCCTTTCACTCCAAAAAATATAATTAGACCCATTGAACATCGATGATTGATTTATAGAGAAACCCTGCATTTTTTGACTTGTCATATTATACTTTGGATCACTTTCAAGTGGTTAAAATTGCAATTAAGGTCATGCTCTAATACCAATTATTGTAGGTATAATCACTAAGAGGGGGTGAATCAGTGATGGAAGATATTTAACTTTAATTTCAAATCTTTCAAATTATTAATCAATCAACATATATCAACTTGATCAAACAACATTAACAAGAGATCTCATTCATTGAATGCATACATAAGATCAAACACAAAACAAATAATTCTTGTGGGAAACCCTCATAGGGAATAAAGCCCACTCTCAAACCTAAAAACACATGGACTAATTATATTATAATATGATTATAAAAAAGATACCCTTTTAGTGAATCACCCACTTCACAAGGAGTACCCACCTCTAAGTTTGAACAAACACCCACTTGATCTAGATGTTAAGCACCCACATAACACCTATGAAAATGAATAGCTCTATAATTTTTATTGTATATAAATTTGATAGATTCATAATTTATATCACCTCTCTTTAATCCTAAACACTCTCTCAACCTTGATTCACATAGGCAATTCATCCAAATCATCCTTTTGGATCTCTCTAAGGTTCTTCGCTCATCCTCAGCCACAAACCTATAGAAACTCTATAATCACAATAGAGACATGAAAAAAAGGTCATCCACATAATCCTCTCTCTAAAATTCCTCTTAAATTATCCACATAGGATACACCTTATCTTCACTCAAATCATTCAAGTCTCTATTTGTCTCTCAACACATATTCCTCAAGTCTACACAAGTCTACACAATAAGCCTATAAACCATCACATTTGGTTTCACCTTTTATAGAGGCTTGTTGATTATTATGATCAAAATATTCCTTATCAAACATAAAACATGCCTTCACCCATAGTTTATATAACATGGGTCACCTTTAAGCACAACCCTCTTTCAAATAGGCCTAAGTTACCTTTTAGGTCCCATGAAGATCCATTCACCTCTTTGACACGTATTCAATAAAAATAAGAATAAAAAAACACTTTAAAGTATATGGACCCATACCACACAATTTATATGTCTTCTTTAAGTGATAAAAACCATTACAACACCATTCTACTAAAGCTTAATTCGCTCAAACAACATTTTTTACACATAACCACCATGAACAAACACATAATCACCTTATAATGCTTTGATCATATTGAATATGATTGATCAAACCTTGATAATCTACATACATGGTCCTCATGGGGTTTAAAACACTCTTTGATAGTTATATCACCTTGAAATATCGAAATACCATCAATAACAAGTCAATTACCCTTCTTAGGTTTCTTGTAGAGCATGAACGCATACACAGTCAAATTTGGAGCTCAATAACTTTGACTGTACAAACATTTCAATGAATATTTACAAATGTTTATTTAAGTCCTACACAAATTTTATTTTAGCACCATGGTGAAATTTTACATATATCAAAAGTTATATCACAAAAAATATGGACTAGTCTTCCCTTACAAATTAAAATATTTGAATTCCAATAGTCACAGTTAAACTTTGAACACTTTGCCAACATTTCATGTCCTTGCATTAGATCGCTCAACTTACACCATCGATATTATTTAGAATTAGCTCAAAATTTAACTCATATTTCTCCACTATCCAAAATTTAAACCTCAAACATGTTGACCTCATCTCATTATTTTTGGGAATCTTGACCACATACGTACCATCAATCTATGTTGAGTAGCCTAGTCTTTATCTTGTAATGCTTACCATTAGATCTTTTTTAGAACTCCTAAGATTATGATAATTGGAACCCTCATGTGCCTTCTAATAAATTTACTAGTAGGCCCTTATGTTTTTTCCACTTGGTAATTGGTAATCTCACATGAATTATTTACTCTTCAATTTATCCCACACTACTAATCTTCATCAGTACAAACTACCACTCACCATTGATCTTCTATCAGACTAGAAAGCTTGTGACACTTGTAACCTTTGCATGAAACCTTTAACATGTTAACTTAATACACACCATTGATCTCAATATGTATTATTAATCTCTCATTATTGAATCTTTTAGACCAATGACATCAGACTTCAATGTGATTAAACTTAATGGTCTCTAGCCCATCATAGACTACTAAAGCAAATTTGAAGCTTTATAACTTGAACTAGAAATCACTTCAAGTCTCCAAATTTTTAGGGTATTTTCTTGGCACTATAGAAAACATATAATGTAATCCTTTGGCCAATATTGACTTTCTATGTACCTAAAATAAATTATTAAATTTGCTATATCTTTCTTATCTGCATGATGTGCAATGACGGTTTGGATTCTCTTAAGCTAAAAGATGGATTTTTATCATTCCAAATGATCAAAAAACATAATAGATCTATTAAAATACATTTATGTATGCCTCAAAACCTCTTATTTGTCTTTATAAACTTGTACATGTTCCATATATCTCTCTCAATCTGATCACTTTATCATTCATGCATCGGTACCACATGCCCTCATTGACATTAATGACAACTTAAGACACTAATGACCATATCCAACACTCTCAATTAGTTACATAGATTAAATTAGCATTGAATGAGTAGAATAAGTCTTGATTTTACCCCTTCCATAGTTTATAACATCTAGTTAGGCTTTGCAACACATCTTATGCCTAAAACCTTAAAAAATTTCATTTTCATGAAGTGATCATATAGGTTTTTTACCATCAAGATTCATTGATAAGAAATCCTCTAAGATGGAAACATGATACAAGTGTTAGATAATTAATTCCTATTAATTTTAATGTGTTTTTACTTAAATCTTCCTAATCGATTCACTATTAGGGTTTAAGGGAGGTTTAAAAGTGTTTGGGGTCTTAGGGGTGGTTCATAGATATCATAGCTTGGATATCTAAACCAATTCACTAGATTCAAATCAATGGACCTCTCTACTTATCAAAAAAATTAGACTCCCCATGAATAGTATACAAGGTATGATGAGCATTTGAAGATGCTCCTTATGAGAAGAATATGTCTTCTGAGTAACTTCTATGTGCTTTTAGATATAATGGATAACTATAGGGATTTTCTTAGATTCTAGATTATCCAAAGGGGTTCTAAACAATGTGATAACCTTCCCCAAGAAGATTTAAAGCATTATAACTTATTTAACTACACTCTACTTCACATTTTTATGACATAATAATAGTGAGATTCATAGATTGGTCTATTTTTAGACTTGGATCATGAATATAAACCTGAATCCTAGGATTAAAAGGCACTCTTTCATCATTTATAACCTTAACATCACCTTAGAAACCTCATGGGGTATCATCATTAGCTTGATTTAATCATTTAACCCCCCTTTGGATGCATATAGCCATGTATTCCAACACATGTACCTTTTTACTTGTTGAACCACTCATGGAGGTCACCTTGTGGCTCCTAAAGGGATTGATTAGATGATTTAAGACTCATTTTCCCTCTCTAATTTCATTATACACAAAAAAAATCCCAATCTCTTTATTTTTGAGATCAAACTAGCACTTCTAGGCCCATTTCATATAGTTTGACCCCTACACATGCTAACCAATGGTTCATTATGGTTCTTAGAGGAACTTATGAGAACTTAAATGTCATTTCATGGTCAAATTATCTCATCTAGATGGGTTTTTAGGTCAAACTCCACCATGAGGTCACTTTTGGGATTTGTGCAAGGTTTGAAACATCCACCATCTTAATAATGATGTATGGGTTATGAACATCCAAAACAAGAAAAAATTCCATGAATGTATAGGGAAATAACCTCCTCATATTCCATGAATGGGTTGGGTTCCCATGCAGAGGTTGTTTAGAGATATGAACATTAGAAGACGGCATTAGGGTTGTTTGTAGGTAGTTATGAGTGCTTATTTTATTAAAGTTTGTTCATAAAGTTTAGCCCATAATTCCAACCAATAATTCATGAATTTTTTTCCCATAGGGAGACTTAATCTTCACTAAGTTATTTATACTTGAGCATGTAAGTGGTGGAGTGGGTGAGAATTTTAAGATGGTCTTCAAATTGCCTATTTGTAGGATTATCAGATCGAGTAGGGTTTGAAGACACTTTGATAATATTTCTCACCTATTATTACTTGAAAAAATATTAAAAATTATTAATAATCTTCATAAACCTCACATTATCCATTAAATTTTTTATAATAGCTTGAAGGAACCCTAAGATGGCACTAGGGTCTACAAGCAGGCTTATTTGCTTGATTATGTTGGCCTATCTCCAAGTCTCTTGACTATAGATCTAGGTGTTAGACCTTTGGGGGAGGTTTGGTAACCATTAAACACAATCCATAATTGAAAAAAAAAAATTTGGGATCCTAAACTACCTTCAGACCCTTCATGGCATGAATGCACCCTTTCAACCCACATACAACTATCACAGACAGGGGTTGGTCTAGAATAAAATAGTAGGTATATCCACTATTTGTCTAGCCCAAGAGAATACATGAGTACCTTAAATTAGTAATTATGACCATTTATACTAATTTTAAAGACTTATCCATTCCTAAAAAATGTCTCAAACCACTATTTTAGCTTAGACTAGCAGTAAACTACCTACTGACTATGTGCTTAAACGTAACACTCTAAGTATTCCCTTCTCATGATTGTTTATTGAGTTATTTGGGATCATGGGGATTCCCATAATGTAATAGAAGGAATTATCATACTTAGGTGGTGATTTTTCCAATGTTTATTCCTTTGTATACTTTACCCATTACTCAGGCTTAGGTCTCATGCTTGATTATGTCTATGTGTTTCCAAGCCTACATTGGTGTTCTTCTGCATTCTTAAAGGTTGTGATAATCAATCTTGAATTCTCATTTGATCTAAAAATAAATATTATTTGTATGAATTTTTACCTTATACTATGATTAGAGTATGGTCCCTAATATGTATTGATTTACTATAGGTGTATACTTATTCATGCTAACTGTGTGTAGGGTCTGAGTATCATGCTTGCATGAGAAAAGAGTAACCAATAGCTGCTCAAACCCTAGTGACACATTCATATCTCAAAATACATCATGGAATTCATATCATCTCATGTTAACATCATTATCCATGCCCTTAAATGATATACATATTACCTTTTTAGGAGACCCTACTAGAGTAGGCCTAAAAGGGTTGGTTATAGGTGTTTAATTTCCCTTATCAACTATCAACATGACCATGTATGACCTTAATTTCATGATTATGTTACTTTTAATTATTTAAAATGATCATGGAGGTATATTTACATGATTTAGGATTGGAAGGAAGGGTGAAAGAGTCAACGAAGATGATTTTAGGGTGAATGAGGGTGAAACATGTATAATCAACGTTAGAGCATAGTGTGAATGGTAGTGAAAACATAATGAAATGATAAGATCATGAAAGTGATGTAAAATTGAGGTTAAGAACCTTTATAATACCAATCGAATGAACCTTTTAGACATTTATGCACATACCTAAGTAAACATGTAACTTTGAAGGTAGATATACAACATACACAATCCTAAATTAAAACTTCAAAACTTAGAAAAACCTTAACTTTCGCAAAAAATCTTAAACTTTGCTAAAAGGGATTATGGGAGTTTGTAAGAAAGGGAGATGTTTTATAGGTCTTTGAATCCACCATGAAGGCTAGGAAAGTTTCTTTCAATAATATGAAGATAATTTACCATTACTCCAATACCTCATTACCTATTTTAAGTTGCATATAAGTTTATGTAGATACCATTGAGCTACATATAGTGTTCACCATATAGTGGTTCTAAAGTATGCACAAGCCCTTTCTCCTTGAGATATTATGAGGTAACAAAAGGTAATTGGACATCCAATATAATAAATAATGCATTAGAAACCTTGAAACACCTTTAAAAACTTTTCAACCTAGTCCATAACTTCTAATGAAGGCATTAAACCTCTGTCCATTGCATAGAATTATCTACAGATCATACATAGGAGCTAGTCATAAAGGTATAGTATTCACATGAGATCACACATATGATTTAGGTGCTGATAATTCTATGCAAGGATCATTTAATACCTAAGTAAAAAACACAAGTCATTAGTTTGAGTGGACAAGGCAAAAATCTCAAAAAACTATTCAAACCAAATTGGCCTATGCAGATGAGAAGGGCATACAAATTCCTTAACTTCTTAAGGAATGTTCATAAATACTATGTGACCAATCCCAAAAAAAATTCCCATGGGTGGAATATAATTAAGTCTAATTTCTCTAGTGATGAGCTTGGGCATCCATTTTCTCTCATTCATATGGTACAAGCATAAACATGAGGAGCTCTATAAGTATACTAATGAGATCAAGGGAAATATGGGATTATTTTGAGCTTCCATGGCATTAACAAACACTAATATCTCCTCTAATTTACATTTTTAACCTCCCTCTACAAAATCATGAATTTACCTGAGTTGGTCCATACTGTACAAATCTATACTACTTAATAAATTTATGTAGCCTACCATTTTCTCTATAATTCTCCTTGTTTCAGACCAAAACATCATTATTAGGTATCATGGAGGGAAATTAAGAGTCATAAGATAGTTTTAAATTGATAGAACAAATTTAGGTAGTTGAAAAGTCACTATTTATCATGTGTGGGGTCCATTTGGGAGGAATTAGGCATTGAATATGGTGCTAATGGATTAAATGAGGTATGAAACAGTATATTAATGGTTTAATAATGTTTATTAGGTCTATTAGAGGAATGTGGGGTGACTTAGTAGTCTATCAAGGCCAACTGAGGTCTCATTATGACCACAAACATTATTTTGCACACATATATGACCTTAAAAGGGTATATCGATTTAATTATCATGCTAATACATATAAAAGACCTTTATGACATATTATAAACTTCAGATTAACCTTAAGATACATTCCATGATGTTCCATGAAAGCTTGAAAGAGAACATACTTCATGTTATCAAGTAGAGCCAATGTGTTTATGAGCCTTAATCAAATTGCCTTTTTAGTTCATCTTCACCATGGCATCTTTCGCATGTTGGAGACCCATCTAAGTGATCAAGGACCATCTAATCATTTTTAATCATCATGACACTACTTGATTTAAGTTAGATAGAAGGAATGAAGGATAATAAAGCAAAGGTGTGACATGATAAAATAGTGAACTATTAAAACAAGCCTCACAATTCATGAAATGAATGGCAATCATGGTACCAATGATGAATCAAGATTCAAGGAATTAGGTTGATCCATTTATATTTTTAAGACTAGAAAGTGGTCAACATTTCTAGTGACTCAGTTGGCTTCACCAACTTATTGGTCAAAAAACTCAAAAATTTTGAACCTTCTCTTGATGTATTTAGTAGATGGAACATGAAAGCATATGGATTCTACCTTACACATTGCATAATCTTGAAATAATGAGATAACAAAAATCAACAAATAAGAACAATAAAGACAATACATGACTACCAAATAATAGGACTAAGTAACAACAAAAGATATGTTTATGCAGATAAAATACCAAATACTCTAACTCTATACCTTATTTTTATTTCAACTTCTCCTGCATTGGATTATTGGACTCACTCCTTATGAAATGGTTTATTAATTTTTCCTTGGTTTTGTACTTCAAAATTATTTTAACTTGTTTTTTAGGGTTTTTTTTGCCCTTTCAATCCCATACATCTTTCAACAATACCTTCCAAGACTCAACTCATACCTTTTTCCTAAACTCTGCCTACCTAGTCTCAGTCCTACTAGCCCTCTTTATGGAATTTAATTGATGTGTATGGAATGTACTTGCACAAATATGAAAACCAAAATCTTGATTTAGATACCCTTTTTCAAACATTATCTGTCCTTGAAATTTCAAGTCCCAACTCTATAGTTTGATCACCTTTCAAACCTAATTTGAACTTTTATTTAGGTCTAAACACTAGATAATCATACAAAGACCATACTAATAGGTCCAGAAAATCTTAATCCTATGTGATTCACTTCAATCACATTATAAATGACTAAATTACAAAATTTAGGAATTTTTGAATGGTTAGAATGATGTATATCACCCAAAACCTAGTTTAAGATTTCTTAGTGCTTGTGATAACCTGAGACCTATCTAAATTCCACTATTGGTGATTGAAAGTGTTTCAAGGATTCAAATTAGGTTTTCATGGTCTATTTATACCTAATGAAACTCTTCCAACTATTTATCTTCATTTTACACTTCTCTATTCACTTCTTTATCAAGGTTTTGATGTCTTTACATGCTCAGACATAGTCTGCATAAACCAGTACTTCTATTTTTTTACTTCTTTCATTCATAACTAAATTATAAGCCAACCTAAGTATAATAAAATCTTACCAAAATTTGTATACATGTATTCAATCAAAAATTGTTTTGTGAATCACTCTTGCTCTTCAAAATGATGAAATTCTACCCTGACTAAGAATGAAAATAGAGTCTACTACAAATATTAAAGCACATTAATGAAAGTCTGATGCATCCATCATCAAACTATATAGACAACAAGATTTATAAATAACCTCAAAAGAGGTCTACATGCGTATTTCATTCTTTCAAAATAGAAGAGTTTTAACAAAACTTCCTCTCTTCTTTTTTCTACAAACCTTTCAATACATCCTAAAACAACTATTTGATTGGAATCCTCATTCTACATTACTAACTAACTCAAAACTCATAAAAAAAGGGCACATAACTAATTCTTGTCAACTTTCCCTCTGAATGATATCCTTAGTTACATTAAATTTCTTTATTTATACTATATGACATATCTATAGCCATGATAGTGGACTCATGAACATTTTAGGAATCTTCTATATTATCTAAACCTCTAAGAATTGTTATGAAATATTTTTCCACCTTCACACATTGTACAAAAGTCCTTAGAAAGTCTTGCAACATTCAAATCTCCAAAAAGGCACTTTTGGTGGGAAATACAAGAATTCAAATTTATTGTAACTTTAGACAACTTAGACTTTACCTATGGAACTCATATGACCTCTAACATCTATAGGACATCTAATTAGACTATTTAAGACAAAAATAGATCAAACTTGGGGTCATCATGGGATGCACATGCATAACATGTGTAGAAGGACTTCAAGAGAAAAGATAACACTAACTACCTGTGTATAAGAGGAACATGATGAAGAATAATAAAAAAACTTGAGGAACATCCCATTGATAGGGATGGGGAGTTCCTCACCATTAAATCTATAAATTTGAAAGGAATTACTTTCATTATAGTTGGTGTTGATGTAAGATCCACTCCAAAGTCTATCAAATTTGGAGTGTTTGTCTAGCTTTGAATGGTCCTCGTCCCACTTAAGGATTACATCTCCTTATTGGAATGTCTTAGATGAATCCCTTTTATCAAATGAATTCTTGACTTGATGATGATTCAACCACATGATATGAATGGCACTATCCCTTGTATCCTTTAACTGCCTCAAGTCATTCATTCTCATTTGCAATACATCATCTTCCAAGAGCTCAAGTTGATGAGCAAGCACTAAAGAAAGAAATTCAATGGAAATAGGAAGTCTTTCCTCTCTACCATAGATAAGGAGGTATGGAAAGTGTCTAGTAAACCTTTTAGGTGTAACTCCATCTTCCCATAAGGTAGTTATCAACCTTATATGCCACTCTCTTTGGCTATCCTCCATAGTTATTTTGATGATCCTTATCAGATTCTTGTTTGTGGACTCTGGTAGTCCATCACCCTATCGATAATATTTGGAGGATGCCTTGAGGTATATACCATGGATAAGGTCCTAATCACATAACATAATACTACTAAATGGCAAGGCATTATCAAAGATAATTATTGAAGGCACACCAAATTTGGTCACAAGATTATCATAAAACTCCAAGACTAAGTGTTGACCATTTTTGCCCAACCAGCCAAAATCGGTCCCCTTCTTAGCTTGTTATTCAAAGCCAATCAATTTTGGGTTACACAAGTTCAATACCATTGTTCATCACTTGGTTTAACTTAGTTGGTTCAACACTTTACTTGGTTTAACTCAGTTGGTTCAACACTTCACTTAGTTCAACTCAGTTGGTTCAACACTTCTCTTGGTTTAACTTAGTTGGTACAACTTAGTTGGTTCAACACTTTGGCATTGGTTCATTAGCCTTGGTTCAATCAGCCTAGTTTGATTAATCAGCTCATTGGCAAGTTCATTGGTGCATAGCATTAAACCATTGAACCAATGCATTGGTTCAACCACTTGGCATCAGCGTGAAGTGTTGAACCATTAAACTGGTTCAATGAGTGGTTCAAGTAAATGGTTCAATGGAGCATCCCATAGCTAAAGGTCCAAAATACCTTGCAAAGGGTAGTTCAAGGTTCAAAAGCCCTTGCAGAGGGTAGGATGGAGAGTTTTAAAGGACAACCAAAGGAATTTCAAAAGTGCACAAAAGACTTAAGGCTCCAAATTCCTTTAGACTTTTTGTCCAAAGGAATTCCTTCAGACAAAAAGTCTGAAGGAATTCAGGGAAAAGCCATTGGTTCAAAGCAACCTCGAAGAAATTCAAAGTGGCCAATTCTCATGGAATTTTTATCTGTGGGAAAAAAGCCTAAAGCAAACTATCTGTAGACAAAAAGTCTATAGGAAAATGTCCATGGACAAAAATTCTGTGGAAACTGTCCACAGACAAAAAGTCTATGGAAACTGTCCATAGACAAAAATTCCATGGAAACCTAGAGGAACCCGTCAAAGAACCGAAGGCCCCTAAAGGGCAGGTGCCCTTGCAGGGGACTCTCAGTCAAAATAAAGGGGCACTTTCCAAAGGTTGAATGGTCACCTTCCCTTTGGAAAGGTGCTAAGAAGGGAGTCTACATAAAAGGGTAAAGCCAAAATCTGAAGGAGAGTCGAAGGGTGACGGGCCTAAGGACATCAAATTTTAAGCATGCAAATTAGCTGTTGGATTTTCAAGTGATGACACGCACACAAAAATCAAATTTTACACTAGAAAAGCTAGAGCACGAAAGGCACCAAGTGGCAACCATGTAAGACTTTGACATGCTTTTTCTAAGAGTAGTAAAACATGCCATGTGTCCCCTATAGGGCTCAGCAAAAGCTAGCAAGTGTCAACATCTATGGGTTTCTCCTTATACTTCATTATTTAAAGAGAAGACTATGGTGGGCCTGAATGAGTTGCTAAGAGATATGCAGAACATGCCAAGTGTCAGCATCTATGAGCACTAGAAAAGGGCTTGAAAGTTTTTTTAGGTAGCTAAAGGCTCTGTGAAAGTGGCCATGTGTCACCTTCTACATAAATCTCAAAAAATACTTCTAAAGCCTCTAGGTTAAGCAGAAAGAGTAGGCAAAAGTGGCCACATGTCAACTTCCACCTGACTCTGCAAATGCTACCACGTCCCATTATCAGCTTGGTAGAAGCCACCACATGTCAACGTCTACATTTCAAAGTGTCTTCTAAGTGCCTAAGTAGTGGACTATGACACATGTCAAAAGTAGATGCACTCTCAGCTAAGATCTAGAGGAGGTAAAATGGCCAAGCGCAAAAGTAGGTGAAGTGATCCAAGTGGCACATGAAAGTGTCAATTCAAGGAGTTATTCTAGTGGTTGACATAGTACCTACCATGCGATCATCAAGAGGTGAAACAGATAATGGTGAGACCCATTTTTCTTCATTTTGCATTGATGAGCAAACAAACAACATGACCCATAATTTTGAATCATGATAGGGGCTAACACAACATTATCTTTAGGCAGATCTCTCATCCTAATGCTTAGAAAAGGGCACCAAAATGGCCTCTTTCTTCCTCTATAAATTGTAAAATTTCTCATTTGAGAAAGATCCACTCTCAGCCTTAAGGCAAAACTCTACCCAAAAATCTCTCAAGCTTGTAAGGTAGAGATGTCATATTTTACCTTCAATCAAGACTTAGCATTTTACCTCCATTTGGTTTTTGCATCTTTAGTATGTGTCTATGCCTTGATTCTATGTTAAGTCATTTTCTTAATGCTTTTGTAGAATGATTTTAGCAGGTCTAGTGCATTTTTTGAGTTTCATTTTATAGGTCTATTAGAAGTGTCCCTAGAGGAGTATAGGTGAAGTGGATAGGCTACTGTAGTGTGTCTCAAAATGCCTCTAGTAGTTATTTCCTCCTTGCATTACCATAGACCCTTGACCCACTGATGCAGAAGGTTTTCTCATGTTAGATGAAGTTTATGGGACCTAATTCTTAGTGAAAAGTGTATGTTTGAGCTTGAGTAGATCACACTTTTCTAGTGTATCACCTTTTCTTTTTTAGGCTTAGGTTCTATTTTTAGCATCTCTCTCTCCCTTTTCATCCCCCCTTTTTTTCATTTTATTTGTTAGCAGTAGGAGAAACCAGGCCCTAAAAGATACATCAGAGGGAGTTATCCCTTATCTAGAGACTCTCCCCTCTAGCTTCATTAGTCCCACAGGCGAGAGGGGAGTTTTCATTTTGACATGTGGAAGGTAGGAGCTCAGCCTCCTACCCTGGGTGCAAATCCATTGCGTCAATAATTTTTGGCATGCCCGATGGGACCCAATTGGACAAGTTTTGTCCAAAGAGTTGAAGAATTTTTAGTGTGTTCTTTGACTAACTAGCCTTTGGAGGCTTTTGCATCAATACCAATGGTGACTCTGAGTTGAATCAGCTGGTTAAGCACCCTGGTGCCATCAAAAAACATATTTTTGTATGTATAATTCCTTTGCACAAAATCATGGACTTTGTTTTCCTTCATACGACTATGATCAAACTCTAGATATTTATGCAATCCCCTCAAGTAGATCTCCTAGTTTCCCTTTAACAATAAGGGAGGTGGTGCTAGAATTTGAGAAGCAGGTAATGGAAATTGATAGACTGGATGAGTAGTATGATTATCAGTAAGAGCTGATGTACAAAGAGGCATGTTTATTTAGGTAAGTTGAGGCCTTGCAATCCATGGAAGAGGAGGTGGAAAAATGGAGGAATCCATTCATTCAAGGTAGTTAGCCTTGCATGCCCCCTCCTATCCTAAAGAAATCCCCCTCTTGTACACTAAATCCTTTTTATCAGATGGTACTTTCTCACTCTAGTTCATCTAATTCATCTACTCTCAATCCCATGCACCTAGCTTTCCAACATCAAAGGGCATCAGAGCAGCTCCCCATGGAGATCAATCTTCTCAATTCCCTATATTGTGAATCTTCCATTGGGGGAATACCACAAGCTAGCACATCCCTCTTCTAGAGACTCTTCTAGTGCATCAATAGTCTCTTCATAACATTCCTCAACCTCCCCAAGTCTTTCAACATGATGTGCAGTTTCTAAGTTGGAGGAAGGAATGCCAGGAACCAGCCCAAAACCTTGAAGAGGATGATGTTAGTGACCTCCAAGAAAGACTCTTTCAGGATAATCTATCCAAGAAAATTGAAGTTTTAGAGGATAGGATGAGATTGCTTCATGAAAGAGAGATAAAACTTCTAGACCTTGTGGAGAAGCCCTAGGACCTTGGAGAAAACAAAGTTGTTGCCTGTTCATAGGAGCAAAATTCCAATTTTGAGATCCTAAACTAGGGGAAAATAGTAGAATCATGGGGTAAGAAGGAGGAGAAGAAAGTTTTTTTTCAAAAGCTTGAAGAAGATGAGGCTGCCCCTACTCATGATGATGCTGGTGACCTCCATGAAAGGCACTTCTAGGAGGATATGGCTAGAAGAATTGTAGAGTTAGAATCTAGAGAGAGATTCCTTAGCCAATGTGTGATGGACAATTCAGACCCAATGGCACATTCCATGTCTAAACACACCCCACCTACACATCCCCAAGAGAGCTATCAAACCCCACCTAATATTGATGATGTGCTAGCCAAGTGGAAGGAGGAGAATCATTCGATTCTAGCTCAAGGACTGCCTCCTCTTCCACATGTTTTTTCCACTTCATCCCTTCTCAAGGAGGAACCTATTATGCAAGAGGGAGATGAGGAGTAAAAGATCCAACTTGCAATTCTTTAGATGACTATCATGAGCAATAATGAAGAATAAATCATCATCAACGCTCCTTATGAAGACCTCACTAGTAATGGAGAAGACACAATGCATGCATACATGCAGATGTTCCAGCAATATGAGAAGGAACATAAGCATGGTGAGCTCCCTCCCCTTTTTTTTGATGAATTTCCTTTTTGTTTCGATGAGGAGGATGACTACGCTGAGGAGCTTGAGTTGAAGGAAGATTAGGAGAATATCTTTGAAAATCTAGAGATCTTGATCTTTGAGGAGGAAAAGGAGAGGTCTGTCTTTCTTGAGGAAAACTTTGAAGAAGAAAGTTTTGAACAAAGAGGTGATGTTCTATGTGATGAGTAATCATTTTGTGATTCCATTTTAGACACCACCATAATCACCTTTCTTCAAGAAGGCCAAGAGGAAGTAGAGGATGAGTCTAACAGAGTCTTCAATAAAGCAGAAGGAAATGGATCAAACCATGATGCATTGCAGAGGGACTGTGTAAATCAAAGGGCTTATGGTGATGAGCCAAAAACCATAGATTTCTTGGTGATATGCACCAGCATGAAGGACCGAAATTCAACAAGCTTCCAAGGACAAGTAGAATACATGTATGTTGGAAGCATGTTTGAATATGATCCACTCATATGCAGGCCAACTCAGGTGACAGGCAAGAGGAGTAGGTCATCAACTCTCCTTTTCATTCAGCTACTTGCCTGGCACCATAAGTCTTCTTGATAAGAAGGGGACTTGAGAAGTTTCCCTTATAATCTAGGAGGGAAGCAGATGTACTTGGTTAGTTGTATATAGTAGTTTTCTTTTAGTTTCTTTTCCTACTTTCCTTAAGTGTAGTTTACAAAGGTAGTGTTTTTTAGTCTTGTGTGTGCTTTCCCTTGTGTTTGGGGTAAAAAGATTCATGTTTGATTCTTGGATCTTTGGGGCTATTACTACCTTTCTTCAAAGCTGCATTCTGACTCTATGCCCAATGGACTACAAGGCAACTGGTCTCTAAGCATAGCAGGCATGCTTCCCCTAGGAGTTGCCAATTTGTTAACCATTTTTGCCCAACTAGCCAAAATTAGTCCCCTTCTTAGCTTGTTATTTGAAGCCAGTCAATTTCATGTTACACAAGTTTAATGCCATGGTTCATCACTTGGTTTAACTCAGTTGGTTCAACTCAGTTAGTTCAACACTTCACTTGGTTCAACTCAGTTGGTTCAACACTTCACTTGGTTCAACTTAGTTGGTTCAACACTTCGGCATTGGTTCATCAACCTTGGTTCAATTGGCCTAGTTTGATCAATTGGCTCATTGGCAAGTTCATCAATTTGCAACATTGAACCATTGAACTGGTTCAACATGTTAGTTTAACACTTTGGTTCAACCACTTGGCATCGGTGCATAGTGTTGAACTGTTGAACCAGTTTAATGAGTGGTTCAAGCAAATGGTTCAATAGAGCATCCCATAGTTGAAGGTCCAAAAGCCCTTACAGAGGGCAGTTCAAGGTTCAAAATCCCTTGCAGAGGGTAGGAGGGAGCATTTCAAAGGGAAACCAAAGGAATTTCAAAAGTGTGCAAAAGAGTTAAGGCTCCAAATTCCTTTTAACTTTTTGTCTGAAGGAATTCCTTTGGACAAAAAGTTTGAAGGAATTCAGGGAAAAGCTGTTGGTTCAAAGTAAGCCTGAAGCAATTCAAAGTGGCCAATTCCTATAGACATTTTGTCTGTGGGAAAAAATCCTGAAGCAAAATGTCTGCGAATAAAAATTCCATGAGAAAATGTTCATGGACAAAAAGTCTGTGGAAACTATCCACAGACAAAAAGTCTACAGAAACCTGGAGGAACCCATCAAAGAACCAAAGGCCCCTAAAGGGCAGGTGCCCTTATGGGGGACTCTTAGCCAAAATAAAGGGGCACTTTCCAAAGGCCAAAGGGTCACCTTCCCTTCAGAAAGGTGCTAAGAAGGGAGTCCATAGAAAAGGGCAAAGTAGGAAGCTAAAGGAGAGTCCAAGGGTGATGAGCCTGAGGATGTCAAATTTTAAGCACGTGAATTAGACATTAGGTTTTCAAGTGATGATAGGTGCACAAACATCAAATTTTACACCAGAAAAGCCAGAGTGTAGAAGGCACCAAGTGGCAACCACAAAAGACTTTGACATGTTTTTTTTAGGAGTAACAAAATGTGCCACGTGTCCCCTACAGGGCTCAATAGAAGCTGAAAAGTGTCAACATTCATGGGTTTCTCCTTATGCTTCATTATTCAAAGAGAAGACTATGGTGGGCCTGAATTAGTTGATAAGAGCTATGCAGAGCATGCCAAGTATCAACATCTATGAGCACTAGAAAAGGGCCCAAAAGATGTTTTAGGTAACTAAAGGCTCTGTGGAAGTGTTCACATGTTGCATTCTACAAAAGTCTTGAAAAATACTTCTAAAGCCTCTAGGTTAAGCAGAAAGAGTAGGCAGAAGTAGCCACGTGTCAACTTTCACCTGACTCTCAAAAGACCCTCTAAGGTAAGTGAATGCTACCACATCCCATTATCAGCTTGGTGGAAGCCACCACATGTCAACGTCTACATTTCAAAGTGTCTTCTAAGTGCACAAGTAGTAGAATACGACATGTGTTAAAAGTAGATGCACTTTAGCTAAGAGCTAGAGGAGGCAAAATGACGAAGCGCAGAAGCAGGCAAAGTGATCCAAGTGGCACAAAAAAGTGTCAATTTAAGGAGTTATTTTGGTGGTTGACATAGTACCTACCATGCGATCATCAAGAGGTGCAATAGTGAATGACGTGACCCATTTTTCTTCATTTTGCATTGATGAGAAAACAAATGGCATAGCCCATAATTTCAAATCATGACAGGGGCTGACACATCATTATCTTTAGGCAGCTCTCTCATCCCAATGCTCAAAAGGCACATGGGCCACTCATAAAAGGGTGCCAAAATGGCCTATTTCTTCCTCTATAAATTGTAATATTTCTCATTTGAGAAGGATCCACTCTCAGCCTTAAGGCAAAACTCTGCCCAAAAATCTCTTAGGCTTGTAAGGCAGAGATGCCAAATTTTACCTTCAATCAAGACTTAGCATTTTACCTCCATCTGGGTTTTGCATCTTTAGTATGTGTCTATGCCTTGATTCTGTGTTAAGTCATTTTCTTAATGCTTTTGTAGAATGATTTTAGCATGTCTGGTGCATTTTTTGAGTTTCCTTTTATAAGTCTGTCAGAACTATCCCTAAAGGAGTATAGGTGAAGTGGATAGGATATTGCAGTGTGTCTCAGAATGCCTCTAGTAGTTATTTCCTCCTTGTATCACCACAGACCCCTAATTCACTGATGTAGATTGTTGTCTCATGTTAGATGAAGTGTATGGGAGCTAGTTCTCAGTGAAAAGTGTATGTTTGGGCCTGAGTGGATCACACTTTTCGGGTGTATCACCTTTTCTTTTTTAGGCTTAGGTTCTATTTTTAGCATCTCTCTCTCCCTTTTCATCCCCCCCCTTTTTTCATTTTATTTGTTAGCAGTAGGAGAAACTAGGCCCTAAAAGATACATCAGAGGGAGCTAGCCCTTATTTATAGACTCTCCCCTCTAGCTTTGTCGGTCCTATAGGTGAGAGGGGAGTTTCCATTTTGACATGTGGAAGGCAGGAGCTCGGCCTCCTACCCTGGGTGCAAATCCACTACATCAACACTAAGTTCTCATTGGCCTCTTTAAGTACATATTCCTCCACCCACCTTTTTAATTAGTTAGTGGATATGATGAACCACTTATGTCTAGAACTAGAAGGGGGATATATAATTCCTATGAAATATAAACCCCACTACATGAAGGGTTGCTCAACTTGGATTGGTTACAATAGAAGGGAAGATAACTTTTGTATACCAGTGAACATGCCACACTTTGATAACTTTCTTACCCAAGTATGTGAATCCTTAAATAATTTAGTCCAAAAGTATCTAGATCTAATGACTTTTGAGGTTATGGCCTTGGCATCAAATTGCCCACCAATATGACCATCGTGAAACTTCTCAAGTAGCTTGTCAACTTGGCTTTATTTAACACATTTAAAAAGCATACATCCTATGTCATTATTAAATATAACTCTATATATAAAGACATAGGGTATGGTATACAGTCTAAAGTGCCTCCTTTTCATCCTATCCAAACCCATAGGACATTGGCATGTTTGAATGAATTTGACCAAATCATTGGTCTAGCTTAGGGGAGGGGTACTTGTAGCTACTTGATAAATGTCATGGACTTCCAAAAATTTATCTTTATCTTCCTTTACCTTTTATAAAATATTCTCACATATCCCTTTACCTATAATTAACTTGGTCACTCTCACTTCAATGCCATATTTCATGTAGTTTGTTAACCACCCAACTCTCTTCTCACTTAGATCTCTATTGAGTACGAATTATTTGATGCTTGGGTGCACCACCATAACTATGACCTTATTTTTAGACACCATGTGCCTAAAATTAATAAATAAAATAATAAAAATGAGAACATGCTTCTCCAAAAAATGATATCTTTCCTCATATCCTTTTAAGTCTCGACTAAATAAAGTAATTGGTTGTTCTAAGCCTTCACCATTATACTACATAAGCCTAGTAGAAATTTCATTTGATGTAGAAAATGCATATAAGATAAATCCTCATAAAATTAAAGGTTAATGAGTGTGGGGGATTAAGATATGGACTATTTTATGGCCTCAAATCTCCTCTTTCCTTCCTAATCATGTGAGTAAGAGGCTTAACCAATTCTAAAAATCCTAGGAGATACCTCCTTATAAAGTTAATCTTCCCTAATAATCTCTACAAACATTTCTTTTGTTTGGGAAGAGATAAGGAAAATATTGATTCAACCCTCTCAGGGTCTATAGAAAGACCATCCTTTGACACCACATGCCCAAACAATCTACCCTCATGAATAACAAAGATGCATTTCTTGAGATTCAAGGACACTCCAAATTGACTACACCTATCAAAGACCAACTCAAATGTGCCATGTGGTCTGATAGATATTTTGAGAATATATTGATGTCATAAAGATAGATGAACACCATCTCATTAATCAACCCCTCAAAGGCAACATCTATTTCCCTTTAGAAATTTGATCCTGCATTAGACAGTCCAAAGGGCATTTTAATGTATGAATAAGTACCCTAATTTATAGTGAAGGTATTCTTATATCTATCTTCCTCCTTGACTAATATATAATTGTAACTAGAGTAAACATAAAGCAAGGAAAAACTATAGGATCTTACAACCTTCTGAAGGATCTAGTCCATGGAGGGATGTGGGTAATGATCCCTTAAAAACACCTTATTAAGGTCCTTAAACTCAACACATAGGCATATCTCTCCATTATTCTTCCTCACAAGAACAAGGTTTTTTACCCATGAGTAATGCTTGAGGGGACTATTATCTTGTATTCAATCAATATGAACAAATCTCTTCTAATGAGCTCTTGTACCTTAGGGTTGACTGGCCTTTATTTTTACCTTACCAATTTTGCATTGTTTTCTAATTCTATGGTGTGTTGGGAAATCTTGGGGTCAAAGCCCTTTAGATCATGGTATTCCCATGAAAACACATAAACATATTCCTAACACAATGAAATTAAGGTATCTCTCTCTTCTGTTATCTACCTAACTTAAGTAGATTATCCTTAAAGATGACTATCTTCTCATAAATCTCTTCTTTAGTTGAGATACGTACCTTATCCCTTCTCATCTAATCATTTTCATTGAATATGATTTATAATGTCACTAATCCATTCAAAAATTTATTATTCCTTAGATACATTATTTGGTCATCAAATTGTTGTTGATACTTATCTTAATTCTTATGGCATAATTATGCTTCTTGCATGAGAAAGCACACAATCTGCTCATCACTAGCAAAAACCTGCCAATTCACGTCATTGCCAAGTATAGATTTCATACATATGACATTGATTTTTGAATTCCTTAATGCCATTAACTCCAAATTCAATGTCTTATTGGGCACCAATGGTTGTAAGTCTATCTACATGATGATTGCACTCCCTTGGTATATAATGGATATCAAATGCTAAGAAGTCCTCTAAGAGGTCCCATAATCGATGCTTTTAGCCTTACAAAGATGATTATTGACTACATTAACACCCCTCACTTGATAAAATACAAGATCACTATCACCTTTTACTTTAAAAAGTTTAATGCCTTTCCTTCTTACTTCTTATAGCCCATATATAAGGGTTTCATACTCTATTATGTTTGAAGTACAACTAAATTGGAATATCACTACTAAGTAGAACTTTTGATTTGAAGGGGAAAAAACATTAATATATCCCCACTACCGTTCTTTAACCTTGATCCATCAAATAAAAAGGTCTATATGCCATCATGTTCTTGAGTTGGGATTGTGAGAGTATAAACAATAACTCCATCATGCATGTAATATACTCCCATGCCTATCTATTCAATGTTTTTTTAGGGTTCAAATCCATTATTATCAAATTCCCATTCATCAAGGAGCATGTCTAATATGCCTTCAAGATGATCCTTAGGTTATTCCTCACTAACATTCTCATCCTCATCTAGTAAAGTATAATTTACATTAGTGAGATTGGGCATATAGGGTTCTAAGTGGAACCTATAGATAGGTCCAGACCTAATAGCAACCCTACTACCATATCTAGTCCTAAAGACCATGTATGACTATTCAAATGAAAGGTATCCCCTAATATTTTCAATAAAGTCCCGATAGGCATAGGGCAAAGTATGGAGGTAGATCAACAACCATGACATATTGTGAGATAGCACAATTATGGAAGGTTGCTAACACAATTTTGAGATCCTTTAAGACACCTACTATCTTTGTGGGTGAACCATCTAATTTCAATACTCCTTTCTCATTAGGTTCATATTTGAGCTCTAGTTTATCAGCTATGATATTTGGCATGACTAAGGTATAAACACCACCATCTATCATGAAATTATGGATAAGATAATCTCCTATTATGATTGACAAGTAATATGGAGGTGATTTAACAACCTTGGGAGTTTGAAATTCACTAAGATGACTATCATTAACATAAATTGCACTCACCTTGTGAGCTTGCTTGTTCATGAGAGAAATCTTGGAGAGCTCTTATTGGAGGACTTTCTACCCTAGAATGAGAAGAACATCCCACATATGGATGTTAACATTGTATTTATTTATGTAGTCCATAATGTTGAAGGGAAAATTGGCACTCTTGGGCTCCAACTTTTAAGTAGAGGCATCACTTGTGACTTGAATAACTTGAGGAATGAATGGACTCTTCTATTATTGTACATGTGTTTGAGATGGCTGCCAAGTTGGAAAGGTCTTATTGATTATATTTTGAGTGGCAAGTTACTGATTCATTTAAAGATGTATTAAAGAGGCCTTATACTACCCCAAGTTATCATCAACCATTCTCCTTTCAACCCTTATGTGGGATGTAACTGAATCATCAAGATGTAATCCATTCTACCCCAAGTTTACTGTGACATGTTCAAAGGTGTACTCTCCTTGTTATAAGTTTACAAAGGTGGTGTTAGTAGGTTTTTTTTTCACATTCCCTTGTTTTTGGTTTAGAACTTATTCTAGTGTCATTGTAGGCATGTCTCCATGAAGCATTGGAGGAGCTTATAGTGTAAGAGGCATGGTGTCATGATCTTGGAATGCAGGAACCTATTGCAAATAAGAATTTTGATATGTTTGTCCACCTATAGACATCACCATCTCATTTGATTTACCCCATGGAGAAGACCATTGAACCTCTTGTGCAATAATTTTTTATGTTGGAACCAATGCCCTTGAGTTGCTTGCAACATTAGGGTTATAGCTATTGTAAGTTTTGTCCTATGTGATCTAACCTTGGGCTTATTAGTTGGGTGGATATGGGGGCTTATTATGTGAATAAGATGTACATGGATCCTGATAGGGGGGTTGAT
Source organism: Torreya grandis (assembly GCA_037957365.1). Classification (NCBI taxonomy): domain Eukaryota; kingdom Viridiplantae; phylum Streptophyta; class Pinopsida; order Cupressales; family Taxaceae; genus Torreya; species Torreya grandis. The sequence continues at coordinate 6,497,177 of JARHVA010000178.1, forward strand.
AGGGTCTATAAGAGGTATGTTACTTCTTATCTAAGGTTACCAACTTGTTATTATGTGCTTTTAAAAAAACTTCAATTTTTCTAAGCCTATCTACTTGGTTACCATCATATTGGTCTTGATTATTTGGAGATATAAATGGATAAATGCTAGGGGTAGTGGATTGAAGCTCAGGAAATAGGGGCATGAGGGATCTAGGGGACAATTTTTTTGATTGTATAAATTAATTTTATACTCTAATAGATATTTCATATGCCTTTGGTAATGTGGTCCCACTCACAGACTATATCATTATAGCAACATCAAAATTTAAGGCCCTTAGGTAATATAGAAAGGCATAATTAGGCATAATATTGATAATGATAGGAATCTATTCAAAGTCTTTTGAAATCTATAGTTAAAATTAACAATAGATTCTTGGGGTTCCCTCTTAATTGAGGTGAGTTGTTCAACTAGTGACATATGGTGTAGTCATATAAAATTTAAAAAATTGGTAATTTGAGTGTGGCTTGTGACACCCAACCCATGGGGCCCTCTTTCTTGCTCTTATGACCCACACATGCATAGTTTTACTGATTCCTAGTCATCTATATCCTTCTAGAGTTAATCCTAGCTAAGTCAGACCCCTCTTTTCATGACTAATCCATCCCCCCAAGCCCCATTAGCTTAGGATAATAGCACCAAACTTGTACTATCTCACTAATGTCACTGTTGTCCACTTTCATCACTCTTGCCCAATCCATTTTTTTACCACAATGGTCATTTCTTTTTGGCTCCCCATCTTTCTCCTTGTCAGCCTAATGTGAGTACATTCAAACCATGACCAATAAATCCCTATAAAATCCCATTCATAGATAATTTGAAAAGGGTTAGAAATTATCACTAAGTAAGCAAGACTACTCAATCAAATCTCCTCTATTCTCTACATACAGGTAGCAAATATATTTCCAAGCTTATTCAAATCCTTAAAATAGTCCCTAGCCACCTCAAGCACATTTAGTTTAGATTTTTTCATCTTCATACACACTATTGCATAAATCACATCAAGTAGGAAACTACATATGGATTGATCCCTCTTCAGAGTATTGGTATGTAGTTAGCATTACCACACAAGGGGTGTGGATACACATTTAGTGAATCTTACACACACACACACACACACACACTAACCCCCCTGTTTCTCAAAATTGGTCAAATAAAAATGGATTATAGGGTTTGAAGAGAGAATCTACTCTACATGGATCTCTATATACTTTCATCTATCGAAACTTTTTAGACAAGGTTACACAGACCTGGTGAATAAAACCCAAAAATCTCAAAATATTACAATGATAATGGCAGAGGTGGATCATAGCACCAGTACCACTCCTATCCACTTTTGATGATCCTATCCAATTTTAAAATGAAGGTAAAATCTCATTTTATGATAGTGTCCTAGCCCTGCATAGTGAATATCAGACCCTATCTCAACTGTATCAATTAGTTTCCAGCTATGTCTTCTTTTTTAGATCTTATCACTATTTTAAGAGAGGTCAAAATTGTAATCTAATTTACAAAAATTAGTAGCTTAATTATTACATATTTATTTAACAATTTTTTATTCTAAACCTTTAACTAAATTAGGAATAATACACTAATTTTCTAAAAACTATTAAATCATTTGGTGAACTTGACTTCATTTACGCATAAAAACCCTAGAAACCGTAGGGTAAATTTCCTACTAGTTTTTTCTATATTTTTTTGATTTTTAACCTGTATAATAAAATTAAAAATTAGAATTAAATTTCAAAATTTTGTAGTAATTTTAAAATAAATTTTCTTACAAGCCCTAGTTTTCATATTAGGTCCTAGTATTTTCTCAATAATTTTCTAATAATTTTATTATTTTTTACTAGCATATTAAAATAAAAAATTCACTTCAAATTTAAAAATTCAATAGTAATTCTTAAAAATATTTATTTTTCAAAACCCTAGTTGCACATACTAGGTCTCTATAAATCATAAATTTTCCAATAAATTTCTGATTTCTTACTTGCTTATTTCACTCAAAAATTCACTCCAAATTTCAAAATATCACAGTAATTTTTGAAATAATTATCTTGAAAACCCTAGTTGCATATCCCATTACTTTTGAGGTATCACTTTACATCTAAGATCAGATTTCACATCAAAACAAAAATTGATCTCACCTACACATATTTCTTGCATTTATTATAAATAATAAAGAGACCATACTCGGTCCTATCATGTACATGAAAGATGAAGTTTACCATATGTTAATTTAAAGATTCATTATTTCCCTTTCATGCTTAATTTTCATAATAATAGATGATATTACAACATTTATTGCTAGAATTACACAATATTTCAATATTTATTTTGCATACTCTCTCTTTCTCATGTGGAATAATTTCAAACTATATTTTGTTAAACATGTTCAAAATATTATATTACAATTAAAATATCTTTATGCATTTATGCACCATTTCATGCTCTCTACCCTTTACTTTCTATCTATCATATGGAAAAAAATTCAAGTTCATCTTGCAACACATATTAGACATATCATAGCACATGTAAAAGTTCTTTATACATTAGTGCAAAGTTCCATGCTCTCTATCCTTTATTTTTAATCTTTCATGTGGAATATTATTTATAATCATATTTATATACAACTCATAATTCCACTTACATGCATTTCATCCCTTATACATGGTTTCTACCTAGATGTATCTAATTCCTTGGTTACATGGTTTTTACATAAGCTAAGTACCATCTATCAAGTTTCAATATCATATCTTATGCACAAGAAATAAATTCCTTCTCCTCCTCTCCCCCAAGAGGGTTATATCTACTTTACCTCTAGCTAGGTCCATGTTATCACCCCTCTAAAAAGTGAGGCAACCTATACTATTATTTCTAATGCATATATTCAACCTATAACTTCTTCATACCAAATAATACCAAAAGGTAAATTAGTCAAATTTAGAAACATTACAAAAGTGGATACCAAAGCTTAACTCAAAACAACAAAAGGATCAAAAAGTAAAATTAGAGCAACAAAAAATACCATAAGCATGGGTAAAGCATGAAAAATATGCAAATCTACCTCTCCAAAATGAGTCTCAACTTTCAAAGGAGTATGGGTTTGGTAAAAAATATCTACAACAATTTGATTATCAAGATCAAGGGTTCAACAAGAAGACTCAAGGCATCACTACTCCTATTCTAGTAATTGATAATGTTTGTCACCAAGGTTTGGGATTTATTGAACATATTAAGGCAAATCATTCATAGACAATTTATCAAAGGAAAAGACCTAGATACAAAAAAAGTCAACACTATCATTCCATTGGTTTAGTATCAAGATGATAATTATTAATGGAATAATATAGGTTATTATGATTTCCAAGATACCAATAATGAATCCAAATATTCAGTCATATTCATAGCCATTCCCTCATGCTTCACAATCATGCATGATTCCTTTATTTGATACAAGACACCATGATAGGAAGTGTCCCATGAGACTCACAAGTTAGTATCATCTCTTCTTAGCCTTGTATATAACTTCTTTTCAATTATTATACATAGTTTTTCATTATTTCTTGTACATAGTCTTTTTATGATTGATTATACATAGCTCAAAATCTCAAAAATTCAAAAAAATATAACATTTCAAAAATACAAAATTAATATAACATTTCAAAATACAAAAACATTCAAATAACTCAAAAAAAACAAAAATATTTCAATTGTATGCATTATCCATGATTTAAATTTCTAATACTATGCTAGACTCATATTTTTTATTCTATGCTATTGTTTGTCAATTTATCTACATTACCATGCTTCACTTGATATCCTTTGAGTGTGCATAGTGACATCCAGCTCTTTGATTACTTCACTCAACCCATTGAGGGGGCATCCCACTTCTACATTCAAGATATACATCAATATCCATACCCACTGGGGGCATCTTCTACATGGCTACACCATCTAGTTTATGTCATTCCTACACCACATACTCTAGTTATCATGTTGATGTACATTACGTACTAGATTACACATATTACTATATCAACATCTCACTAATATATAAAACTTATGTATTTATTAGAATATACCTAGTCTTGTACTAATATGTCTTATATACTTTCCCTCTTGCTTTGATTAGTTAGATGTAATTATATTTCCAGTTGTTACATGCTTTACTTTCTTGATTAGTGTAGCTAGATTGTTTGCATTTTTCAATTTCTATTTTGTCTCTTGTATGTTCCTTAGGACATTTATCAATTTCCTTTACTTATATTCACATGTGTACCTTAGGACATTTACCAATGTCCTTTGCTTGTACTTTTCTATGTGATTATGGCTTTCACACCAACCTTGCATGTTTTAATTATATGTGTATGTGGCATTTAAACATGCCTTGTATGATTGCTTTCTATTTTGAGTGACATGTATCCACATCCCTTATTTTCTTGGCCCCTTGGCGACTCTTTATTCTTATTGCTTCTTTATTTGCGTGCTTATTTATTCTTTACTTTTGATTATTTACAATGCCATGATCCCAATCATACATTATCTTGCTATCTTGGATGTCATGATGAACATCATGCTCTATCCCTCCTTGCCAACTAACAACTAAAAATTAACCAAACTTATTATTATAATTTAGTATATTGCACATTATTTTACATTATTACATCTATCTATACATACCCCTATTGATTTAACAATCTCTCGTTATAAACCATGTTCTATCTTGAGATATCTTGTCGATTATCATTGTTATATCATGTATATTTGTAGTACAACACAATTTCAAGGCTATTTATTTTAAGGGTAGTAATTAAAAGGTATTCATTCCTACCCTCAAAAAAGTGGGAAAAAAATAGGGGTTTTGTCATAGAGATCAGAGATCCTAATAGTAAAAAATCTAGCTTCTAACATACCCATAATAATAACCAAACATCAAACTAGTCAGATCAAACCAAAAAGATAGTGAAAATGTTAAAACAATTACCAAATTTGGCCTAAGACAACAACATTAGTGCCACTACTATCTATTTTTGTCACTCTTATCCAAATAGCATAAAAACCAAAATTTATATAAGCAAGCAGAAAAGTAAGTTCAACTATAGTTTTGCACAATCAGACCAGTTTAGAATCAATATTTTTTTGTACTCTTTTGATCAAAAAATATAGATATAGGGGGAATCATGTATGGCATGATGGCTCTCACTTCTAGTTTTAGATATGATAGTAGGTATAAATTTTAGATCAAAATCCATGTTTCAAACACTAATGATTGGGGGCAATGTATGCAACACATTTGTTTTCTTTTTTTTGAGTTTAGTATTACCTAGGCATTCTTAGCAATTACATGCCTTATTCCATATTTAGGTGGTTTGAATCATTTTGGAGTGGCTTCTATACAAGCCTAAATTACACATTTTTGGAGTGGCTTTCATATAATCCCGGCATGTTAATTTTAGAGTGGATTTAATATAAGCCTAATCTCCATCTTTTGGAGTGGTCAAGAGTGGCCTATTTTCTAGAATACATTCAACTATCCATGCTAACATTGTTAGATCAAAATACATTCATGGGATTTAGGAGCCATTTCATATGCCAAACATTTATATCAATATTAGTTCATAGCTTCACTTAGTGGGCAATGATGGAGCCAAAGGACTAGCTATCCTTTGTATTCTTGAGTCACCTATTCAAAGAGATTAGACACATATTCCAGACATCAATTAGTACACACATGAACACCTACCTTCACTTAGTGGGTGATGATGGAGCCAAAGGGCCAGTGTTTGCATTATTGAGCCAATTCTAGATAATTAAGCACTTAGCTCTGTTCATGATATTACTCTTGGTAAAACATCATCCAACATCACTCAACATCACAATATATTTTATATTGGTTTGCATATTTAGTTAGGTGTATTCATTCCTTTCTCTTCCTCTTTCTTACCTAGATTTGTACATTTTTATTTTAGATATAGCATATCTAGTAAGAATTGATGTACTCTTTATTTTTTTCTTGTATATTTGTAGTTCATAGCATTCTCTCTCTATGCACACCTATCATTACATAGCTTCATGAGCTTCACCCTTATAGGTAAGTTCAAGTACTCTTTCTATTTTTCCTTTATCCTAGTATCTCATTTTGCTACATCACTAGATTAAATGGGGGGGGGGAATGTAGTCATTTAAAATGTAAAAAATTGGTAATTTGAGTGTAGCTTGTGACACCCAACCCATAGGGCCCTCTTTCTTTCTCTCATAACCCACATATGCATCTTTTCATTGATTCTTAGTCATCTGTAGCCTTCTAAACTTGATCCTAGCTAAGCCAAACCCCTCTTTTCATGACTAATCCATCTCTCTAGGCCTTGTTAGCTTAGGACAATAGTGCCACACTTGGACTATAGCACTGGTGCCACTCCTATCCAATTTTGATGCTCTTGTCTAAGTCCATTTCTGGCCCTGATGGTCATTTATTTCTAGTTCCCCATCCTTCTCCTTGTCAGCCTAATACGAGCGCATTCAACCCATGACCAATAGATACCTATAAAATCCTAATCAAAGATCATTTGAAAAGGGTCATCAATTATCACTAAGCAATCAATAATACAATAAAGACTACTCAAGTAAATCTTCTCTATTCTTTGCATACAACCAATCAATATACTTACAAGATTATTCAAATCCTTACACTAGTCCTTAGCCACTTCAAGCACGTCTATTTTATAATTTTACATATTTATACACACTATTTCATAAATCACATTAAGTGGGAGAACTATATATGGCTTGATTCCTCTTTGGAGTATTGGTATGTAGGCAACGTGCCCACACAAGGGTTATAGATACATGTTTAGTAAATCTTACACACACTAACCCCCCCTCTTTCTAAAAATTGGTCAAAACACAATGGATTATAGGGTTTGAATAGATAATCTACTCTATAGGGATCTCTAAAGACTTTCAGCTACCAAAACATCATAGATAAGGTCACACAGACCTAATGAATAAAACCTAGAAAGCTCAGATTCTTAGGACAATATTGGCATAAGTGGACTATAACACTAGTGCCACCCTTATCCACTTTTGGAAATCCTATCTAATGATAAAACAAAGGTTAGATCTTAGTTTGTGATAGTGTCCTAGTCTTGCATAGTGAATATCAAACATTGTCTCAGTTATATCAGTCAATTTCTAGCTAAGTATTTTTTAGCTCTTATCACTATTTTTAAAAAGGTAAAAATTGTAATCTAATTTAAAAAAATTATTAGATTAATTATTTCATATTTATTTACTAATTTCTTATTCTAGACCTTTAACTAAATTAGGAATAATACACCAATATTTCAAAAATTATTAAATCACATGGTCACTTATGTCTTCAAAGTGTTTACAAAATCATTCACCAAATTCATACCAAGTGTTTATGGAGGTAGGAGTGAGACCTCTATACCACTGAGGAACTTTAATTCTCAAGGAATTTGCTAAGAGTCTCATGGCTACATTTTCATGTGTGATGTTGTGTACTGAACATAGGTTTGTTATATCAGCTATATGTTCTACATGAGTGGTGGATTTTTACCCTATGAAATATGGAAAACTTATCAAGGTAAAAATTTAGATATCATTAAATTGGTTGAGTTTCAAAGGGCTACCACCATTTAAGGGTATAAATTCTTGTAATCTAGGCCTTTCTATTGGAATTGGTCGACTTGTAACATGCTATGTATGGATGGAATTGGTAGAATTAGGAGACTTGGGAGAATTGGGGGGGGGGGTGTTTGGGATTTTGATTAACTCTATGGATCCTCTTTCTCCTTACTAATCATAATGATAATTTAACAAACTCAATCTACCACTAATTTTCCTTAGCCTTACAAACATCTTCCCACATTGTCAAGATTGTCAAATCAGGTATCCAAGGTTATTGATAGATGGTACCATAAATTTGTTAGAATTGTTAGGAATCTAGGTTACACCCTTAAGGAGGAGAATATTGTTCATGTCTACCTCAAACCTAAACCAACATTAGAATGACCTATAAACTATGGGATGCCTAATATGTAGGTTAGACCTATATATTTTATGGGGATAGATCCCTTAATTTTTCAATTAAACTCTCTCTAGGAGCTACTATTATCACAATGAAAAGGGAAAAGAGACAAAACTATTGAAATAACCTACTCTAAATGTTGATGCACCAATTGATTAGAGATCAAATCTTAGTCATTTCCTTTGAAACAACAAATGAACCTAATGGAGACTAAAATTGATCATAATTATTAATGGTGTCCTGATCATGAATATTTCATATGGAGGTTTAATAGGATTCTATAACTTGAAGGACAAATGTCTAGATCTGCACAATATACTATTGACTCATGATACATTAAGAAATCCTACTTGATAACACTTAATACAAACTAAAATAGACTAAAACCTAAAGTTAGGTGAATTAAAGGACCTATATATGACCAAAAAATTCATAAATTTTGTAAATAAAAATTTCATTAAGAATAATCTCACTCAAAAAGAAATCTATAAATGTTTTCTATTGATTCAAAAGAGTATAAGGCAATCTTAGCAGATCTTTACTACACCTAGCTAAGGGATGCCAAAGAAAGAGATCAATGCCTACTTAAATATAAAGTTTTAAGGAGGAAATGGAAGATTATAGGTGTGAAATAGGCCATGAATTGTGCTAATGTGGTGTATGTTAGTTATACAAGGTCCATTCCTCATCCTCAAGCATTAACATGCCTTTAATGAGTCCACTTTGCAATTTTAGGAAAGTATGGAGGTTGTAAATCTAATGTTTGAATTTATCCAAGACATAATCATGATTAAAATAACCTAATAATCCCTCTAATGGAAGTTACAAAATGCAAAATAGAGTGTGGATAGGCCTCCAAGAGGCATTGGGCAGTCTTCCTTTAATGTGCATGTAGAATTATTCTTGAAACTTCCTCTAACTCATCATAATGGCCTTCATTTTGGGGTATTATCACCTGGGTGATAATTACCAATTATTTAAGGTGGTTCATCAATGTTACCATGCCATTATTTTCTTACTAGGGCTTTTACCTGAAAGATAAGTATACATATTTGCTTGTCCTTTAACTTTCTTCTCATTTCCATTACTTGAATGATCAAAAAACTTTAAAAAGATCCCAATTCATTTTAAAAGACTTACATAATTCTTAGGTTAATCCATTATGCATTGGAATTTGTATCTCTCAAGTATTATTCACTTGTAAACTCATTAGCCCTACATGACTAGGCCACTTAAATTATTTCATAGATTGGTAGTTTAATAAAAGCTAATAGAGACACTTTTATTTAGTTTCATGGATCAAATTGTCATTTAATGAGTATAATAAGTCTTAATTTTAACCCTTCCATACTTTAAAACTTCTAGTCAGTCTCTAGAATACATCTTATGCCCAAAACCCTAAAAATTTTCATTTTCATCAAGTGACTTTACATTTTTCATACCATTAGGAGCCATGGCTAAGATCTCCTCTGAGTTTTAAACATGATCCAAGTGTTAGATAAGTAAGTCCTGAGAATTTGAATGCATCTTTCCTTAAACATTATTATTTGAGTCACTATTAGGGTGTAAGGGAGGTTTAAGAGTGTTTAGGGGTCTTAGGGGTGGTTTCTAGAGATAAAATCTTAGATCTATTAACCAATTACACCATATTAAAATAAATGGACCTACCCACATTCTCCAAAACATTAGACTTCCTATGCATAGTATATAAGCTATGATTAGAATTTTAAGATGCTCCTTACGAGAAGAATATGACTTCTGAGTAAATTTTGTGTGTTTTCAAGTAGAATGGCTAATTATAAGGCTTTTATTGGATTTTATATTATCCAAAGGGATTATAAATAATGCGATATCCTTCACCAAGAATATTTTAAGCATTATATCTTCTCTAACTACACTCTACTTCACATTTTTATGACATAGTGATAGTGGGAGTCATGTGTTGGTATATCTATAGATTTGGATCATAAATATTAGCCTAAATCATAGGGATAAAAGCCACTCTTACATCATGTATAACCTTAACATCACCTTAAAGACCTTATAAAGTAGCATCATTAGCTTGATTACATCATTTGACCCCCCTTTGGATGCATATAGCCATGTATTCCAATACTTATACCTTTTTTCTTGTTGAACCAATCATGTAGATTACCTTGGTGGATACTAGAGGGCTTGATCAGATGGTCTATGACTAATTATCCCTCTCCAATATCATTATGCACTCAAACAATCCCAATCTCTTTACTATTGATCTCAAACTAGCACTTCTAGGCACATTACATACAATTTTACCCCTACACATGCCAACTAGTGGGTCATTGTGGTGCCTAGATGACATTTAGAGAACATAAAGGTCATTTAATGGTCAAATTGTCTCATTTAGATGGGTTTTGAGGTTAAAATCCACCATTAGGTTACTTTTGGGGTTTATTCAAGGTGTGAGACATCCACCATCTTAATGATGGTTCATATGGCACAGACATCCAAACCAAGATAAAATTCCATGAATGTATAGGGAACTAACCTCCTCATCTTACATAAATGGGCGAGGTTACCATGCATAGGTTTATTATAGATATGAATGTTAGAATGTGGCATTAGTGTTGTTTAAAGGTAGTTTTATGTGATTATTTTCTTAAGATTCATTCATAAAGTTTAGCCCCTAAATACAAACCAATAATTAATGAATTTTTGATTCATAGGGATAATTAAAATTCCATAATATCTTTGGCCTTGAGCATACATGTGGTGGAGTGGGTGAGAATTTGAAGATGCTCTTCAGATTACCTATGTGTAAGCTGATTGGCTTGATCAGGGTTTGAAGACACTTTGATCAACTTTATCACATCTTGGAACTTTAAAAATTCTTAAAAAGTATTAATAATATTCATACACCTCACATTATCCATTAAAATATTATAATATCTTTAAGGAGCCCCAAGATGGCACTAGGTTCTATAAGAAGGCTTATATGGTTGACTGTGTTAGCCTATCTCCAAGGCTATTGACTGTAGATCTAAGTGTTAGACATTTTAAAGATGTTTTTTAAACATTATAAATCATACCTAATTGAAAAAAAATATTTTTTGGATCCCAAAATTCCTATATACCCTTCATGTAATGGATACACTCTTTCAATCCATGGACAACTATCATACATAAAGCTTGGTCTAAGACAAAATAGTGGATATACCCACTATTTGTCTAGCCAAAGTGAAAACATGAGTGCATTTAAATGGTAATTATGAAAATTTATACTCATTTTAAATATTTATCCATGCCTAAAAAATATCTGAAACCACCATTTTAGCTCAAACTAGAAGTAAACTACCTACTGACTGTGTGCTTAAACATAACACTCTGAGTATGGCCTTCTCATGATTATTTATTGAGGTATTTATGACCATGGGTATATCAATAATGTTTTAAAAATAATTAAAATGATTATGTGGTTATTTTACAATTTTTTTTCATTGTATACCTTACCCTTTACTCAGGTTTAGGTCTCCTACTTGAGTATGCCTTTCTATTTCTAAGCTTACATTGGTGTTCTTCTACCTTCTCAGAGGTGGTGACCATTAATCTTGCATTATAAATTTAATATAAACCTAAATAATATTTATATAAAGGTTTTAATTCTAATATGAGTATATTATGGTCTCTAATATGCATTGATCTATTATGTTTGTACTTATTCATGTTAATTATGTGCAGGGTCTGAGTATCATGCTTGCATGAGAAAAGAGTAACCAATAGTTGTTTAAACCCTAGTGACACCTTCATATCTCAACTTATCCCATGTAATTCATATATTTTCATGTTAATATCAATATCCATGCCATTAAATTATATACACAGTGCCTTTTTGGGAGACACTACTATAGTAGGCCTCAAATGGTTAACTATATGTATTTATTTGGCCTTCTTAACTCTCCACGTGACCATGTATGACCATAATTTTAGTATTTCATTACTCTTAATGGTTTAAATTGATTATTTATGTCTATTGACATGATATAAACTTGAAATTAAGGGTGGAGGAGTGAATGAAGATAATTGTGGGGTGAATTAGGGTGAAACATAGACAATCAAGGTTAAAGCACATTATGAATGGTAGTGAAAACATAGAAAAACAATAGGAGCATGAAAGTGATGTAAAATATAGGGTAATAAAATTTATAATACAAATCACATGAAACTTTTTAGGTAGATTTTCAACATACACAATCCTAAATTGAAACCTTAAAAACTTAGAAAAACCTTAACGTTTGCAAAAACCTTAAACTCTGCTAAAAGGGACTGTGGGAGTTTGTAGGCAAGGGATATCATTTATAAGCCTATGAGGCCACCATGAAGGTTTTGAAAGTTTATTTAAAGGATATGAAGATACTTCACATGACTCCAATACCTCACTACATGTTTTGAGTTGCATCTGAGGTTTTGTCGATGCCATTGAGCTACATATAGTATTCACCATATAGTAGTTCTAAAATATGCAAAAAACCTTTCTCCTTGAGATACTTTGAGGTGATAAAATGTCATTAGACATCCATTCTAAGAAATAAGTGAATGGAAACCTTGAAACACCTCTATAGAATTTTCAACCCAATCTATAACCTCTAATGAAGGCATTAAACCTCTATCCATTACATAGGCTTGTCTGTAGATCACACACAAGAGCTACTCATGAAGGTCTACTAGTCCTATGAGATCACACATGTGAGTCAATTGCTAAGCATCATATGGAATATCCTTTAATATCTAAGATAATATTATTTGTCATTGGTTTGAGTGGACAAGGCAAAAATCTTTGAAAACCATTCAATCCAAATTGTCTTATGCAGATGAGAAGGGCATAAAAATTCCTTAAATTCTTAAGAAAATTTCATAAATAATATGAGACCAATCCCTAGATAAGTTCCCATGGCTAGAATATTACTAAGTCTACTTTCTCTGGTAATGAGTTTGGGCCCTAATTCTCTCTCCTTCATATAGTATAAAGGAGCTTTCTAAGTTTGCCAATGAGCTAGAGGGAGAGATGGGATGGTTTTGAAATTCTATGGTACTGAAAAACACCACTCTCTACTCCACTTGACATTTCTAACCTCCCTTTTCAAAATCATGACTCTACTTGAGTTGGTATGTACTTTATGGATCCATACTACTTAAAAAAACCTCCACAACCTACCATTTTATCTACAATTCTCCTTGTTTTAAACATAAAACATCATTAGAAAATATTTTGGAGGAAAATAGGAGTCATAAAACACTTTAAAACTAATAGTACAAATTGAGGGAATTAAAAAGTCATTATTTAGCACCTATGGGAGGAATTAGGCATTGACTATAGTGATAATCTATTTAATGAGGTATGAAATAGTCTAGTGATGGCTTGATGAGGTTTATATTAGAGGTGTGTGGGGTGACTTAGTGGTCTATCAAGGCCAAATTAGGTCTCATTATGACCACAAACATTGATTTTACAAACATATATGACCTTAATAGGGTATATCAGTTAAATTATCATTCTAGTACATATAAAAGACCTTTATGACCTATAAGAAACTTCAAATTAACCTTAAGACATCTTCCATGATGTTCTTTGAAATATTGAAAGGGAACATACCTCATATTATCAGGTAGAACCAATGTGTTTATGAGCCTTAATCAAAATGCCTCCTTAGTTCACCTTCACCATGACATCTTTTACATGTTAGAGACCCATCAAAGTGATCAAGGACCATATAATAATGTTTAATCATCATGCCACTACTTGATTTAGGTTGGATATAAGGAATAAGGCTGATAAAGCAAAAGTGTGACATGATAAAATAGTGAACTATTCAAAAAACCCTCACAACTCATGATATGAATGAAAACCATGGTACCAATGATGAATCAGGATTCAAGGCATTAGGTTGACCCCTTTCTAGGTCTATGACTAGAAAGTGGTCAACATGTCACATGTTGTGTTAGTAATTATAACCTCCTTTAGATAAATTAATGACTCTATTGCCATTAGTATTTATAACCACCTTTGGGTAATTCAATAATTCCACCCCCAATACCATCTAAATCATGTCATTTTCTTAATTTTGAGGGAATGTTTGAGGACTATATTTTTCTTCTCACTCATTCAAGGGGAATAAATGGATAATCAACTACCCTTTTGGGCATTCCATATCCATCTTAATGAATTTTTCATTCTTTGAAAATATATTACCATGCCCATGTCTTGTAATGCCTTCTCAAATAGGGAAAACTATAGACACTCAATTTTGTGCCTAAATCAATTCAGTTTAATTTCTAAAAATAACATAATTTAAGCCTAAAAATCACCTGAATGTCCAAATTTATTTTCATAAGGGATTTAATTACTTGGAAACATAGAGAGGATTTTTTATTTTGGGTATTACCTTGTATGTACCCATAACCTAGTTCAGTTTCAACCCTAGTAAAATTATGACCTAGTAAGTCGACGTTCTTGTCCTATCAAGATATTAATTAAAAAACATTTAAAACAATTTAAAAAATCTAAAAAATACTAATAACTATTAATTGCATTGCAAATCTTAATTAACTTCCCTAAGTAAAAATTACAAGTTGAATTAGTGAATTTCATTTATCAAAAAATGATTTTTTAGACAAATATGAATTCAAAGGTCAAAGGAGATAATAAATTTATTTATTAATTCCTAAATGTTTAAAAATGGTGATTCATAACCTCACAAATATATAAAGTGAGTTGTCAATCCTCATAAAAATTTGAAACTGAGGTGTCAAGATTTCATGAGTGCTTTGGCCAAACCCAAGGTTATCCTAACTCAACCTAGTTATCTTAGACTCAATGTTAGAATTTAACCTAAACTCCCTAGAATTAGAGTTAGTTCTTAGAGCTATAAATAAAAGTTCCCAAATCATATGACCAGAATATTCTATGTGTAAGGTTATTTTGCATGAATTCCTTCAACAATACATTGAGAGTAATGTTATAATGCCCATTTTATGCCAAGCGTCACACCAATCCAAGCTAATAGAAAATAAAAGTCACTACTGACCATTAGAGAAGTGCTACCACCATGGAGAAGAATTTACAAGAGTCTTTAATGTTATTTTTATCTCTATTTTGTGATCTTTTTCATTATTTTATGATCACCCAAGTTCTTAGGAAAGAGTGTTTAGTTATAATGTATTATTATGCATAGTTTTTTATCATTTTTAATAATAAGGAACTAATCAACATTTTTGTGCCATTCAAACTCCTAAGATATAGACTACATTAAAAATAGAGGGGAAAAAACAAAATACATATTAGAAGATGTAGAAAAGGAGTAGTATTAGCATCTAAAATGTATGGAAAGATCCTAAAATATATAAAAATAAAAGTGGATATGTGCATATATGAGCAAAGTGTTGAGGTGAAGAATGGCTATTTAGATAAAAGGAACACAAAATAATAATGCAACATAGAGATCCAAGAAAATTACCAAGATAAATAAGTATAATGCTATATGAAAAAAATAAATTGGAGGATAAAACACTCGGATGCAAGGATGACATCCATAGGAGAGAAATATCATAGCTGAGAAAGACACATTAAGGCACCATAATATAGAAAAAGATGCCAGATATAAAGTAAATTGAGAAATGTTTTTCCTTGATTTAAGACACTATTCTAATAGAATGAAAAAAGTCAATGAGAAAAAAGTTTATAATGTTATTACACACTACCACGTAGTTGAAACAAAATGCATTACAAAAAATAAAGTAATGTTAAACATTTAAATACCATATTTCAAACCACATAATAGCAAGAAAAAAATGATTGACTACACTACTACTAAAGATCAAAAAAATAGAATGAAACCATTATGATATTATACTTAAAAGTAATTCTTTAAGTTTTCTAAATGGTGTAAAAAAGTGAATGTGGAGGGTGAAACCAACTAAATAAAAACCAAAATTAGGTTTATTTTACAAAAAAAACTTGTAAGCAACCTATAAAAAATAGGCTAGAGGACTAAAGATGGAAATAAATTTGAAAAAAAATCTGAGATTCCTCCAAGAAAGTCCTATACAAGTCACAAACAATGTTAAAACAACCAATTATATGATACCATGACAAAAATGTAGCCAAGTATTGAAATAAACATTGAATAAACAATGCAATTTAAGTAACAAAGTTACCTTGAAGTGAGCACAAACCACAAAATTGAGATAAACATGACAAGTGGAGAAACCATCATACAAATAAAACCCCACACTAGTATTGAAATATTAAAACAAGAATCTCTAATCATAATAGCATGTAGAAGATAGGAGAAGAATGACCTTAGGCCAAGAGGTATAAAATATGCAAGAGCAATATTAGATCAATAAGATTTATGAGAATGTTGGATAAATTATTGAAGAAAGGGAGAGGAGAGTTCTTTATAAAGATCTAAGATAGAAAATGAGATACAATTTCAAGATCTAACATGTGTCCCTAATCTTCTTACAAGTGTAGAGGATGTGTGTGACATGATGGGGGAGATGAGTTAAATGCAAGTAACTCCAAATCCAACAAGTGGATTAGAGAGGTGAGTGACACCTCAAAAGAATAGAATTATATACATTTATAAATACAATAAATACACATACATATAAGACTTACGATAAGCCTATAAAATATAATAAGGACCCAAATTAAGGTTAATTATTTAATAACATCTTAAGGAGTGAACTAATAAAGTTATGGGGTTGGTTCATGGTGTTTTGTGAGATATGTACATATATCCCATTATATCTTCATATCATCATTTTCATGCATTCAACTCCATTTAGCATAATATGGATCTATTTTCCATTCAATCTTATTATTTTAATTATTTTCATGATGTTCCTAACTAAATCAATCATGAATAATCTATTTATATATATTATTCCCTATATTTTTGACTAGATTGGCATGGTATATCAGTTTTGTTTCTTGTCTATGTCCTTTTCCTACTAAATCAACTCTATTGATCTAGATTTTTATGATTCTAACTAAATTAATTCTAATCAATTTATTTATTTTCCTCTTTTTAATAGATCGATATGGTCAACCCATTATTGTGTCATTCCTAATACATTATATTGAGTCAATCTAAATTGATTATGTCAGCATTTGAGCTAGGTAACTTTTAATAATTTGAGCATTATTTATAAGGTTCATAAATGTCATTTTTATGGGAAAGCAAAACTCATATACTCTTTTTATGATCTAAGTATGTGGGATTATTTTGAAGATAAGAGATTATTATTTTGGAGGTCTAGTCTTGATCAGGGTATTTTATCAATAAAACAAATTCAAATTAATTAGGTTCTCCTTAGTCTTTAAAATCCCCAATTAATAACACTAAGGTAATCATCCTTTACATTTAAGGTCTTCACCTACAACATATCTTATAAATTTCCACTAGAACCAAGGGGCATATTGATGCGATGGAAAGTCTACTTAAGACAAGTATCCCAATCCCTAATCTCTTTATTTCATTTACTTTTTTTTTTTTTTTTGTGTGTGTGTGTGTGTGTATTTGTTAGAGTCGTATGTTTTTTATCACTTCTCTCCCTACTTAGGTTATATTTGTTATTATACTAGTGTATGTCATCTAGGCCCATGGATATAACCGTAATTAGATTTACTTTATCCATGTTTAATTTAATTTCAACTACTTTTGCATGCATTTATAACCCTTTTAAACATTTGGAATTTATATTTTGTTAGTTTAAATTTTACCATCTTGGATCTAGGTTTCCCTTATTTGTCAATTCCTAGCATGTGGTTTTCTTATTATATCCTTAATATCCCTTTACAAACAAAATTTTATTATAGCCTATGCCATGATTTTCAATATAGCTTATTATATATATGTAGACCTAGTTTGGTCTATGAGAACCATCTAGAATCAGACATCCAAGACTGGTGACTGTAGAGTGAACACATAAATTCATTAAAGCAATAAATCATGAAATGAGAAGAAACTGATGGATTATATTCAAAAAAATCTAATTGCTTATACACAGCTTACAAAATCCTATTGGCACACACCCAAACCAAAGGTTTAATGGGATCCCTATCACAATAATAGATGGATTATAAGATGAACAATCTACACTATAATAACTCTAACTCCACATAAATATGGATGATGAATACAAAGGGAGAGAGGTATATATATAGATGGGAGAGAGAGTGAAACCCCACATTCTAGTGAATGTGGGACTAATCTTCCCAAATAACCCAATGACCTCTAAGACCCTAAAAAATAAAAATGAACCATGTAGAAAAAATCCATAGGATAAAATCTACACCAATACCCCCCTTAAAGTGTAGCTTAGGTGGGATGGATAATTGGGTCCCTATAATGAGGCTTGATGAGGTACCCAAGTACATAGTGATGATCTTAATATCCTACAAAACATGAAGGATACATGCCTCCATAAAGAAGAGAGAGAAGGTAAGCATGTAATGTCACATGGTCAATGTTGTAGTAGGTCCCTACGTAACAAATAATGTCTCTTTATTTTATAATAAAGAAACCCTAATCTATCAAATTGATAAATTCCCACTCAAATGGAATGCATGTAGGAATAAAGCTATATATCTCTTAAAAATGCTCAAATATGTCCTTGTTAATGCTAAAAAGTACCAAAGTTTGATCAAGTATCATAGGACTAATAGTAGAAGATGGAAAAGAAGAAGCATACAATAAAGAGGAGAGAATATCTAGAGAAGAAGATAGACATGAAACATTCACTAAAATAATGTCCATGGGAAGAAGAGAGAAAGGCTCAACAATCATCAAAACTGAAGGCTAGTTTGTAAATAAATCACTCAAATTTGCAATTTCAATTCCCACAAGAACATATGAGTCATCGATATTCTAAATGTATATACTCTCACTGTAATCAATAAAGTCTTCCTAAATGCAAGTTTGTTAAAGCTCTGAAAGAGAAATAACTTGAACAAAAATAGATGTAGAATCTATAATGAGATAACTAAGGTCTGGAATAATTTCATCCTAGAGTGGGGGCTCAATAAAAGTAAGATCATTATCCACCATGGATGTATCATCATAAGAAATAAAATGAGGAAAGAGTAAAATAGTCTCAAAAGATAAAATAGGATGCAGAGGAGGTGTGATGTAAAGCATATTAGGATCCCCAAAAAAACTTTGAAGAGTTATCTAAATAGTGGAAGGATACTCTATGTGCTCCACATGGTGGTGTAGATCCCATGGAACATGTAATAATAAGTGACCATAGACACAGTCACAAGATTTGACCAAAACATCATATTGACTTGGGTTAATAGGAATAGGAATTTGTGCATATAATAATGGAATAAGGTCTTGATCCATGACTGAAAGATCCATGTACACATACCATGAAGCATAATTAGTCTTTCTTAAAAGGACCATTGGCATAGACTCAACCTTCCTCTTTTAGATTCTCTCAAATAGAGTCAACATGACCAAGATAAGACATCAGGGAAGTGCACAACTACATGATACAAACTATAAAATCCCCCTAATGTATGCTCAAATATAAGGATGTCAAGCACAATCGAGAATGCATCCAAGTGATAAATCAGTGTTAGAGTGGGTAAAAAATGGTTTATGCTCTAGAGGTGAACTTTGGATTAGGATAAAAATGGATGAGAGCAATCAGTACATAAAGATAAAAATATAGAAAGTAGTGGGACCCATAACATAGGTAACCCCCTATTAGTGACAATGCACACTCAAAAATGGGATGTTAGACTCAGTTAAAAATGCATCTATGAGTGCAATAAATGATGAATATATAATCCAAAATATGTAAGAAAGAAGTTTGTGTTTCTTGTGAGGGGGTTTGACTTCTACCAAACTATACCTCACCCTCTAATATTTGATAAATGAAATAGATAAGGTATATGTAAAACAAGTAATATTCCCTTAACAAATGTTCACAACATATAAAATTCATCACCACTAAAATGTCACCACATGACCACAAACCATAAACACACGATAGCACAACCAATGCAAAGAGACCCCCCTAGAATGTAACACTTTATATTTATTGCATTTTACAATGAAAATGGGACAAGTACATGGGAAATTAAAAAACATGAACTTTTGCAAAAGAAGACACTTAATTTTGAGCTACCAATCAAAAGTTATAACACAATAGATTTCTTACAAATAAGGCCTATTTAATAAAAATTACACTAAAACTTTAAAAGTTTTGAACAAATAAAGGGTAAGGTATCCTTTCAGCTACTCATTAGAATTGGCATCGAACTAGTGGCCTCCTTAAGCAAGTTTAGTCAAACCAAACTACCTAAACACCTTTATATGCATTCATTTAGAAGATTAGTTGTTGAAGGTATTTTTAATTTAAAAATAAAATTACTTTTAAAAATATTAAAACACATTTTTTTAATTAATAGACTTAGGGAAGAGATTAGATTTATAACTTTCATGGAAAATAAGCAAACACTAATTTGTACTATGGCCAAAATAAAAAAGAGGTCTGAAAGGTCAAATTTTTGAACCCTTAACTTACCAAACCAGTCGTACAACCACCATTGGAAGAACAAGTCTACAAATCAGGGTTTGGGAAAAAATATGGAGGAGATATGATCAAGTATATTCAACTAGAAGATTTCAGATGAATTTGGGCACCCAAATAGAATGCCACACCCTAAAATAAAGCATTAAATATCTAGGGAGGTTTCTAAAACAACTTCAGGTCTATTTTTTGTTGAATAGAGACTTAATCTGTGATTTGGATAAAACTAATGGTGCTTAGGTCTATGTTTTGATTGAAGGGAGAAATAATGACATCCAATTCTAAAATAATGAATTTTTAGGGTAGTAGAAATGGCACCCCAACTCAAAAAACATGATTTTTGATGTTATAAAACCCTTAAATTAGCCAAAACTGCCTTGAATCAATCAAAAAATGCCTTTGATCAATAAAAAATGCCTTGGATCAATGAGAAAATGCCTTGGATCAGTTAAAAATGCCTTATATCAGCCAAAAAATGCATATATGAATTTGTTCAAATGCCAAAAGAATCTTCATGCTATGGGTACGCCAAACTAGAGCTTCACATAGTTATAAAGATTCCAAAAAAAAGTGATAATGGTTGCCAATGAACCAGATCTACAAAAAAATGACTCTACCAAAGATGAGAACTCTAATAGATCAAAATATTTCTCTCAATAATTACTATGATAAGATAATATCAAATCTTAGGATTTCTTGAAAAACAACAAAAAAATTTGGTGGTCATTACCAATACCTGGAGCTCTAATACCATGTGATAATTGTCCAAAATCATATGTCCAAGACCGGTGATTGTAGAGCAAACACACAACTTTTTTGAAGCAAGAAATCATGAAATGAGTAGAAATTGATAGATTGTATTTAGGAAAATTAGATTATTTATAAAAAGCTTATAAATTCATATTGGCACACACCCAAGCATAAAGTCTTAATGGACTCCCTAACATAACAACAGATGGCTTACAAGTTGAATAATCCACACTATAATATCTCTCACTGCACATAAATCTAGATGATGAATACAAAGGGAGAGAGGTACATATATAGATAGGGGAGAGAGTGAAACCCCACATTCCAGTGAATTAGGGACTAATCTTCCAAAATAACCCAATGAGTTATAAGACCCTAAACAAGCATAATTAACTATGTAGACAAAACCCTTAGGATAAAAGTCTACACCAACATGGTATTTTCTCTTTCATATATTAAAGAATATTTATATTTTTGACTATATTTTCATAATATATAATAAGGACTTAGTTAAATATCATATATATCTCACCCTAGTTCATCTTGCACCCCATATCATAGGGATAGGGGATGGGATTATCATATACACATATTTTATTGTTGACATGAATGAGTGTTGACTTCTAACCTATCATAAATTATAGACTTACTAAGGAAGGGCCCTAAAAATAAAACCTAATTTTTATGTCATTTATAGGTCTTCTTGGCATGAATTAGGGTTTAATAAAAAGATAATGTCTACCATAAAATTACTTTACAGTAAAGAATGAGTTATTGATAAATATTTTCTAAAAATAGGCTCTCAAAGTTTCAAACCATAAATTCTTTTATTAAATTAGACATGCCACTATTAGTGGATACTATCACTATTGGTAGAATCTAATATTAATCTATAATCATCATAGTATTTTGATTATGGTCACATTAACAAATCTTGATCATCTTTTTGGATCTTATTTTGCATTGTCTTATAACCTAATTTTGATCATTTACATCAACTAGATACAAATGACTATGAAACTAGGTATGTGCATATAAATTCCATTTTCAATCATTAATCATTCTAGGTACTTTCATTATATACCCCCTTATCATATAAGGTATGTTTTCATTTATTGTATTTTTTTTAATATAAAATCTACCTTACATGCTTATATTTATGAATTGATGTACTTAGTGTAATATCCCTTTTTCACAATTTCATCAAAAACTTGTTTTGAACCCACTATTTTCAAATGTGTACCTTAAGGTTTCATATTTTTGGTGAATCCAATTGATTTGACATCCTACACTAGGTTTTCCTTTTACTACATCTTCTAAGATTTTGTACCTATATCAAGTTTGAAATTTTATGAATTCCTTATATTCTTCCCATTTTAGGGTGTATTCTTATTTTCTTATTAGGATGTGTAATTTCTTAGTATACTTCTTTATTCTTTTAAACATGTAATTATGATACAAGGCTTATAATTACAATGTTATTTTCATTTTTTTGTACATATGGATCTCATATTATGTTTTTATTAACACATTTTCTTTTATTTTGGGTCTTTTATTACCTTATCTTGTCACTAATCATTCTTGAATATTTATTTGATCTACCATTTTTTTGCCTCAATATCCTTTGAGATGTCTTGTAACTCATTTACATCTTTATTTTAGGGTTTTTCTAAAATTAACCATTACTGTAACATTGTTATAATTGTTTGATCATTTTAAAGACATTTTAATAGCTAACATGTTAGTTCTAAATCCATTATCCCCCATGTTCCCCATGTTTCACTGTGTCTAATTTTTAGTTTTCATGCTTCTATTTGCTTGGCTTCCTTGTTGTTGTAAAAATATTTGGTACAAATCCAAATATTAAACTTTGCAAATGGTTAAAGAAAAGAGTCCCTCCTCTATTTAAAGGGGAGGTTCTCTTTATATAAAACAAAAAACTAAAATAAAATATTCACAATATTTATAGATAAAATTTATTGTTAAATTCTATTACTTTCTACCTCTAAAAGAAAAATAGAAAAGGAAGGTGAAAATTCATACATGGATAAGTAAAAGTGGATCCAATATTTTGCATAAAAAATGAAACGTAAATGTATTTTTATAGTTTGAAAATAAAATATACATTTATTGAGGGTTGAAAATGATGTATTATAATTAAGAAACACATCTAAAAAAATAACACAAGACACAATGTTCTACAATAGTCTTTGTATTTCCAGTGTAAGAACGAAAAAAACTTACATTGCATATCAAAAAGGCCTTGTAAAAATTCCATTTCTCTTATTTATAGAATTAGGAGGGAATGGGTTGACCCTACATATTCCTAATTTTTCCATATTCCATTTTATATTTATATTCATATTTTACAAAATCAAAGAAGACCTTTCATGAAATAGAAAGAGGATAAAATTATAAAAGAAACAGAAGACATCTTAGTAATTTTTATTAGTAATAGGATATGTTTTAGATGAATACAAAGGTGGAGTGATTAATTTATTGTTGGCCTTCCTTTTATCCATATAAGCTTTAAATATTCTTAATTTATTCACTTATTCTATAATATAACTACCCTTAGGGTCTATCACATTTTTTATAAAAAACCAACCATCAATCGAATATTAGCAACATCATATTGGGGATTTAGATCAAATTTTCTAGTTGGTAGTTTATCTCTTTAAAGGATGCATGAATATTGTTGAGCATAGTCATGGAGGAAGCATTTATAACACCTCATTTAAATAGTCTCCCCTTGTTTATATTTTGAGATTACTCTTTTAACTCATTTGTAGTATATTGATTGGATCCATTTTCCTTAAGAAAGTCACAATGCAAAATCTCTACTTCAAAAAAAAATTGGTATTTTTCTCTCCTCTAATATGAGACTATTTCTTCAGATCCTCCATGGCCTTATTAAAAACTTCCATCATTTGAAGTATACTTTCCAACCAATCATAAGAGATGTCATTTTCTCTCTTGTTAAAGAATTTAACTTCAGCTAGTAACTCTACATCAATTGCCAAAATTTAGTCAATATCTCCTCTCACACTCTTTTATAAGTTTAGTTCATTTTCATGGCATTGAATTTTTGGATAAAATTTGTCCTACTCTGATTTAAGGCTTTCATAAAATTATATCATTTCCTTAATATATTTCATGCCATCTAGAAATAATTGTTCAACCCAGGCTTAAAGAGTATTTCTATAAATTTTTTACTTGCTTATGGTTGATATATTTTTTTTAATGTTGGGAACTTGGGTTGGAGCATCTACTTAAGGAATTGATGGTCCTTATACTAGGTTCAAAATATATTTGACACAACCTAAAAATTTTAATATTTGATCCTACATCTTCTCCTAAGTGAGATCATCTTGTTCAGATCTATGGATCATCTTTTTAGTGGTATATTGAAGGTTATTTATATCACTCTCTATGGTAACCACACCCAATGATATTATTTTTAGAGTATATTCAAAATTTATCATATATTCCTCATTTTTATGAACATTTAGCATATAAATATCCACACATTGGACTCTATATGGGTTGTATGCTAGCCTTGAATTGTTTTTAGACTTATTCATAGGGAGAGTCACAAGGAGGTTAGATATTGCATAAATTTCAATAAAATCACCTTTAAAAACTATTTTATTCTTCCCCAACAATGGTTGCATCCATTGTAATGTTGTGTCATTGAAACTCACCATTTTTGCACCTGAATCCTTTGGAATAGATAGTGGTTAAGGTTGTCTTAGTGACATGGAATATAACAGAGGTGGAACTTGTGGAGAGGTTGAAATAATAGGAGATACTAATGTCTAAGGTGTATGGATTACATAAACACTATCACCTATTGGTTCACTTAGTCCTTAACTAAAAATAATGTTTTGATGTGTGTTATTATCAATCAATAAAGATGGATCACTGATGGATGAAGATGATAGTACTTTCATAAATTTTGGTCTACAACATCCTTATAGTAGAAAAACCTTCCCCACATGTCTTATTTGGCTACATAAGTTGGTTTAGATCTTCATCATTTACATCATATCTTATAGAAACTAATTGATAAGATGTGGTCCTAGAGCCAATTATATTGGATGCTTTGGTTGCTAATTATGGGGCCTATCTTGATGGATCTAAGGTTATTGAGATTTTCAAGCTACTTGTTCTAGTGAATTCTACCCAATTTTCATTGAACTACTTCTTGACCTTTCCAATACTATTTTGGTTTAAAGCTTCAAATTAGTAAACTCTCATGTAAACCAATTTATCATTGGTAAGGGTGAAACCATGACCCTTTTAACGTAATATGGGTCAATCAACCATTTCTTGAGGTAAACATATGTTGGTTAAAGATTTTATTTGGTTCAAAATCTATCGGACCCAATGTTGGATTATTTATCCAAAGGTGTTTGTTTATATTTTATTTAGTTTTGTTAATGTTCAAGTTGTTTTACTTGTTGGTTGGTTTTGCATATGAAAATATGAGTTAACATTTAATATAATTCTTATTTTTATTCCTCCCACCTAGTGTGAATAGTGGTATCAGAGCCATGACAAAACAATTAATCATGAAGTAAGATTGAAGCCAATCTTATCATAATTTTTAAGGAAGATAGAAGACAAAATTTTTGATTGCCTAAGAGAGAGGAAGATGAAGGAGAAATCTTGAGTTTTTTTATGGAGGGATTACCTTATCTCTACCTTTTGTGTTGTGATTTCCTTGATCAACAATGATAGGCATTAACTATAATGGTGTTAGATTAAACATTGGATGATTGAAAGTGCCTCAAGAAGACTCAAGTGTATACTATGTGATATTTCAATTTTGGAATAATTTCTCCAGTGAGTCAAATAGTGACATAGCAAAAGCATTAAAAACTCATTACACAAAAATAAAATCATTGATACATAAAGATGACCAAGCATGATGATATGATGTCATAGATACTTTTTGGTTGCTCTAAAAAAGAATTGTGCTTACCCTAACATTACCATGATGGCATAAATACTTCATATAAATGAGATTAATCCCTATGATTCAATTTAATTAAATAAGAAGAATATAAAGTGCATCCTCCTAGAATAATTAGTTATATATATATATATATATTTGTGAACTTATTTTTTCTCATTTTCATATTTTATTGACCCATATTTTGGGATGACACAAAGGAGACTATGAACATAGGAATACAAGAAGGGAGGTTAGTAAAATCTTAGTTTGGGCAATAAAAACTTTAATAAACACACTAACACCTATACTCCAAGCATAGATCTTAGGGGTGAGCTTAGTTAACAAAAGAAAAATGAAAGAAAAACTAAAATGCAAAAGACAATGAATCCTTTACCTTCATTGGGAGCTCCAAATGAATTTTTGAGTGGCTTTCTTGGCTTTTACTTCAAAAAGTATTTGACAATGGAGGTTGTGTAGGTCCTTCTCTCCTTGGCACCATTAGGTTATGTTGTGGCTTGGCTTAAGATTTTAGCATTATAACACCAATTGAAAGGCAATTTTTTCATTATAACATTACTCTTCTCAAAGATTTGAAGTCATTTGTGCATGATAACTTGTCACTAAAATAGATTAAAATTCAATAGGCAAGGTATTATGTTTATAGCCTTAAGAACGAACCCCAATCCAAGGTGAGTTAAGGTGGAGTCTAAACATGGAATGGGTTCAAACCTAACCTAAGTGAGTAAAATATAAACCCAATAGATTTTAAATTTGTCAATTAATCATGATTTACAATTAATAGGCATGGGTCTCCAAAATAAGATATTTTAGGATATTTCTAAAGAGCTTGACAACTCACAAAGGTCATGATGAAAATCTAGGATATTTGCATTTTTGAATTTCTTTTTTTAGTTATTATTTAATTGCACATGGATATTTTAACTAGGAAATTAATTTGGTTTAGTTCATTAATTAATTTTGATTATCCATTTATCTCTTTCAATATTTGATTTTTGTTTATATGCCCCACTTAATAGGTCCATAGGCCAAATTGACCATTATGATGTCACAAGATGATTAAAAATGAATCTATGAGAATTTATTGTTGATTACAATAGGATAACTTAATTAGGGATGCCTCAACATGATTATGAGCTTTTATGAATGATTCACAAGAAAATTTGGGGCATTTAATGATTCCTAGGATTAATCTACAATGGTTGGTAGGAGTTGGTCTGAAGTTTGATCGAATGCCAATTGTGGCTAGTTTTATGTGTCTATAGTTTTCCCATATTTTTGAAGGTGTTAAAATATAGAGTGATTTATATTTATTCCTTCAACTTGGAATTCTCCTTCCCTTTGATTGTAAACTTACAAAGCTTCCCTTAGCCAACACTAGGCCAATCTTATCCAAATGGACTAAAACATAAAAACCTACTTGATAAAAGATTAAAGACAATAAAAACATTATATAAAACTATTTAAAATCATATCATACCTATTTTATCATCCACATCTTGCATTTTACTTAGCAATCAATCTTCTTGTCTTCAAATACTACTAGCCCTATTTCAGGTCAAGTCTACTATTCGATTCCATAAAATAAGTATTCAAGGAAAAATAAATAGCTTTATGAGTACCCTTTATCAATAATATGATTCACACAAAATTTTAGGTTAGTTTCATTTGCAAAGTTCTGTACCTATGGGCTTACCTAGCTCCTTAATTAAACCTCCTTGATCTAAGAAATATATGGTCAACCCTTTAAAAATATTGACATTTTTGCATATCCATTATCATAATACATCTTAATTAACTCTCATTCCAATCTCACTCTTCTCACACATGCCCTTTTCTTCTTTAGCATATCTCACTAGGTCTCTTTTAGGCCTAAACCAACTCAGTCCTTCAAAATCCATATAGATGGGTCTATACACCTATTAAACCATAAAAATAAGTTAGATAACATAAATATTAATAATAATAAATTTTTTTCAGATATTTGGATGGTTAAATCTTGTTCTATGCACCAAACCCTAAATCTAGGGTTTTTAGGCCACTATATAAGCCAAGAGCCTATAAAAATGCATAAATTTCACATTATGAGGTTTAAAAACCCAAATACACATAAATTAGGTCTTTATTGACCCTAAATAACTGTATCATCCTAAAAAATAAGTTATTTAACCCACTATCCTTGATTTCCACTCAAAACTCATTTGACTTTGATAGGAATTTGACTATTTATAGGTTTGTGCTCAAGAAATTTGAACAAATAGAAATCAAATGACAAATATAAGATAAAATAACCTTTAAAAACCTTCAATATCACCTAAAATAATTTTATAAAGTATTTTTAAATCACTTCCTTGATCTTGTCCTGTCAAACATCTAATGCACAATTTGTAAATAGAAAAATCTTACACAAAATAGGGGACTATACCTATATTCTTTTATCAGGGTTCTCTTTATTCATGTCTAGGAGAAAAAATGAATTATATAAGAATTATAGAAAAATTTAATTAGGTATGAAACAAATTCAAACATCATTCACATATAAATAAGACAACTATAGTTGTAAACATCAGTTTGTATCAACCCCAACAGGGATCTGTGTCTTTATGCATTGACAGGGTTTTATGATCCATTATCATTATAAGTTTCCAAAGACTAAAATAAAGTTTAATGAGAAATATATACAGCATAACCACTCCAATTTTCAAATCCTTTATTCATTATACCAATATAACTTGCCATAAGACTATGAATAAGGTCTCCTTCTTAAACATATACTTGACTATGTCAAAAATGATACTCTATAAGCCTATGTCCTTGTGGGTTGAATAAAAAAACATATAATATGCATTGGTAAAGTCTTAATCAAATATTTATATTTTTTAATTCATATAAACTTACCATTAAATAACTTTAAGGAATCTTTCTCCCAACTTGATTACTACAAGCATACATTCAAATTGGTTGATTGTGTTATCAAAATAGGATATAATGAACTTGTAACTTTCTTGAAACACAATATTTTAATCTTTTGAAATCGTATAATATAAATAACCATATAAATAAAATAAATCACATTGATTACAATAATCCATTTTCAAAATAACATTCTTGATTGATGTTCATTCATACAAATTTGAACTTACATAGTCCTTCATGCACCTTGGCAAACCTTTTCACTCTTGTCTACCCCTATTTTTCATACCTATATCTTCATATGGAATAAAAATACTATATAACCTTAATAAAAATTATAAAACTCTCAAAATAATCACCATAATAGTTTTTTTATCAAGAAACCTCTTCAAGATACCTAAACCCATGTAGCGTGGTGAACCAAGACTGCCACCTCATTCTTACAACATGACATATGAATAAAAACTAATATAGAACCTTTCAAGAGACCTTATAAGTATATAAAAACAATATTCAACATTTACATAAAAGTAACATTTATTTAGACCACTAAACCACTCTGAATCCCTCACTTTCAAGTTTGAAAATTTAAATTAGAAGAAGGTGGGAAAACTAAAAATTCAAATTTGACTCATTGTCACGACTCCAAATCACATCCAATTTCACTTTTGGGAATTCCTAATCTTACACTACATCATGGAAGCACAATAACATCTTCTCAAATAATGAAAATTTCATGTATGCCTATGCCTTCAATAATAATGGATGAACTATAGGTTCCCCCTTGAGGGAGCAATCAACAAAAAGGGTTGGAAATTGGTCCCTCAAAAGGAAGAAATGATGGGACCAAAATTATGAAAGGGGTTAAAGAGATTTATTTCCCCATAAGTGATTATAATCAATGGCATATAGAGCTATCCTAGTTAGGGTAGATAAACATGATGATTTGCCTATAAGTGGTTAATAATCGACATCAATGGGACAAAAAGGTAATGATTTTCCCAAAGGTGGTTATTGTTATGTTCTGGAGACTATTTACAAATTACAATGTATTTCAAATATTTTACATTAAAATGACTTTACACTCTTAATCTATTTTTTGGACCCCCTTAATGGAGAACCATTTTTGGGTTAATTTGGCCCATGGTTTTGGTACCCATTATTTTTGTAAAACTACTATGTTGGTTACCTATTGATGTATTATGTATATATGGACATATGGTAGGTAATAGATTAGAAGAGAATATTTGAGTTTGATAATAAAGAACAAAGTGTGTGAGTTTAGGTGTGAATTTAGGAGATTTCATTAAGTGTAGCTTCAAAAAATATTTGTGAATTGTAATTGTGATAAAACTGATCTAAGAGTGGATTGTACTCTTTTTGGCTTGTAATAAAATTTTAGAAAGTGTTTCTTGGTGGATGTAGCCCACATTGGGTGAACTTCACTAAATCCTATCTTATTTTTATGCATTTTTGTTTCTACTCTTTTTGTATCTCTATTTATAACTCTTGTTATTGTGATTCCATGAAATTACTTTGCATTAATTTCCATTTTATTCCTAATAGTTATAATCATTGAAAAAGTCTTAGGGTAACAAGAGAGTGATTTTCCCAAAGGTGGTTATAATCATGAAAGGGAAAATAATGATTTGCCCACATGTAGTTATAATTATTGGTGGGATAAAAGCATGCCCTAGTTGGGTAGATAGAGATAATGGTTTTCACAAAAGTGGTTATAAGAATTATCATAATGAAAATATACCCCATTTGGATAAAATAAAGATAATTATTTTCCCATAGGTAGTTATAATCATTAACCTTCAAATAGATTAAAACACAATGATTTGTCTAAAGGTAGTTATAATCATTGGCAATGCAAGTGGGATGGTATACAATTATTTACCCATAGGTGGTTATAATCATTGGATCTTGATAATGGTAAAGATGATATGGAATATGATGAAAAATGGGTATAGAGAAGAAAGATGAATTGGGGAAACTTGCTAGGAGGGAGATGCTCATCTGAACTAATAATGGTTAAAATTATTTCATGATTTAATTACTATATGAATTGGGGAAACCTACTAGGAGGAGATGCTCATCTAAACTAGCAAAGGTTAAAATTATTTTATGATTTAATTACTATATTTATGATATGATTTGGATGATATTGAGACTTTTTCTAGTTCTACGGAGTATCGTAGCCTCATTGTAGTTTTGACTCTTTGGAGATGATTTTTTATATAACATGTGATGGTAGGCATCATGATATAACACCATGAGGACTTGGAAAAAATATACATAAGGATTGACATGTGATCCAATACTCAATCAAAAATAATCAATCAATGATAAAAACCATGATGACAATGTGGATGGATGAATATGGATGGTTTTAAGAATACTACATAAAAAATCACCCAATGAATGCACATAGATTAAATTAAGGCACAAAAAGAAAGAAAAAAAAAGTAAACAAGCAAACAAATAAACAAACCATCAATAAAATAATGAACAAAACAAAATAAAAATGAAAATGAAACAAAGTCAATAATGGTCAATGATAATGTTCATAACAACATGACATGAACAAAATGATAAACAATGCCCTTAGCGTATAGGAAATAATGCAACAAACAAACAAAATGGTGAAAGAGAAGAAAAGAAAGAGGGTGGTCAAGCTATCTCTAGATGCACTAGGCAAGTGAACATTGCTTACATTGCTCCATGGACACAAGATCCAACAAAAACTTTAGGCCAAATGTAGTTCTCCTAGGAAATGGGATATAAGAAAATGGTGAGAAGGAAAATATCATGGATTTTGTATAAGAATACAGGAATGGGATCATAAAATGGTAAGATCATGGGATGATAAGCTAGTAAGGATGGGGAAACTAAATGATGAGTGGTTTTTTGTAAAATAGCTAAGGATACTAGAATCCTTAAGGTAAAAAAGTGGTTGATTTTTAGGAGTTTATAAATCTATTTTCAAATGTTTGTGTTATTTTTGAATTATCTCAACTCAATTGAGGATGATGATATACTAAAAATTCCAAGATCTCAAAATGTTGAGAGCATTCAAAAAAAAATGCTCATAAAATGGTGATAATGTGTCCTAGGTTGCTCACAAAATGGTAAGAGAATGGCATAGGGTGCTCAAAAAATGGAGAGAGCATGGAAAAGGGGTGACTAAGCTAACCTCCACATGAATTGAGTGCTTCCTAAAATAATTGTATTAGGACCTCAAGTCACTGTAGTTCTACCCTCTAATAGATGAATCTGACTAGGTAACATCCAATTCAAACAAAATAAGCAAATTATGTAAATGGCATAGTATGACATAGGCATGGAAATGTGATATTTAAAGGCATGATAAATAATTTCATTCCTAATTTTACCATAGGTGGTTATAATTAGGAAACAATGGCATAATTAATGATACTAATTTTTCCATAGGTGGTTATAATTATTAACATAATGGAGAAATACTAATTTTCCCAAAGGTGGTTATAATCAGGAACACTTGGTATAAAAATAAATAAGAAATTAAGGATGCAACTACCAAACCATTGTCATACTACTCTAAAATATGGCCTCTATCTAGAATATTAAAAAAACTACTAAAATTTGATCAAAATCTTCTTGTTGAAATTGCCTATGTAACCAATGTAATAAAACCAAGGTCAAAGGGTTGGGTGGGGAGGATGAAAACAACTCAACGATAGGAAAGGTAATGATAGAATGATAAAATGATAGAATGGTATGATATAAATAAGATTGTTAATATTATGGTAGAATATAAATGTGCCTCATAGATAATGTTCCAGGTCTCTCAAGTGTAGTAACACTTGAGGTGTATAATGTTCATTAGCTCATTAGGCTCATACCTATCTAGTATAGTGATCCTATACGCTCTAGCACCATAGTTTGCAACAATGATGAAAGGGCCAATCTAGTTGGGTATGAACTTCCCCTTGTATTTCTTCTTAGCTATCATATTTTGTTAGTTTTATTTAAGTACAAAATCACCAAGCTCAAATTCTCTATGTATGACCTATTACTTATAATGAAGATGAAGTCCATTTTAGTATGCTTGATGGCTATTGGTGGCGGCCATGAATTTCTCATAAAGTAACTCTAGTTTTTACAAGTGTGAAACTCGATAGTCTTCATTTTCTTGGACATTTTTCAAAGATATGTGTAAAGAAGGTAACTCAACCTCAATGGGAAGAATGGCTTTAGGGCAATAAATAATTGAATATGGAGTGGATCCTATTTGAGTACAATAATTGATATGGTATACCAAAAGATTTTGTAATATTTTAAGGTGCCAATCATGGCCAACATCATTGAAAATATTTTTAAGGACATTGAAAATGGTTTTTTTAGATGCTTTTGCTTGGTCGTTACCTCGTAGGTAATAGACAATATAAAAAATTTGATTAGTCTTCTACTCAGCACAAAGTGATTTGACATCCTTGTTTTTGAATGATATACCATTATCAAATATAATATCAAATGGGATACCATAATGGTAGATGATATGGTTGAAGATGAATTTGTAAATTTACTTTCTAGTCATGTAAGTGAGGGGTATAGATTCAACACACTTAGTTAAATATTTATTAGAAGAGATAATTTGTTTGTGTCCATCAGATGATGTAGGTTTTATCTTCCCAATGATATCAAGACCTCAAGTAGCAAATATCTAGGTGAAAGCATTGGTTTTAGAGTCTTGGCTGGGGAATGAATCAAATTGGCATGCCTTTGACATTTATCACACTTTTGACATATGCAACTACATATACATTCATGATTGGCCAATAGTACCGAGTGCACAAGATATTTTTGGCTAGTATGGAATTTCTCATGTGGGATCCACATACTCATTCATGAACTTCCCATAATGCTAATGTAGATTTTATCAAAGTTAAACAGTAGAGAAGAGTTTCATTAAAATTATGTGGTAAAGGGTTGGCCTGAGTAAGGTATAACATGTGTAATGGTAGATAAAGGCCTTGGATTATTTTTGGGAGAGGTCTAGTGGCATAATGTGGTCATGAATATATCCATAAATATCTGAATACCATATAGAGATGGGACCAATAATATCATAAATCATTGTGATGGTTGAAGGCTCATGAGCTAGTGTTAGTAAAATTTTAATGAGGAGTTGGTATTATTTTGTCATGTCTATATGATGAATAAAATATCTAATGGTGGCCATGGAATCTATTATTTTATTATTGGCCTTTGGTATATGTTCAAATTGTACATTGACAATCTATTGTTTGAGAGTGTTGACCATGGCCTTGTATGGTACTAATTTGTCATCTTTGGTCTAAAATGGTTTATGACTTGATTGATGATTAACTAACAATCATCATACACCTTTAGATGTTAAATATTCCATTGTACTACATAACTAAGTCTTATAATGAGTGTTTCATATTTAGACATTCTATTAGTATAAGGAAAATAGATCCATAATGACTTAGGGATAAGATCCCCTATGGTGTAATAAAAAAAATATTGCCCCTAATCTATGTGCTATGAATGATCCATCAAAATACAAATTCTAGTGCTATTACTCAAGAGGTGTTTCAATTATGGTTATAATGGACTCATCTAGGAATTGGAATGGTAGTAGTTTTGTACCTACAAGGGGTGCTTCAGTAAGATAATCTATAATAACTTATCCCTTGATGACCTTCTGGTTGACATATTTTATCTTGAACTCATTGAGAAGCATGATCCATTTGGCCATATGGCCTTTTAAATCTATTTTAGATAGAATTTACTTGAGCATGTATACTTTGGAAATAACCATGGTCTTATTGTTTAATATGTAATGTCTTTTTTTCTGAGTTGCAAAAACCATATCTAAATAGTCTTTTTCAATGGGTGTATATTTATGTTCAAACATGACCAATGTATGAATTAAATAGTAAAAAACATGTTCCTTTCCATTATCATCATTTTGAGCTAAAAGTGACCCCAGGGCTTTGTTTGAGGTAGATAGATACAGTAATAATGACTTTCCTAGAATAAGAGGTAATAAAATAGGCAAATTTGCAAGATAGTTTTAAAGTGCTAAAATTATTCTTGAAATTCATAATCCTAATGAAATGTGACACCTTTATTTAGTAAGTGTGTGAATGGATGGAATTTGATGGCCAATTGATAAATGAAACATATAATAGATTGGATCTTGCCCTACAAATGATAGATTTGCTCCAAAGTGGTGGTGGTAGCATCTATATAATGGATTGTACTTTGGTTGGATTAACTTCAATGCCTTGGTGAGACACAATAAAACCTATAAATTTACCTGAAGTAACTCTAAAAACACACTTCTTAGGATTTAGTTGGACCTTGTATTAATGCCATCTCTCAAATATCTATCATACTGTTATTGGATGATTGACTCTAGTCTTTGATTTTCTATGTCATTGATGTAGTCTTTAATAATATCATGAGATATGATGTTCATGGCTATTTGGTATGTGGACCCAATGTTTTTGATACAAAATGGCCTAACCTAATAATATAATTTTCCCCACTGAGTGGTGAATTATATTTTATGATGGTCCTCTAGTCCAATCTAGATTTGGTTGTACCTTGAGAATCCATCCATCAGTGAAAGCATTTCAAAACTTACCATGGATTCAAAAATCATGTCAATGTTTGGTAGAGGAAAGTTATCCTTGGGGAAAGCTTTGTTTAGGTCTCTAAAATCAATTCATATTTTGATTCCTTCTAGCTTCTTACTGATTGGCATAACATTTGAGATCCACTTCAAATAGTTGATCGATCAAATGCATCTCACTTCTAAGATTTTTTCAAATATTTATTTACTAATACAATAATGTGATGATGCATCTTTCACAAATTTTGTTTCATAAGTTTGGAATTATGATGTACCACAAGGTGGTGTATAACCAAGGCATTATCCAAACTAGGAATGTCTGAGTAGGCCTAATCAAATATATCAACAAATTACCTTAGAAGGGATATAAATATTTCACATTCCTCCTTAGTGAGGGATGACCCTAATTTGATCCATTTTAGATTGTTTAGAGTCTTGATATTGACTTCTATAGTATCATCCATAAGAAGGGTTGAACCATCTTCCAAAATGGTGGGCAAAGATTTAAATTATCCTGTAATGATAGAGTCTTACATTTAGATTGGATATTCAAGTTCTCTAAGGTATGAGGAAATAAAATATCCTAATGGTAGGGATGGCCATGTGACAAACACTATTGGGAACTCTTGGATGATTCAATTAAAATCCTATTATTCTTCAAAATTTAACTCTAACCCATAATCAAGTTCATCATTGGTGATCTCTTGAGATATGTTTGAGGAGGGTTGAATACCCCCATCTAATGGTGCCTAAAATAGGTTTTCACACTAGATTGGACTTTCTATTTAATTTTACCCTAGTCCAAAATTTCTTCAAAGGTTTTTTCACCTTGGGAGATTAATGTTTTATTTAATTATTTGTGGCTAAAGGAGTTCACCCATTCTCCAAAATAGGTTACAGGATCCAACTTGATTGAGAACCCTTGTTTGTGATCTCCCAATGGAACATTGCCTCTTAGGCCTAGAAAATTGTATAATACCTCATCATTTTCAAACTCATCTACAAGTACTATGGATTCTTGTTGGTGCTAGTCTATAAGTTGAGGATGATAAAGAGGAAGTAGATTATTTTAGATGATTGGTCTAAGGGTATAATTGGCATGAGAGTCAAATAGATTGGTATCGGCTAAGTCTTTATAAGGGCTATGATCAGAATATGATTCACTATTGGCATCATTGTCACTAATCCTAGGTGTTGAAACATGAATAAGATATGTGGGGTCACCCCCAAGTGGTTTAAATTTGAGACCATATGCTCCTTTATACTAAGTGGTAGAAATTATCTCAAGTGTTCCTCATTGATTGGGCCCAAGGCTTCCTCTTTCATAAGAATTCCTCTCCATGATCCAATTAGGAATATGGTACTTGGCATTCTGGTGATAGTTAACCAATTTATCATTATACAACCATGATGCATCATTTGCAAGTGGGTTATGTTTTCAGCTAGTGGTTAGTGTGAAAATGATAGGTGATGGCCTATGAAATTTGGATTTTCCCTTATGTTTCCATTCCATGCAAGGTGATTTGACTTTAGGTATTCCATAATGACAACTTTGATGTACAATGGATTGTTATGTAGAGGGCCAAGGGATGAAATATCACTTTGGTCAAAGGTTAATCATTGGCCTGGGGCTCGATTCCAACTAAAGCTTGGAGTTTGTTTAGGGATATGTCATTTGAAACTTGAGATTGGTTGAGTAACTCTATCAAGATGTTCTTATGGATGGTGTATATACACAACAAATACAACATGGAAATTTGTGTATGCATCTTCTATAATTGTTCCACACTATTGAATGTCTTTTCTTACATAATGGTATATTACTTGTTATTAGATAGAAAAGTGGGTTGGATGGGTGAATTGGCAAGTGGATGTGGGCCTAGTATGATAATCTTTGTTCATCGAATTGTGATTGCACACTTGGGATTAGATAAAATACCATTTTTACTAGTAAATGATGATATTGTGGGACAAGTTAGGATAAGTCTCAGTTGTTAGTACACTTAAGCATGGTCATGGGTCAATGATGAGTTACCGATATAAGGTCAAAAAAAGTAATCCCTATTTGATGGTACACTTTTATGCATTCTCATATCAAGAAAGGATCACTTGCATGAGTTCGTTGATTAGAATTAATTATCAATGGTCTTTTTTGCTTAATACTTGGTCTTAAATTGATGGAGATGGTAGAAACACAACCTCCTGCAATATGACCTACAACATTATTATAGTAATGTGAAATTGACTGGTAGGTTTGTTGGTTATTAGCATTGTTCTAGCCTTGGTTCCATCTATTTGATTGACATTATTAGTGTTGTTGTTTTTTTGTTATTGTCTCGATTGTTGATATTATTGTTACTTTTATTCTAGTCTTTATTGTTGCTACTATTGATTGTTATGCTATGGAAAGGCATTTTGGTAAATTACAAGATTTTAATTGGATGTATAATCTCTATTATCCAATGTTATCTCCCTATTTTCCAACATATTTTTAATATATATGTTTGATTTACACACAATGGTGCAGATTGTGTCCATTAACTTGATGGTATTCACATAATTCATTTTCTCTATACCAATCTATATAATGAATGCCATCAAGATAGTGTTTTGGAATAGGGAAACTAATTAGAATAATAGTAGTTAGCTTGTGAAACATGGATTCAATTAGTTCTCCAAGGTCACTAAATATGTGATGAGTAGGCACAATTCTCCTTAGAGTAGGGGTTTGTAAAGGTAAAGTTTGTTGTATTTATTGCACTAATCTAGGTTATTGTGAAGGATATATTTGTTGAAAAGGTTATTGGTTAGGATTAGTTTGCATATGCAATGTAGGATCAGTATATGGTGTTTTCACCATTTACACATGTCAAAACTTAGTTACTCTATTCCCCATAACATTCTTGTTGTAATTCTTGTACTTAGACTTGGTTTTGGTTTTGGCCATTATTTTAGTTTTGATTTTGGTTCTAATTTGAATAGGTTATATTGATGTTCCCTTTGTTAATAAGGGACACTTAGATAACAAACCTTTGCTAATGATTTACTTAAAAGTATGCACACATTGTAACTCCAGATGATAAGATATCTCATTATGTAAATTCTTGGTAAACATAATAGCTAGTTATTTATCTAGTAGACTACGAGTGAGTTAGTTGGTGAGTTCTCTCCATCTATATAGATAGCTTGTGAATATTTCACCAAACTTTCATTTGGTGTGCATCAAATATATCAATGAAATCTCATGCTCAAGATTTTAAGATAAGTGTTGCAAAAACTTATCTGAAAGATCATCAAAATTAGATACTAATTTTGTTGATAAATTTAAGAACCACTCTAAATCTTGTCTTGATAGACTCCTTGGGAATAATAGTAGGAGGTAAATGTATTTTTAGTCCTTTGGTTTACAAACAACAAATAATTTAATTAAGTGGGCCTTTGGATCACCTTTACCCTTGTATTTGTTGAATATGTGTGGTTCGTATAATGGAGGAAATGGTATTTGTAGATACTACATATTGAATGGGTATGAACACATGTTATTAAAATTAAAATTCTTGGTGTATTTCTTGGCTTGGATGGTAATAATTGCATCCTTTATTTATTGTAATTCTTGTGTAAGGAAACTAGAGGGAACATTAACTTGAGATGGAGGATGGACTATCAAAAGTGGATTACTTTGACCAAGTTGTAATGGAGGCATGGTTTATTATGAAATGTTGGTTTGGTTAGAGAATTGATAAAGAATATGCATACATGAATTAGGATGTGATTATTGTAATTTAATGCATTCTGGTGTAATATTATGGTTTAGGTTTGGTATATAGTCTTGGTTTTAGGGAAATTATGGTTGAGATAGAAGGATATGATTGGGGGTGAATTAATGTTCCTATTGAGGTTGATTAGGGACTAGATGTCGACTAGTCAAACCTTATTAGTTAAGGGGAATTTGTGAACCAAATCCCTATCATTGAGTTTGTGGCATATTTGGCATGAAAGGCAATTGTTGTCTAATTGATACTTTTGGAATGGTATAGCCTGATATTTGTGTGAACTCTTGGGAAGTGATGCATGTTGAAGGTTTGACATTTTTCATTAACCAATAGTCATATTCTATTGATTAGACATTGTTTATGATTATAATGATATGTTGGTCTATGACTGAAGAGGTATGTTTATTACTACCTAGCGAGGTAGAACATTGGTTGCCCCCTATTGAGAGGGTAGGATGTTTTACTTCTACTATGTTGGTATGTTGGATTGTTCCTATTATTTTGAAATTTTAGTCATCACCTATTTGGGTGGAGTAATATTCATGACATTTTGTTGAGGCATCACACTGGTTTGAGGTTGACTACTTAATCCTTATAGTTGTGTGCTTGAAGAAGTAGCTAATTGAGAATTAGAGGAATTTTGTTATAGTTGGGAGGTATAAGTTCCTACCCCTAGTATTTTTGAACAGCTTGTGGTGTTGGCACATTTTATTATAGACTAGTTATTTATGCATTTATACCACTTTGGTGTGGATTGGATGACACTTGTGTATTATCCACTATGTTTGGCTATTATGCATAGAAATTAAATACACTTATTTGATGGTGGAGGCATTGAACATATCTCCAACCAAATTACTTTGCATGAATGGGTCCATACCATGAATTTTTTGGCATGTTAATTCAATTAAGACTTATATTAAAGGAGATAGCTCGATAAGTGGAGCATTTGACAAGGTCATGTTGTTGAAATTACATGCTAAATTTAAATAGGTCTAGTATGCTATTTATATCTATATGAAGTGATCCTCCATGAGACATTATATGGCATGCATATGAGGTTCCTAATATGGAATTAGTACTAGAGCTTGAGGATTGATAAAAGAGGCCTATTCATTGGTTTGATTATAAGGGATGTTGTAAGGCACTCTTACTAGACTTGGAAAGTTTTTATGGGGGAAGTCTACTAGAAACTTATCCCTTACCTCCATGGCTTTGATTAAGACTCCATCCTTATTTTTAAGCAAGTGATGATTAAAAAAATAAGGATCATAGGCTAATGGCATCATAATTCAGTACAGTTGTTTTTGTACTTGTTCTACAACTGATGGTAAGCTACCTAGGTATTGTGTCATTTACTCTTGGTCTTAATTTGAATAGGGAGGTGTGTTGACCAAATAGTGAGCTAAATTATTTTGGATTTTTTCCCCTAATTAAGTGTTTTAAGGTGGATAAGGATCCATCTCATAAACTACATCATCACCATAAGGGTCTTGAACAAAGTATTCTTGTATGACCACATTACCATATCCTAGATTGTACATGACTCCACTGCAATTATAATGAGACATATTCAAATCAATGAACAATGTTTTATGAAAGGGATTATAGTTATACAAACTCTAAAAAACATTATCTAAAAATAGAAATGGTTTTAACTTGATCTAACTTGGTCAAATGATGGAGTTGTATCTCCAAAAAGGTCTATGCTAAAACTTGGTAAAACCAATATAATGTCAAATGTCTAACATTA
This sequence comes from Torreya grandis, assembly GCA_037957365.1. Lineage (NCBI taxonomy): Eukaryota > Viridiplantae > Streptophyta > Pinopsida > Cupressales > Taxaceae > Torreya > Torreya grandis. The sequence goes on from JARHVA010000178.1 coordinate 6,538,667, forward strand.
AATATCTCACACAAAAATGTCAAGTGGATGAACTAAAATTGGAATGCTAAACTCTAAGTTAAAAGTGTTCCAAACAAGTCTAATATAGGGTAAAAAAAGTTTCTAGGTATTTTAACCAAATGTAGTGTCAAAATCTAGGCTCAAAACAAGCATGTGCTAGGAATTTTGGCAAAACAAGCACAAAATCTAGACTTTAAACAAAGGGGTATGATTTAATCTAACAAATCTAAAACACTTTGGTGTAGACTAGGAATTTAACTTTAGACATAAACTTGATCAATTGGTAAAAGTCATAAAATAAAAGGCACAAGGAAGATAGGCTATTTCTCCCAAACAAAGGTACAAACAAATAGTTTTCAAATTTGGGTAAATAATTAACCTAATTTACACAACCCAAAAAAAAAAGATCGGTGTCTAGGCCCAAATTACATAAGGTGTAATTAGAATTCAATCAATGTTTGGATTTGAAATTTTATCAAGGTTAAGTAAAAAAATCAACTTAGGGAAAACTAGGCTACTTTGATCAAATAATAAGATAGACAAAATGAATGACAGAACGACATAAGGTAGAAATCTAAAAGACACACATGGATTGGGTTCAATAATTGAAAACTTAGACATAAGGCAAACAAGTCTATGAAATAATATGAGTAGCATAATGACATTATCATGCTCTAAAGATATGACAATGGTTGGTTTCAAGACTCTAAGGCATAAAACTTAAAATAGATTGGATTGTGTAATGTTACCCTTTCCAATCAAGTGAACCTACACAAATATTTGTCAAAAGACTAAGGACAAGGTATGGCATCAAATGGATGGCATAACACCTCTTCAAACAATGGAGTGATGTATAAGATAAGACTTTATTTAAAGTAGAAAAAAATAAATAGATAGTTTAGGCTCAAAAAAAATGCAATAAATATAAAAAACACCTAAGTGTAAATGTCCTAAACCCTAAAACTAAAAAGGTTTTATAATACTATCTAATTCCTTCTATATAAATGCTCTTGAGAGAATTTTAAGTAATAATCCAAAAATAAAAGTACATGAATAAGTAGGGTTTTTACACCCCCTTATTTTAAGAGATTGTATGGTGACATGGAACTTAAGGCTACTCACCCGGCATCAATAGTATTTTTATGATAAGAGGGATTGTTCTAAAACAAAAATTTTGCATATTTATAGATGGCCCCAAGTGTGGCTAACATAAGGGATTATCATGTTATTTCAATCCATGTCAATTGAATTATTGTGAAAATGTATTGTCCTTTACACAACCACTACATATATTGATTGCTTATGTTTTGTTGCAATATCTATTACCCCTATGGTCTAAGGTAGTATATATTTCCTCTCCAATCTGAGGCAGTATCTTACTAACAGAGTTTACTTAATTGATCAAGAAAATTTCCTAGTAATTCAACCTAAATTTGTATACCCCACCATCAAGTGGGGTTGAAATGATTCCAAAATATGAATTTCTAGGCCAATACTTCCCTAGAGAACCCATGATGAGGTGATGAAATCCCACTCACAAGCCAAATTACATGAAAATAAATGACTAGTGAAAAGACTTTTAAGGTTGCATTTAAATCACCCAATTCATATGGATTTGTGGAGATACTTAATGACATTATTTTCATGCCTTTGGAAAAGGTATAAATTCAAATAAAGAGAACTTTTGGTCACCTGAATTCCAGAAAGGGGATGGGGGAGAGCATATATGCATCAATCATTCTATAAAAATAAATAACTTTGAAATAATGAGCATGAAAATAAAACACTCTTAAAATTTTGTAATCTAAGTGTGAGTGTTTATTTTAATACACCAAACTAAAATGTTTATGAAATTTGGCCCCTTGGCCTTAGTTAAAAAATTGTGAAAATTTGCACAAAAACATCTAAGCATAAAAACAACTAAATTCCTTTTTAAACACAAAAAAAAGGTTCAAGACTTATCCACTTAAAAATTTGTGCCTCTTTCCCACTTAGGTCCTACAATTTTTAGAGGGTTTTTTCCTACCTTGAAGGACTTTCATTAATGAGAAAATAAGATTTTGAAACAAGATCTTGAGTTTCTTTATTTTCTTAATGTAGAGACTGATGTTGGTTTAGAAGGGATCGATGTTGGTCTTATAAAAATGGTGTTAGTCAGTGGATAAGCAACCAATGATGGTCAAACAAGGGTCAATGTCAATCTTACAAAAACATAAAAAACTAATACTATATTTTTTTCAACCTAGATTTTTTAGTCCATGAGTTTAAAATCAATGAATAAAATTGAATATTACAATCAAAAGGGGTAGCAAAATGATATTTAATCCTTTTAGACATAGAATAAAACTAGAAACATTGACTAAGACTCATGAAATTATGTTTTTGGCATAACCTACTCTTCACACAATGGTTGATGTTTGTCCTGAGTGGACCAACATTAGTTTTGGTAGGATTGACATCAGTTCTATTAGAATCAATGTCAATCTTTGTGTAAAACTATGTAATTCTTAAAAATAGAATACATGAAAAACAATGTTAAAACTTGAATTTTAAAGATTCTTAGGCCATAAATAGAAAAACTAATAGCTACATATTAGTCTTATTTATTTCATGGTATGATTGAGGTCCTACCATACATGTCATTTGTGATCATAGGAATCTAAGAAGGGAGGTTAGTAATATGTTAGTTTAAGAAATAAAAACTTCAATAAATACACTAACACTTACACCCCAAGTCTAGATCTTAGGGGTGAGCTTAGTTAACTAAATACAAATGAAATCACAACTAAAATACAAAATAAAATGAATCCTTTACCTTACTTGGGAGATATAAATTCATTTTTGAGTAGTTTTCTCATCTTTTTCTTCAAAGAGTCTTTGGAAATAGAGGTTGTGTAGCTCCTTCTCTCCTTGGCACCATTGGTTTGTGTTGTGGATCGGCTTAATATCTTAGCATTATAACACTACTTATAAGGCAATTTTTTCATTATAGAATTACTCTTCTCAAAGATTTGAATTAATTTATGCATGAAAAATTTACACCAAAATAACTTAAAATTTAATAGGCCAGGCATTATATTTATAGGCTTAGTAACTAACCCCAACCCAAGGTGAGTCAAAGTGGAGTTTAAACATGGAATGGGTCAAAACCTAACATAAGTGACTCAAATATAATCCCAATAGATTTAATAGCTATAAATTAATCATTATTTTCCATTAATAGGAATGGGTCTCCAAAATAAAATATTTTAAGATTCCAAAGAGCTTGACAACTCACAAAGGTCATGATGAAAGGCTAGGATATTTGCATTTTTGAATTTCCTTTTTTAGGTATTTAATAATTACACATGGAGATTTCAACCAGGAGTTTAATTTAGTTTATCTTTTTAATTATTTTTTATAAGCCATTTATCTCTTTCAAGATTTGATTTTTACTCATGTGCCCCACTTAATAGGTCCATAGGCCAAATTGACCATTGTGATGTAGTAAGATGATTAGGGATGAATCTATGAGAGGTTATTATTACGTATGATATGATACCTCAATTAGGGATGCCTCAGCATGATTCTAAGATTTTATGAATGATACATAATTAAATTTGGTATGTTCAGTGATTCTTAGTCTTAATTTTCAATAGCTAAGAGGAGTCAATCTGAACTCTTATCAAAGTCTAGTTATGGCCCATTTTAGGTGTCTATAGAGAAAACTTACCTAATTAATTGAAGAGGAGGATAATTTGATTTATGTCATTTATTTCATAAAATTATTTTCATTGGATTCAAGAATACCTCCTAAAATTTCAACAATAAAGAATGATAAATAAAATGAAGAAGCATATGATTTGTTATAGCTTAAGTGCCAATAGAATGTCAAAAATAGGTGAATGAATCCACCTATATAGCACAAAAATGCAAAAAAAAATATCACAACATAACTATATGGCATATAAGGTAGCCAAATTAGCACAATAAAATTGATTTTAGAGTGATAAGTATAGGCTATAAATATATTTTCATTTGAAAATTATGAGTGTGAGCTCTACCACATCAGGAAAACTTCACTTGTAATATATTGAGTAAAAAAAAAAATTCATGCATGTAATTTTTAAAAAAAAAATCACATTTTCAAAATAAAAAACATATTGAATATCTTGCCTTAATATATTAAAATCCATTGAAGGCAAGTTGGATAACATGTATTTTTGTTAGTAGCTTCTGAAGGAGATATTCAGGGATCAAAACCTATTGGAGAAATATATTTTTGTCAAAATTTATTTTGAATTTATTTATAAAGGGAGATATGCGATGTGATTCAATTTTTTGAAAAATATTTGAATCTCTTATATATTGAATCTACTTATAAGGGTCAAGGTAAAATCTTGAGTAGCATTCATTTTAGTTTACTTCTTTATAAGTCATGGGAAAAATTGTAAGCTTGATCTCTAAAAATGGTAGATTGTCCCCTAAAAATTATAAGTAATGGAGTAGGAACATGGAGAACACTATCATTTTTAATGACTTATGGGGAATCATGGAGAAAGAGACCACACCACTAACTAAACCCAAAAAATTGGTCAAGTACCATAAACATGATAAACATGCACTCACATTGTTAAAAGAATCATACACCGAACATATTATCATTCATATAGAGACAATTAAAATTAGTGCATGGAAAGCTTGGAAAGAGTTAAAACATATATATGAAAAAAACCTACCTATAAAAATATTTATCTCTTAATTTAATTTCTAATAATAAGCTTAACATTGATGAATATGTATCTAAATATCTCTCTCACATGAAAACATTGAAACAAGAATACTATACAACCAATAAAAAGATATATGATGACATGTTGATTTACTTCACATTGAATGGCCTTAATTCTATATACACAATTTTTTTTGAAATGCTACAACTTAGTGATAAGCTTAATGGTGCCACATTTGACTTTATTTGTGATTTTTTGACTTATCAAGAGTGAAAGTTTGTAAAGAATGAGTGTGCCTATTAAAGAGGATCACTATACAAAGAATAGGTTTCATCATAGAGATCATCACCATGTATAGTGAGTATTTTAGAGCATTATTTGAAACACTCCCTAAAACACTCTTCACATGATTCTAGATGGTATCCACAACATTCCCATCAACACTCTCCAAGATATTCAAAATGCAAACATCACCATAGGCATTCTTATCATGCATGTGGTTATTCCATTGATTTAGCTTTTTCTAGATCTTTTCGGCACAAAAAAGATCCCAAATGTTTCAAATGTTGTGGTATTGGACATCTTGCAGATGTATGTCCTCAATGACCCCACTCTCCATATAAAAAGAAAGATAAGGCAAATTATGAGGATCATTTTAGTGATAGATCTTCTAGTTAATCAAGTTATTCAATTATTTTGATAGTTCCTCTGATTAGGAATAATCCTTTATGGCTGAGATCTATGGTCCCAATGGACTTGATAACTTGTTTTAAGTGATTAGTGATTCACCCATCTTGTGTAAACTAATAGGGTCAAGACAAGGATCTATTATAGTAGCATTTTTTGGCTTATGTTCTTACTTTCTGTTCCTTTTTTGGATTTCTATATTTTATATTCATGATACAGAGAAGACAATTTTAGTTTATTTTGATTCTCTCATTGCATAACTTATTACCTTTTTCTTGATAGGGGGATAAAATATAGTATTGGTATGTCTTTGATTAGTCATCGGATATTATATAAGTTGATAGGGGTTAATGTAATAATAGTGTCAATCAAAGGTCATTAACATTATTTAGACATTATTGAAATGTTATATACACAACATGGGTTGGTCACCTTGATGAGCTTTTAGGTGGAGTCTCATGTGGATTGATGTAGTTAGATAGGCTTTGATTGTGTTCTACTATAGTAAAATATGATGATCATAGGGGATGATCAATCCTTGATCATGTTCATCATCCTTTTATGCCACAACTTATAGAGTGGGATTTTTTATGGAGTGGAATCATATTTAGTCAATCCTAGGATGTAAAATACACTAGTTATATTTTTTCAGAGTTTCTTTGATGACTTCAGAGTCATTGCTCTAGTTATTTCATCTTCTATACCACTTTGGATCCAAGGGGAGTTTTATGGATTATTTATCTAAAGGTTTTTATTTATATTTTATTTATTTTTGATAATGTTTGGGTTATTTTACCCATTGGTTGGTTTTGTAACCAACTTCTAACTCATGTAAGCTTCCTTCTAAAGCTTGCATGATATACATGGAAATATGAAGTAACATTGAATATAATTCTTATTTTTATTCCTCCAATTTGGTGTCAACACACAATCTCACCTCATACTCATCTGGTCAATCAACCCAATAGTCCTCTAAATATGGCTTGTATACGTAGGAGGAACTGATAATGAGATGATATTTCACAAATCCATTACTTTTAAAAGAATCCCTACTTTTATGAGGGGGCATTGTGAACTAATAAATTGAATATTCAATGTTCTGAGCATCTTTGGTGTTATTTTAGGTATATTGTCTCAAGGAGATATGAAATACAACACATGCTACATAATTTATCTCCATTATTTGTGCACTTTCACTAATTATTTGCATAGGTTAATCAATAATATTTTGTTATTTTCTAACATTGGAAATATAAAGGGAAAAAATTTAAATCCCCAAAATTTAATGTAATAAAATTTATAGAATTGGATGAATTATCTCTCATACACTATTATGAGGTATTTTGTTTCATCTAAAACTATTATTCCATAGTCTTTATCTAGTGTTTGCATGAATCTCATAATGAAAGAATCATTGACCCATATAGAATGTTTGTTACTCTATTATATGTTCAATTGAGATTAAAATTCATGGAGTTTGGTAGTTATTACTAAATTATCCAACTAAGTGAGGCTCATGTATACTCTTTGAGTTGCCAGCAAATACAACAATTAAGAGCTCACGTAAAAAGTTTTTGTCACTTCCACATTAGTTAATTATTAATGAATGGTACCAGTAATGATGTCACACTAGTATATGTATTATTTTCCACCACTTATGATACCCATAGAAATGAACATTCATTGGTGAAATTCCATGGTAGTCTTGTTTCCTACTACCTTGTTTATAAGAGTAACCATATATAACAGCTCTCAATCTGAATAAGTTCTTTGGGAGCTTTGAAACACCTCTTCTCTTATGTTTTAGCCATCTATTTTTTATGGTATTGAGGTGATTATATATATTTTTTTCAAATAAAATTAATCTATATGTTATGTTCATCCTTACATAAGTTCCCTGGTGGGGATCCATAAGGTCATAACCATAGAAGTGTTGTCTATTTTAGCCATCACATAAATTCTTTCAGCCCTTATCTCCATGGTATCTAGGTCATAGTTTCTAGAACATTAGAAAAATGGGTATGAACACTACATAGATATGTGGAAACCAACCACTTTCAACAAACCACTTGTAGACAAGATAGTAGCTATAGGAGTTTGAGATTCTACATTAATTCTTTCATTAAATTATTCCAAATGAGTATGCCCAATCTATGAATCACTAATTATAAGAATGTCATTTTATAACACTAACATAGGTTCACAACCCATGTATTTGAACTTCATCTTGGCCAACCTAGTGATCTAGTAGGATACCTCAAAGAGAGATTGTAAATTCCCATGCAAATCTATAGGTATAAATTGTTTTTATGGTTGTAGATAATAGGCCACAATGATTATAAAAATTTAAATTTTCTTCAAAAATGTTCACCAAATGAGCATAGTAGGTACCTAACTCCTTTGATGTACCTAGGATACTAAGAAATTTCTTAGAACAAAATATATTATAAATTGTTATCGTAACCTTTGAAATTTACACCAATGTTTACTACTCAAAAAGATTGATATTTTGATTGTATATGGATTAAATTTCATTTTTATAGGGGTGAATGGTGTAAGGACAAAGTTTTCATGGTGTGTAGGTACAGAACTTGGTATAAGAATGAGTGTAAATGATTACCTATAGCATATGTAAATAAAAATTGGGGAATATTTAGTTCTCTTAGGCACTAACATTCACATGTGCATGAAATGATCCCATACAATCTAGCCTGTCAAGCCCCATATGTGTATTAAATGTATGTTAAAATCATGTTTTATTATAGCCATGGATTCATGTTTTCCATAATCATGAGGTATAGTAGGCCTATTTTTAGGATCCATCAATGATGAAACTACATCTATAACATATTTTTATGAATCCTCACATCCAAAATGATTGAAAGGCCAGACAATCTTGACCTTTTGGGCATGTGAGATGCAGGTATGCATAGAAGCCTTTTCATTTTGATATTTTTTGAATTTGAACAAGTTTTAAAATTTGAATTTCACTTTTAGTTTGAATTTTGGCCATTAATATTTATGATGATGAAAAAATTTTGACTATGATAAATTTTAAGACAATAATTGGTTTTGATTAGGGACATGGACTTTGTAAAAGGACATATGGTAAACTATATAATGTCATGGTTTTAATACTAATGCCTCATCCATTGGATTATGGGGTAAATTAATAACATTCAAATTAAGGAAGGGAAATAAGGAAGACACATTGACATAAATTAAACACACTGGTAGAAAGGAAACACACTAGCATAAAGGAAACATGCCAAAACCTTAAATCATGTAAGGGCTTGATAGGGGACAACCTACATTTACTATTTATATAGATTTAGATATTTCCCATCTTAGGTAAATGGAATCTATGTTACATCATGATATTCCAAATAGAATATATTTTATTTTCATAAATTGCATATATTAAAATGAACTATCCACAAGGAGTCAAAATTTCCATGACTCCCTCTTAGTTCTCTCCTTTTGTCTCATAAGAGGACTAAATCACCACCTTGAAAATATTATTTCTTAGAGTTTTGATCAAATATTATTTTTACCTTTTATTATTGTTCTAAAATATGATCAATCACCATCTCTTTCATCCTCTAGTTTTATGAAATACATAAATATTTTCTCTAATGAATCATAGAATTAATTATCCTCTACAACCTGAGCCAGTTTGAGTGATAGTAATTATAGTGAAATGGTAATAGTTATGTACACTCCATATACTATTTGAAAATAAGAAACTTTTAATTTATCATTTAGGAGTTATGAAATTTATTAATATATTATCATATAATTTATTATATAGATTTCTCTAAGTTTCATCTACCAGTTTATGAATAATGGTAGTAATGTTCTTATGACTAGACTCTACCTATCAATTAGTCTGAGGGTAAAAATAATAAGAATGATATAGATAAATTAAAATCCATATCATAAACCAATGAGTGCATATGATGAACTTTTTTAATCATTATTTGTCATTATCTTTTGAGGAACAACAAATCTGACCAGAATATTCTCTCTAATGAAATCACAACTAACCTATGAGATTATGGATCTCATAAATATATATTAAACCCATTTTATGATGTAATACATAATTTTCAACACATGGTTATTCCTTGAACTTTAATTAGGATTCAATGTGACATTTAAGTCTAACCCCCATTTTTATAAAGGTTCTTCAATGAATACTGGCTATAAAGGTAAAGTGGCCAATTATGGTTTTTAAACAAATAATTGGTAGGCTTCACATTTTGAAACCCATTATTGTACATCTCTTAACAATTTATGCCAGTATTAATGATATTTCATAATATTATGTAAAATTACATGAATAGAGAAATGATTTACATAGACTTTTTTGTGGAAAGCTTATAATAACCTTTTTTTATTGTTCTTTTTCTACACACCTCAAAAAATTACATCAATGTTTTTCTTAAATAGAGTTTATCATAGATTATTTATCTCACTTACCTTATAGTTATTTACCTTTTATGTTTAGAATTTATATGACTTGATCATTCACCATATGATAATAATTGTACAATATTTGAATACCATTCATCTATTATATCAATGAATAATGTATAAAAAATCCACTATTTTGTTATCATCAAGATCCTTGTGGTTTGTTTTTCTTTGATATTAGAATACTTATATAATTAATTGACAAAGACCTTGTCCTCTTAGTAACTTGGTAGGTTTGATCTCTAAATCATATTACTAGACTTTGTCTATTCACACTTTATGCTTGGAACCTATTTCCTAATGTAGTAAATAGATTTAATGATTGCATTTAGGACCATTATTATCATATGATAATTTAAGATGTAAAATTTGAAACTTTTTACAATGTTGATGATATAATATGCATGTTTCTCCATAATATAATATTTGAGTTCATGATCCTTTAGTCCAAAATTCATGAAAGTAATTAGAGCCTCAATTCCTTCTTCATTTTTATGTGATATAAGGGTTGCCAATGTATACTAATAAAAGTATCAATATGTGATTAAGTATTTTTAAAAATATCTAGGTAGACTAGCATTGGGGGCATTGGAAATATATTTCTTGATCTCCTCAAAACCTCTCTTTCCTTCTTTACTCCACTTGAAAATAATTTTTACTCTCATCATCTGAGCAAAATTTCCCAGTCAATTCGACAAAATCAGGAACAAATATTCTTAGGGAATTCACCTTGCGAAAGAAGGAATGGTACCAATGTACCAAGTTTATTGGTAGACAAAGATAATTATTGAATTAATTTGACTCTTTCAAGATAAATCTTATTACCTCTTTAGAGACTACATATCTAAGAACCTTTCCTTATATGACCAAAAAAATGATCTTCTTATGATTTAAAAAAATATTATGAACTCTACATCTTTTGAAAATCATTTTAATTTATTTTATAATGATATTGTCTCTTCTTAGAAAACATTGTGAGATCATATATATAGATTACAAAAATTTAATTCTTCATATTATTTAAATGTAAATACATATCTCTTTGGAAATTGGATTCAACATTTATAAGTATGAAAGGCATTCTTCTACAAGTAAATGTTCCCCATGGTGTGGTAAATATTGTTTTATGTTTATCTTCATGAGCTACTGCCATTTGATTGTATCTAGAAAACCATCTAGTATAGACATAATTTTAGTCCCTATTACTTATTTTATAATCTAATCCATTAATGGTAGAGGATATATATCTTTAAGTGAAGCCTCATAAGAATTTTGGAAATCTAAACAAATTCAGACTTATCGATCTTTATTTCTTACTAGCACTATGTTTGATACCCATCTCAAGTGTTGTATTAGGAATATGATTTTGGCATCAAAAAACTTTTTTATCTCTTCATATATAGTGTTAAAAACCTTGGGATTATAAAGAATTAGTTTTTTTCCTAAATGAATTGATGCCTTATTTCATAGGAATATTATTTTACATATCATTTGAGTAGAAAGATTTAAAATTGGCATAACAACAAGTAAAGATATCTCTAACTAGTTTAAAGAGACCTATGAATATCATGTGTACTTATTTAGAGTATAAGTTATTAATATTCACATATCATGGTTCTTATTTTGTGCCTTGATTCACCTTGGAATAATATGGGGACCTTAGGATATTCTTTTATTTTATTCTTTAAATATCAAACATGTATATCCAAAAATTCTTCCAATGATACCAAGCCTCTCAGAATTTTAGTTCCTTTGAGTTGAATGATTTTGTCTTCATTAGTTTCATTATTTTCAGGTTTGGTTGATTATTTTTTTCCATTTTTATCTCTACCTTTGATTTTTTATGAATAGGATTCTATATAGGGTGACGAACTTCCCTCGAAATACAAATTAAAAAAATTATCTACTTTTTCCAAGATGTTCATCATTATTGAACACTTTCTAATGCTCTAAGATGTTTACAATACTTGGGTGATATATTATTTCCATAGTATACTTGTCTTTATCTATCTTATGATTATAATCAATAAAGATTTAGATACAACCAAATTATCAACCTTAGAATTTTCTTCTCTTGGCATAGTAATAATATTGAAAGATTCAAACATTTTAGTGTAGTCCCAAACTTGATTTTTGTAGTGCTTTAGTCTATCGTTCTTAACCTAATATTTTTTTTCACCTATTTTATAATCAGTTCAAAATATACATAGGATATAAGATTCAATATTCCCATTTATTTTTCTATCTATAATCCCAACAAAAATGTTTCATATTCAAATCTATTTTTAGTACATTCAAATTGGAGTTTGTATGAAAATGAAAAAAGATAGTTTTGAGGAAAAATTAGAATTATCTCAGCCCCTAATATTTTGGAAGCATAAATTCCACAAAATTATAAGTTCCATAGATCATTTTCCCCTTGGATGATCTCAGTTAACTCAAAATAGTTTGCTAAGATCATCATGTATGTACCATGGCATGTTTTTTCATATAAAATATCTTCACTAAGATCCTTTGATTTTTTCATCAAGTGTTTGGCTTTAGGCTCTTGGAAGAGCTTATATTAAATTAAATTTAATATAATAGTAGAGTGACTATAGTAAATGTAAATTTCAACACCAATATCTTTGAAAAAGTTTCTACTTAACAATATCCAATAATTTGGAGGAATACACGCCACTAAGATTGCCATCTTGATTTTTTTTCTATGGAAAGGATGTTAGGGCCACATGAGCATCTTTTCTTTTCCAAATGAGAGGGAATTATTTAGTTTCCATATAATAAAAGTGGCCAAATGTTATTATCCATGTTAAACCTAAGGCATGTGTGACCACAGTTGGCATTACACTATCCAAAGTCCCATAATCATTTATATAGTTATTGAGATAAAATCTTTTGATAAAATTGAAACATAAAAAGGCTCAAGTTTCTCTCTACTATGAATAGAATCAAATATATTATTTTGAATATAAAAATCAATATCTAAAGATTATATTGAAATTATTTTGGATGAGATGTTGGATCCTTCTCCTTAAATGAATATAGTTAGTTGGTTAAGCTAATTTGGATTCAACCTGAGATATTCGATGTGAGTAATATGAATCTTGGTACAATTCATGTGATCAATGATATAAAATGAATAAGACAAACTAGAATTATAAACATACACTCTTTCATAATGTTCATCTTCATTAGGTTTGAATTATAGATAACCCATATTGGATTCACCATCAAGTTCTTGAATTTTAGGATCAAAAGTAACCAAAATACCTTCATTTGATGGTTTACTGAAGATCTATAAATAAAAAAAATCTCAAATAAATAGGTTAGTTAGAACCATCATGTTCATTAGTATCATGTCAGGTGCATGAAAAAATAATTTATGTAGGGATAGTTTTAATAATGAGTTTTGAAGTTATAGGTAGAAGACGGGGGCATACATTACTGTATAAAATAGCTAGTCTTTAGGGTACATCTTGATATGGTGTAGTATATGGAAATGAGGAATCAATTTCTTCAAATCCAATAAATCATTAACTAGTTTATGGACTAATGAATATCATGTAGTTTATATTTTACCTTTCAATTTATCCCTTTTTAGCTTTCCATCTATAATCATGTCAAAATTTATCTTGGTAGCTTGATTTTGATCTTCTTCTAGATTTGGTAGTCAATTATGGCATATAAATAAATTAATTTCTTGTGTTTTTACATTAATAAAGAAAAAATAAATTCTAAAGTAAGTAAATACTTTTCTAGAATCTTTTGGACCAATTGATTTAATTTGTATATGAATTCTCTCATGTATTCATGAGGCTCCTTTTTTATTTTTTCTAGTTGTGCCAAAAGTGAATGTTCATCTCCAACTAGTTTGAATATTTCTTAAATTTTTGATCTTGTTGTATTCCAATATGTAACAAAACCACGTTGGAAATGGTGAAACCATTCATCTACTCCTTCATTGAGAGATTTGATTAACAGTCTGACTGACAAATATTTATGATCCACACCCAAAACATTACGAGTAGGTAAAAAGTACTTTGAAATTGTTAGTAAACTTAGAAAAAAATCATTAACCTCTTGAATAATTCTTTAACACTGAGAGCCATTGGTCCAAATCATGGGCCACATGGTACTAGTATGACTACAATGATTTGAAAATATGTCTCTAGGAATTAGGATAATGGGAATGGATGGAGTTATATTCAATGTTAGTTTAAAATTTTTATCTTCTCTAAGGGTGTTTTGAATCCATGCCTTTATTTTAATTCAAATAATGTGTCTAAAACCCCTTTACTTTTAATATAACTTATGAATATGGTTTCAAATTGGATGATAGATTTTAGTATAAAAGTGATTCTTTACCTATCACACACTTGGTGAATAGAGATAATTCTTCACCTAATGAAATTTTTGGATTGTGAACTCATAAGTTTTTGGGATAACATGACAATTCTTAAAATGTATTGCATGGTCGGTACCAAAACAATTTAAAAAAATTTTTGGGATAAATACAAATATAAAAGTTTTGGCAATATTGAAGGGGACAAATTCCCTCCTCTATTGGAAGGGGAGGTCCCATTTTTTTAAAATAAAAAATTAAAATCAACTAATTAAAATATTTACAGATAAAATTTGGTATTGAATTATATTAATTCCATCTCTAAAATAAAAATAAAAATGAAGGTGAAGTCTTACATGGATAATAAAACATAGATCTCATCCTATGCATATCAAAATTAAATTTAAATGTAAATGTAAATGTATTTTCATAGTTGAAAATAAAATAGGTGTTTCTTGAGGATTGAAAATAGTGTATTAAACTTAATAATAAAACATCTAAAAATAAAAACACATGAAATAAAGGCAATCTTATTTTCATTCCCAATGGAAGAGTGAAAAAAGTTTCCTTATTCTCTCTTAAAATCAAAATTACAATGGATATCAAAAAATCCTTGTACAAATACCATTTATCCTATTTATATAAGTAAGAGGGAGTAGGTTGATCATTCGTATTCCTATTTTTTTCATATTATATTTTATATTTATATTCATATGTTTACAAAAGAAAACTAAAAATTTCATGAAATAGAAAGAGGGAAAAATTACAAAACTGATAGAAGACTTCCTAGGAAGTTTTCCTTATAGTAGTTGTTTTGAATGGATCTAAAAGTGGATTGACATATTGACCAATAAACTTCCCTTTATCCATGGATATTTTGGATATTCTTAATTTTTCATTACTTCTATAAGTCATTTTCCCTCAGGGTATATCACATTTTTTTAGTAAACTAGCCATATATTGGATATTAAAAACATCATATTGGAGACTTCAATCAAATTGGCCAGTTGAGAGTTCATCTCTTCAAGGGTGTTATGAATCTCACTGGGTGCAGTCATGGAGGAAAAAATTAACACATAATATTTGAATAATTCCTCCTTGATTATCTTTATAAAAAAATTTCACCTCATTTTTAGTTTATAGACTAGATCCATCTTCCTTGATCAAGTCACAATGCAAAATCCCTACATTCTAGAAAACTTTGGTATTTTTCTCTCCTCTAATCAGAGATAATTTGATTAGCCCTCCATGGCCTTATACACAACCTCCATATTTTAAAGGATATTTTTTAACCAATCATAAGAGAGGTCATTTTATATTTTGTCAAAAACTATCTTTAACCAATAATTATACATAAGTGGCCAACAATTCCTCAATATACCTTCTCACACTCTCTTATAAGTTCCTTTTGATGGCATTAAATTTTTTATCAACCTTAACCTGATTTAATTAAATCCATTTTCACAATTATATCATTTCCTAGATATATTTTAGGCTATTTATAATTAATTTCCAAACCAAGAATTTGATAAGTTTTCCATAACTATTATACCTACTCATGGTTGATATTGATTTTTCACTAATGTCATAAACTTGGGTTGGATATTTTACATGATGAATGGATGGCCTTCTACTGAGTTAAAAATATATTTTTATAACCTATCAACTATCAAAATTGATCCTTTAGCTACTCCTAAGTGAGTTCATCTTATTCAGACCTCTAGATCATCATTTCAATGGTATCTTGAAGGTTATGTATATCACTCTCACTAGTATCAAGGAGGTTGGTTAATGCATATTTTTAGAGTATTGTCCAAAATTATCATATCTTCTTCATTTTTATCAACATTTAACATAATTATCTCCAAAAATTGGAGTCTATATGGGTTAGACACTATCCTTAATGTGGGTTTGGCCTTCTTGAGAGGGGGAGTTATAAGGAGGTTGGTTAATGCATAAAAATTAGTAAACTTAGCTTCAATAACTTTTTTATTCTTCCCCAATAATGGTTGTATCCATTGAAATGTTGTGTCATTAAAATCACCATTTTTACACCCCAATACATTGTAATAGATGGTGATGAAGGTTATATTGGTGATGTATAATATGAAAAAGGTGAAACTTGTGGAGAGGTTGAAGGAATAATAGATAGTAATTTTGAACATGCATTACTTACATAAACACTAGCAACTATTGGTTGGCTCAATCCTTGAGTACATGTAAGGTATGGATGTGTGGTGTTGTTAATTAATAAAAATGGATCAATGATGGATGAATATAATTGTAGTTTCACATATTTTTTAGCATATGGATTCTTTAAAATAGTATAATCTTCCCCATAGGTCTTTCTTGACTTCTTAGATTCATTTGGATCTTCACCATTTCCATCATCTCTTTCGGTATCTGATAGATGAGATGTGGTTGTAAAGTGTAATATTCCACCTTTATTTTATAATTAGCTAAAATAGTTGTAATATCATAACATTATATTATAATTTTCTTTTCAGTTCATTATCTTAATTAATGCTTATTTTAGGATATCTAAGTGATATGTTTTTTTTCCTAAAGGAATTACATAGAATAACTAAATTATATAGAATGTCATCATCTCTACCTATATTTTAGAAATAAAATTGTAGTGGATTTACAATATTGAGTAAGTATACATCTAAATCAATGAGCTCCTTTGACTAATCAGAGATAAGTAAGAGGCATCCATGTCATCAAAATTACCCAGGGCATGATCTTGGATTTAACTTTTTGATTCTATATGTTGGATATCTAGAGGGATTTGTACCTTGGTGGATGGATATAAGCAACCATCATCCTCACTAGTCAAACTAAAACCATTTTGATATGCTATGGTTTTTTAAGTATATTATAATATTATTTTTTAGTTGATATGTATATGTTGATTATATAGATGATTAGTTTTGATTATCATTATATCTTTGATATAGGTACTGATGATATCATTTGTATAGTTGTAGGTACATTTGATGAGCTAGGTCCAAGTTTAGACAAATTCTGTAAATTGATATAGAAATGGTGTTATATAGGTATAAACATGTGATAAAACATAATTATGAGTATTTTAGTTCCACCAAGTCTTATTTTTGTGTAAGTTATATGAATATAGTATACTATGCATAATTATATTTTTGTTATAATTGGTTGCATTGGCTTGGAGCCAATTATGTTTCCTAAATTATATTTATTTTAGTTTTTTAAAAATTTAATGTTTTAATATTTTAGTCACTTATTTTGGGAGTTATTGTTTATTATTTTATTTATTTGGCTTAGTATGACTCTACCTTACTTGTCATCTCTTATTTTTATCAAGATCTGTTATTCTTAATTTGGTTGACATGGTCAAAGTCTTGAATAATCTTGGTAGGTAATTGTTTTGATTATTATTTGGAATCATACTTGGATTAGACCTTAGAACAAGGTCATGATATTATTTAATTTTTTTTCTTAAGACCTTAATTAATTTTAAGGACATAATGGTTTTGCTTAGCATCATAACCAATATTAGGTCAAAAACATTTTTGTTGTGTTTTGGTTTGTTTAGAGTTTTGATGCTTTGAAAATGGCTCAACTATGTTGTCGACCGAGACATGATATAAATTATATGGAATTGTGGCACATTGTAGTAAGAGGAGGTTAATTTAAATTAGGAGTTCTTAACTACATGATACATATATTTTACCTTATTTTCAACCATTTTTCATTATTATTTATTGTATGTGACATCTAACATTAGTGATAACATTGTTGAGGGTATTATTTGGGTGGATAAAGAGATAATATATATGTTATAAAAGACACAAATATCTATCTAATTGAGAATAAAGAGGAAAGAAACAAAAGGAGAGCCATGAGTTTCATCATGGTGGTTTTTTAAAGGTGGGCCTTCACTCTTGGTTTCTTGTTGAAATCTTTCCCTACTTAACATTGGAAATGGAAAAGAAATAAGCCCTAGTTTTTTTGGGTTTAAGTAAGTAATGGGAATGAGGGTTGACCAAAATGATAGGTTTTACTTGACCTCCATTTCTTATTATGCCCATTAATGTTTACAACATGATTTTTTGTGTTTGGATTCAAGTTAAAATGTGATTTAGAACTTGTTTGTAGTTAATTTTGTTTGCATTAGATGATTGTGATCAAGTTGAAATACCTATCTTTTACACTTTGGGTTGTTATTTAGTGTAATATGAATCTTTAACTTTTTAGGGTCTTGTGGAAGATGACTACTACAAGTATATATTGTGTTTGAACTTGTTGGATTGTGTTTTTTGTCTCAATTAGAATCCTAAATGGATTTTGTTTTTCTTATTTATCATTTTTTCACTATGAGTTGATAACCTTATATTATTATTGAGCCCTTATAAAATATCTCACTATTTTTGAGATTATTGATGTAACTATGTTGGTCAAACCCTACCATCACTTTTTGGAAACAAGTATGACTTATGTTTAGTTATATTTAGGCCTTTATAGAAGTGTATACTTGTTCACAAAATTCTTGAAATCTCAAGGCTTGGTTGTATACATTTCTATTTTTTCTTACATTTAAAAATGATGAGTAACATTTTATTTTTAAATTATGATGTAAATTGAATTGAAATAGTATGTTATAGAAACATTCTATTTTGATATGGATTATTAAAGGCTTGATTAGTTTGGACTATTAGATATAAATTTGACATGATTGTATTTCCATTCATGTTTATTGTCATTGATTGTAATCAGATTTGTTGTGATTGTAATTATAATTATGACCTACTTAATTAATTTTAAAATCACTATTATATCATTGTATATATGGAATAATGTTGAACAAGTTGTGTGTTAGGTGAAAAAGTTGAATTCAACGACACTGGGTAGTTATATATTTCATTACAATTTTTTATTAATCATTGGGGGACATTTGGTATCAAATGAAGGATAATGTATATGCTTATTTGTATGTTTTATTTTCTACTATTGTCTTATTAAAAATACATGTTAATGATTATATTATTCATTGACTTTTAAAGAAAGGAACCTTTGTAATGTTTATTGATTTGTATGTTTCAATATTGCATAAATGTATTATTTTATGCATGTAAAGTAATGAATTAATATTTTTAAAATCACCTTGATCCCATGAAAGATAATTTAAACACATGATTTTAAGTTTGAAGCATGTTTATAAATTGAAAATGTATTTTTTTGGTTGCTAATTATAGTTTAGTGTTTTATATTATAGTGTGAACTTTTATTGTTAAATGGTTTCATTAATTGTTATGTTAGAGTAACCAATTATTATTTAATAATTAAATTATGATTTCAATTACAAAATTAAATTATCAATTTATTGATTTGGGTTAACAAAAAAAGTCTTTATGGTATTAGTCTATGATTATTAATTAAACTAATGATATAAATGCATATTTGATATTCATTATAAAAATGAGTTTGAATTTATTCTCTTTAAATAAATTATATTGGATATGTAAACACACAAGTACGAGGGAGTTGGGTTTCTTATTGATATGAAATCAAAATTGAATGCTTAAAAACCTAAAACTCAAGTGCATGCCATTAGATTGGGCAAGGATAAGGAAGAGATGAACAAGCACAAAGAAGACAAACAATATAATTTACCTTCCCATTGGATTTCTCTACCTTTCCAGCATACATGTTTATTTAGCCTAGATGTAGAGCTTAGAGCCTTCATCAATGTTGCATCACCATTCATGTGGCATATCTCATTGCGCTATGTGTGTTTTGATCAATGAATGAATGAATGGGTGAATATTTTTACATATTTTGGCAGAGTAAGTTTGCACCAAAAACATAATGGGTGATGGTCTTTAAAAATTGGTAGAGATTTTTGCACTAATTTTTCATGTTTATAATGGAAAATAACCCCTCTATTTGTATATTTTACAAATTATCTTCGACCATTGAATGATGATTAAGATGTGTGGTTGAGGTTTAGTTAATTTGGATGGATTATGCCATTAGTATTTGGGGTGTAGTTTGCATTGATTGAGCATGAGTTAAATTTATAATGAAAATTTTCATTTTTTTTTATATTTTACAATGCTTGACAACTTAGATTATGATGTCATGATGATGATATTTGTTGAATTTATTGAATTTAATAATCAGGAATTTATCCAATTTCCATGGATTTTTTGTTTATTTATTTGATTTTTTTATTATCTAACTAATCCTGGTTAGCTTTTGTGTGGTTTGTGCAATATTGAAAGTTGAATAATTTTTCCAGTTAATTAATAAAAATTTCCACTTACAAAGTATAAATTTGACTTAGGATGTATTAAACAAAGTTTATGATTTAATATAATGTATTTACCTAATCAAGGATGCACAAATGTGTTTCATAATGTGCACATAGAATGTGTAGATAAACTTGGATGTTTCAATGATTTTTAGACTAATTTGTGTGTTAATGAAGGAAATAAGTTTTATTTTTGTTTTAAAATGAAAGTGATAAAAAATAAGTGTCTACGCATCCCAAGATAATGATTTAAACACTTTGATTTACCCTAAATAGGGTGAATTTAGGAGGGACACATCCCCAAAAAATAACAAGCTAAGACTAGATAATTTACCCCAAAAAGGGTGGATTTAAATATGGGGTTTCCCCAATAGGATGGATTTGATTGATGGCGATAAATTGATTTTACCTAATAGGGTAGATTTGATCATTGATGAGACTAATTGATGTTATTTGATTAATTGAATAATTGGAAATCATAGATCAAGGATTTAACCTATTGCATAAATTAGAGATGACATGAATCATGAAAATGTATGTGTAATGATTTAATGACCTTTTAACAAATGAAGAATTTGTATAAAAACATCATATGAGGAAGCACAAATATTAAAGTAATAATGATTGACTTGATAAATAAAAGATGAATTGCCATGATTTTATCGATCTCGATTGACAAGTGAAGGAGATTAACAAAAAGAAAATGGGAAATTATAAAGATGAAGAGATAAATAATAATGAGAATAATGGTGGTCAAGATAACCTCAAATTTTCATGTGATTGAGAGATACCTACATATTTTGAATGGATCTCAATCGATTATAGCTCCCCATAAATGGGAGAAATGTGATGAGAAATGATGAAGATAAATGAAGAACTAATGTTTATAACCATCAAAGAGTGATGATGTGATGTGAGATGGTCAAATTGTAATCACATAAAAATGTAATTTGTGCAACTTGAGCATGAATTGTGACACCCAAACCATAGGTCTCTCTTGCTTCCTTGCATAACCCACTAGGCATGTTTTTTATTGTTTTAAAATCATCTGAAGCCTTCCAAATTCAGCCCCAATTGTCTTGAACTCCTCTCCCAAGCATAGACATATCCCCCAAGGTCCCTTTCCTCTTGGAAACTAGCACTATAAGTTATAATATAGTGTTGGACCCTAGGGTGTTCACTTTCCAATGCTATTATCCAAGTCACTCTTAGCCTCAAAAAACCAAATTTCCTCAGTTCCTTATCTTTTTCCTTGTTGTCCTAACATGAATTCATATAACCTAGGATCATAATTTTCCCTATGAAATCCTATTAAAGGGTAATTTATAAGGTTTGGAAATAATTAAAAAGGCACATGATATAAATACACTAAGTAGCTTCAAGCAAATTCTCCTATTCTCTATATACAACTAACTATTACTATTTTTAGCCTACTCAATCTCCTGCACAAGTCATGAGTCATCTTAAGCTTACCTAGATTCACATAATACTTGCATTTCATACATAATATTGTGAAATACATATTCAATTTAGGAGAACTACATTGACCTTGATCCCTCTTTAGAGTATTGGTATGTAGGTAGCATTCCCACACATGGGGTGTGATCACACGTTCAGTGCATAATACACACTAACCCATTTTATAATTGATTCAAGACCACTTATCAATCCTAAGGAGGGACTAAGACCCTAAGAGATAAAATTAGTTGCACACAGAGCTCCATAGATGATCACAACTTGTAAATTTAGACATAGAGCCTTCATAATTATCAAAACAAAACCCAAAAAGCCCTCAGAGGAAGTAGATCAAAAGGACTATATCACCAAAAATAGGACTATAACACTAGATCCTAAAGTGTCTAGTTTATAGTGCTACTATCTAGGAAGAAAATAGACTTCTTGGTCCTATTTATGATAGTCTACCTAGTCAACTCACCAATTTTTAGTTCTAGATTCCCTTGTCTCAGTCCAAAAATCAGCTAAGTTCACTTTCTATCCTCTTGCTTGCTATTTTTAGTAATTAATTGATCAAATATAGATTTATAAAATTAGTAGGTTAATTTAGGCATAATATATTTCATGTTTTATAGATTAGTCTAGACTCTTTACTAATTAGGAAATTAAATACTTAGTTTCCCAAAAATAGTAAAACATTTGGTGAACCTGACGTACTTCAAGTTTTCGCACAAAAACCCTAAAACCCCTAGGGATAATTATTTTTTATTTTTTATAATATTTTATTTATTTTTAAAAAATTTAAAAATAAAAAACTACAAATTTAGTGCAATATTTTCAATAATTCACTCAAACCCTCGTTTCCACATACTAGGTCCTTTTTGCACGAAATCACTTCTAGATCACTAGGAAAAATATTTTGCTAAATTTAGAAATATTTTTAGATTTTTCCTAAATTTTTCAAGTTTAAATATTTAAATTGACTATAAAATTTTCAAATTATTTACATAATTTTCAAAATATTTCTATCAAACCCTAGTTGCATACTCTAGGTCCCATTGTTTCTTGAGCTATCACCTTACTTCAAACTTGCATAAATAACAATGGATTTCACTTATTTACACATGTTTTTCAAATTTATAGAAAATAATAAAGAGGCAATTATTGGTGATATCATTTATATTAATGATGAACTCTATCATATGTTAGTACAAGGATTCATTCTTTGCATTTCATGCTTAATTTTCATAATAAGGGATGATATTACAAAATTCACTACTAAACATGCACAAGATTCCAAAATTATTTTTACATATTCTCTTTCACTCATATGGAAAAAATTTCGAACTTATCTTGCTAAATGAATTTTAAATGTCACATTGCATATCAAAATTTTATATGCCTCTATGAAAAAATTCATGTTCTCTATCCTTTGCTCCCTATTCCTCATATGGAAAATGGTTTAAATTTATCTTGACAAATGCATTCAAAATGGCATGTTGCATATCAAAAATTTATATGCCTTCATATAAACATTCATGCTTTCTATCACTTATTCTTTATATCTCATGAGGAAAAATTTTCAAGACTTACTTGTAAAACATATTAGAAATTTCATGATTCAAGTCAAAGTTTTCTATGCATTAATGCATAATTCCATGATTTCTATCTATTGTTTGCTATCTATCATGTGGAATGTCATTTATAAAAATATTATTATACATGGTTTCTATTAGATGTATCTAACATTTTGGATACTTTTAAGTATCTCCCTATCACTACTAGACACAAGAAAACACTAGTGGTTATATCTATCCCTCCTCTCTTCAAACTTGGTTCATCTAGCTTTTATCCCGCACCTACTAAGAAATCTATGCCTATAGTAGATCATGTGGTACATGTTATCACATGAGTTTATGAAGATATGTAGGTTTATTACACCCATATTTATAGCTTTTTCACTTAGGATAACACCTATTTTGATCTAGTTTTAGCTCCTCCACCTTTTACAGTTCTTCCTCTAGTCTAAATTTAGCCACAATTGAGACCTTCATTGCTAGCAGAGAGAGTTCATGCATCTACATAGCTTTAGGATTATATATATCTTTTAGCTACCATATTCATACCCAAGTTACTCTCATTGTGATATCATGTATCTACACATAGATAATCTATTCATAGAGCTTCTCCTACTACCAGATGAGTCCCTACGAGCCGTATAATTACATCCACTTCTCATAGTTACAAGGGGACCCCACAGTCAGTTCCCACTATAGGAATTTTAGAGAACTTACAACATACATAGATTTTATAGCCATAATCTCAGCATTTCCATTGTGCTTCACAATCATACATGATATTTCTTCTTGATATAGGACAACATGATAGGGAGTCTCATCTGAGACTCATCAGTTAGTATCATTCCTTCTAATATTGACTATACATAGTTTCCTCTACTTGATTATACATAACTCAAATATTTCAAAGTAAAAAAATAATATAACATTCAAAATACAAAAACATATTAATTATATGCATCATCTATGTTCTACATTTCTAATCCCTATGCTAGACTTACATTACATTGTTCTATAATATTGTTTGTTGATCTATCTATATTACCAAGCTTCACTTGATCTTCTTTTAAGTGTGTGAAGTGCATCTAGATCCTTGATTGTTTTACTCCACCAATAGAGGGGGCATCTTATGTATACATTCTATCTATATATTGATACATCTACCCACTAGGGGCACACTCTACATGACTACACCATCTAGGTTATGTCATTCTCACACTCTACAATCTAGACATCTTGTGTAGTATATACCTTACACAAATATTACATCAACATCCAATAAAATTTATCAAACTTTTGTATTTCATAACATACACATTAGTCTTTTAACACATATCTTGTATACTCTTGCTTCTTGCTTTCCATAGTTAGATGCTTTTCTATATTTCTAGTATTTTACATGCTTCCATTTGTGTTTTGATTAACTAGACGTGTTTACATTTTCTAGTTCGTATTTACTTCCTACTTGCACCTTAGGACATTTTTCAATGTGTTTTTCTTTTGTCTATATTGTGTGTGCCTTTGGACATTTTCCAATGTCCTTTGTGTGTGCCTTCTACATTCTTGTGGCCCTTGTTCCAATCTTTACTTGTTCCCATTGTCTATTTATTTAGCATGTATATTTGGCCCCTTTACTACCCTTGCATGTTTCTTGATTCTTGCTTTGTATGTTTGTTGCTTGATTATTTCCCTTTTGTGTGTACAATGCCATGATTCCAATCATGCATTTACCTTATTTATTGGATGCCATGATGGACATCATGCTCCATCTCTCCATGCTACTAATAAACTAACAACTAACAACTAACATTGTGCATTCCATCTTTCTTTGTATGCACATGCTATTGCAATGTAATATATATCTATGCATAGCCCTATGGATCTAACAATCTCTCTATAAAAATTTTGATATATTTTGAGATCACAAATATTAATGTTATATCAAATATTTTCATAGCTTAACACACTTATAGGGCTTCTTCTTCTGAGAATAATCATTGCAGGGTCCTCATTCTTACCCTCAAAAGAGAGGGAAAAATAGGGGTTTTTTCATAGAGATCAGAGCTCCTAAATGGTCAAAAAATTAGTTTCAAAATACACTACCCATATTTCATAATTTAGTATAAGTATGATAGATTAGGTAGATAGTAGAGAATGCATTCTAGTTTTCAATTTTGGCTTTCGAAAATAGTGCCAAAAATGAGATGAGACTATAGTACTGGACCCTAAAGTATCTAATTTTTGGCACTAGTGTCCAGATAGTATAATTTATATTTTTTATAGAATTAGGTAGAGGGGTGAGTTTAGTCATGATTTTTCCATAATAGTATAGTTCAAAATATAGCAATTTTTAGCACTTATTTGCTTAGAGAATCTAGATACAGTGGGCATTATGCACAACATTAGTGTTTTCACTTACCATTCAGACATGGTAGTTGATGAAACTTTTAGTTTATAATCTATGTTTCAGACACCAGTTATTGGGGTCAATGTGCATGACACATGGGCCTTCTCTTTTCTAAGTTTAGTACTTTTTTTTGCATGTTCTTAGCAATTGCATGCCTTACTCCATCAATAAGTGGTTGGCATCAATTTAAAGTAAAATTTCATACAAGTTTTCTTCCCACATACCCAAGTTATTGAGTGGCTTCTTAAGCCTTGATTCTAATTTCAAAGGGGCTTGTATACAAGTCCAATCTCCATATTTCAAAGTGGCCAATGTTGGCCTAGTTTCTAGTTACATTCAACTATCCATGCCAACATTGTCAGATTACAACACATTTATAGGATTCATGATCCATCTCATATGAAATTTAGCTTCACATGATGGGGCATTGATGGATCCAAATGACTAGCTATCATTTGTATTCTTGAGCCACCTATTCAAAGGAATTGGACACATAATCTAAGCATCAATTAACACATGCATGATTCGTTAACTTCACATAGTTGGAAATGATGGAGCCAAAGGGCCTACATTTGAATTATTGATCCACCTTCTAGGGGACCAAGCACTTAGCTCATCCATCAATATAACTCTTGGTTTAAACATATATCCAACATCACTTAGCACAATCTAGCAACACAATAGGTTTTGTATTGGTTCACGTACCTAGTGAGGTGCATTCATTCATTTCTCTCTCTTTACCTTGATTTGTATTTTGTTATTTTAGATATAGTGTATCTAGTAAGAAAATATCTAATTTAACTTTAATTACTTGTATATTTACATAGTACAACATGCTCTCACTACACACAAGCCAACATCACATAGCTTCTAGGGCTTATCCTCATAGGTAACTTTAGGTACACTTCTATTTTTATCTTTTATCCTAGTATTTTTCTTTATTTAATACTTAGAATAAGGGGGGGATGTAATCACATAAAATGCAATTTGTACAACTTGAGCATAACTTATGACACCCAAACCATATGTCTCTCCTGCTTCCTTACACAACCCATTAGGCATGTTTTTTACTATTTCCTAGTCATCTAAAGCCTTCTAGATTTAGCCCCGACAATCCTAGACTCCTCTCCTAGGCAAAAACCTATCCCTCATGGTCTCTTTCCATTTGGACACTAGTGCCATAAGTTGGACTATAGCACCAGACCCTAGGGTGTCCACTTTTTGACACTATTATCCAAGTCACTCTTTGCCTCAAATGATCATATTTCCTTGGTTCCTTATCTTTTTACCTATCAGCCTAATGCAAAGTCATCTAACCCAAGATCATTAGTTTCCCTATAAAATCCTATTCAAGGGTCATTTAAAATGGTTGGAAATCATTCAAAAGGCACAAAATAGAAATATACTAAGCACCTTCAATCAAATCCTCCTATTCTCTACATACAACCAACCATTACTATTTCTAGCCTACTTAAGCTCTTGTGCAAGTCATGAGTCATCTCAAGCTTGCCTAGATTTGCATAATACTTGCATTGCATACACAATATTTCACAATACACATTTAATTTGGGAAAACTACATTGGCATTGATCCCTCTTCATAGTATTGGTATGTAGGCACCATGCACACACATGGGTGTGGTCATATGGTCATTGTATAATACACACTAACCCATTTTTATAGTTGATTCAAGACCACTTATCAACCCTACGGAGGAACTAAGACCCTAAGAGAGAAAATTAATTGCAAATGAAGCTCCATAGATGCTTGAGACTTGCAAACTTAGACATAGAGCCTCTAAAAGCTTTAGAATAGAACCTAGAAAGCTTAGAGGAAGCAGATCAAAAGAAATATAACACTAAAAATAAGACTATATCACTAGACCCCAAAGTGTGTAGTTTTTAGTGCTATTATCTAGGTAAAGAAAAAGACTTTTGGGTCTTATTTTTGATAGTCTACCCAGTCAGCTCATCAGTTTTTAGTTTAGGTTTCCCTATCTCAGTCCAAAAATGAGCTAAGTTCACTTTCTATCCTCTTGATTTCCATTTTTAGTAATTAATTAATTAAATATAGACTTAAAAAATTAGTAGGTTAATTTATGATAAATTATTTTATTTGATAATAGATAATTTTTAAAGTGGATAAATTTCCACCATAGAATGATATTGTATATAAGCCTTAAGAACTTGATTTTTAGTGTAGAACACAATGGTAACATGATATAAAATACCATGATGGAATTTATGCAATGTGAATAATTACTAACCCCTAACCCAAGAGACAAATGACACAACCATGCCATGATATAGAAAAATCAAGATGGCATTATTATCGTATGCCAATGGATGAAATTGAATACAAGTGAAATACATCACCTTAATATGTTAAAACCATGATGAACCTATTGACACCCATGTACTAAAGGCATAAAAATAAAACAAAATAAAACAATAGATTAAGGTTTAATAATAAAAGAAAACAAGCAAGAAAACACACACATAAATTTCAAAATTAAAGCAATAGAAAGCATATTTTCATTAATCAAATCAAAATCCACATTTGAAGGTGTAGATAATATTTATGGATTATATATCACCTTAGTATTTTACACTTGGAAAATTTAGACCTTGGTTTTTCATCTTAGTTCTGGACCTTTCCCACTTCTTCAAGTCTTGTATTTGCTCTATCTTATGCCCCTTGACCTATATCTCTTAGTCTGACCAGTATTATATTGATTACCCATGCTTTATATCTTGTTCAAAATGCTTTAAAATGTACTTATCTTCCATTTCTACAAGTTTTAAGCCTATATCTACTTTCTTATTGCATGGACATTAATGATCAAGACAGACACTAGTGTCAATGTTAGTGTCTTAACCCAATACAAGTGTCTAGTTCCCTAAAGTCATCTATTTTTCAAATGAAATATATCCAAATGGTAAACCTAAGTGATTTAATGTTATTTAATTATGTAAATGTATTGATATGAATACAAGATCAACCCTCATTCATTTCTAACCTACAATACCTAGAAACATGGGAGAAATACCAAGTATATTTATCAAAGAACATTTGATTGAATAAAGCTTCCCTATTTCCACACTAATCATAGGTAAAACACATATATAGGTTTGAATTACTGAAGGATCTTCCCAAGAGCCTGATTTACAAATTTATAAGCTAGGTCACTATTGTACTTGATTTGCACATATTGTATGATTCACACACAAGCTAATACATAAAGGAGAACTATATAAATTTGAGGCCTTCTTATAGAGTATTGGTTATGTAGGTAGTGCCCACTGATAGTTGAATATTTAGGGTCAACTCAACATTGTGTACCCACTAACCCATTTTCCCCAAGGTCACTATGAAGATGAAGAACTAGAGTTTTAAAAATGCATGAAGAATGACAGTCTATAACCCAAATCTAAATGAACCAAAGTAAAGGTGAAGACAAACCCATAATCATCCATATGATTTCATTATTTTCTATTAGGTATTCCATATAAGACACTTGCATTGAGCCCAAATAATATAATCAACACAACCATTCCCTAGCTAAAGTTAATGTCCAAAGTGCTAGGAGTGTCAGATCTAAAATCTAACAACTATTCCAAAATCTCCTTCCAACTTTCTTTCTATCTATTCTATATCCAACACTATGTTAGAATTATAATCAACTAAGTATATTACTTATTTTTCATTTACATGTATAACTTAATTTTACTTTTTATGTTTAGCCTAAATTCAACATAATAAATTTAGTGTATGCTTATATCTAAGTTTGAAAATCAATTGGCATATTTTAGCTCTAATTATCACCCTTGTGCATTGTCATTTATATATTATTAACCCTATTATAATGTCAAGTTAGGATAGGCCCCATATCCAATTTTGGGTTAAACATTTGGTGAACCTAATTTCTTTGAATGTATTTTTTTCTAATGACTAGGGTTTTAAACCAACTAGGATTTCAAGTTGATTTACTTTTTCATTTCCCACTTATATTATTTTGCATTCAACCTATAAATATACCTAGATTGTGAAGTGTGTCTATTGAACACATTGAGCTTTCCATCCCACCATATAAGATGTCTTAAACTAATGAGGGATATCATACTTTGGATCATGATGTTACCCATTTTGACAATGAAAAACATACTAATAGGGTTATCATAGAATAATTTATTAATAATGAAAACCATGATACAAATGAAAATGAGCAAATAGACCATGGTCAAGATCAAGCAATTGCATTATTTTATGAGCGTAGTCAACAAAACCCTAAAGATCTTGATGATATCCTAAAAACTATACTCAATGGAAAAAGTTCCAAAACTATCATGGAAACATCCCTCCCCTTGAACACATTAAAACATAATACATCTAGTGGGATCATGAGTTATGTGTTTAAACCTTTATTTCCTAAAACTACTATTGCTACATCTATCATGAAATTACCAATTGTTTCAACACAAATACCAATTTCAATGCCTATTACTACTCAAAACATGTATCCATCCCATTTAATGACTACTCAAATTTCTAATCTAAATCCCACAATGTCTACCATTCAAACACTCCTTCAAGTTATAAAGACCTTGGAGGATAATGTTACAACCATTGAACAAAAATCTTTAAAATCCTTCATGTTATAGATTCACAATATGTGTTACATGACCCTCTTTCAATTCATATCTCTTTGCACCCTTTAATAACTATATTTGTTTCACATAAGTTCACATTTTATGATTTAAAGGGTGGTTATAAACATCTTCAAACCTTTTATGTGGCATGTCTTGACTATGCTTCCAATGATAAAATTTTGGACTATGTTTTGAGTTGGTTCTATGATTTACCTCTCCAATCCATAAAAGAATTCAAACCTCTTACAAACCAATTTTTATCACATGTTTCCATTAATAATTATAAAAAGGTTTCCTATTCTCAAATCACCAAAATCAAACAAGGAAACAATGAACCTATCAATGAATATGTCTTGAGATATAAGACAATTATAGATAAAAGGACCAATATTATGGAAAATAAGGAGTTACAAGACATATTCAAGTGAATTATACTTGTGTTACATGAGTCCATCAATTTTAATAAGTTTTAATATGTTTAAAACTTATGCCATGTTGTATGGGAATGTGAAATGAAGATAATGTCATTAAATAAGCTAAAGTATGTAGAAAACACAATGGTTGCATCTATATCTAGTACTAAATTTACAATCAAACCAATTTAAAGGTAAAACCTCCTAAGCCTAAAAAGGAAAAAACCCCCATAGTTAACATAGTTTCACAACATCCTAATCAGATTATTTTATCAAATTCATTATGGATATAGTTCTCTCATTTACTTTAATCCCCAAATTCATTACTCCTATGGTTACTAAAGTGTCAGATTATATCACTCCCTCATCCTATCGAGGTTGATATGAATTGACCTCCACCTAAATAATATGATTCAAATTCTTATTATGATTATCATCAAGGAGAGGGAATTATATAAGTAGATGTTTTATATTGAATCACATGATACAAGATCTTATCGTAAAATCTTAAATTTGAGGATCCTCTAAAGGAATCAAGGTCACAACCTAGTGATCACCATAAACAAAAAATATTTGACAATCCTTTGCAAAACCATTATAAAAAAGAACTAGAATTTTAAATGGCATATAATGCACATCCTCTTCCATGACATTATGGGCACCCACTAAATGGGATTATTGGTACTTATACACAAAATATACCTACTATGGTTTAGAGACCTTCTATTAATTTCAATGACACTAAGATTAAAGATGATGACTTTAATATTCATTCTTTATTCATTCAATCATACCTTGATAAACATCACATATATAATTTTATGAGTGATAATGGTGAAAGAGATAACATTTTCACCATGACATTACTTACACACTTGTGGTATACTCATCATGATTTAAATCCTTCTACTAGATCAATTAGAGAATTTGATAGGACCTCCTAGAAGGTTTTTGACAAGATTGACTTACCTTTATAGGTTGGTCCTATAAATTTGGTTACTACATTTTAAGTCATACATTCCATTAGGATATTTGATATGTTATTGGGAAGACCTTGGATCCATACACTTTGAGTAGTACCTTATATAGTGTATGGATGTGTAAAATACATCCAAGTCAATTAGGTAATTATAATTTATAAAATTCCATATGAGCATCCTCTTGAATAAGAGAAAATTATAACTAAACATTTAATTACCAAGACTAATAATTATAATTCACCACAAAAGGGTAAGAAATATGCAAACCCCTTTACTTGGAGGCTATTACTTAACAAACCATTACATCATAGACATATAATGGATTCCATAGAATCCCCATCTACAATGCACCATGTTTAGATATCTAAAGAACCTACATAAGTTATTACTATGGTTATTTGAAATAAACCATATATCAATCAATGATGGGTTCTAAAAACACCTAATATTACTCTTACTACTACTTCATAACCACAAAATATTATTTTACATATGTAGAGCATCATTGATACTAAAGTGATAGATATTAAACCTATATGTGCTCCTCACTAATGTCACAATATTATTAAAATGGTTCATAGTGGGTTGAAATATATGGCATCATAGGATGATATTTTCTCTTCAAATATTCCAAAAATACCAAATAAACCAAAAACATTCAAAAATACAAAAACACTTTTGGAAACTATATATTCTATTAGATCTTTGGAATATATGTGTTAGTTCCATGTTGATGGATGACATATTTAGCTACTTATACATACACACATTTATGTCACACTTATATTTGAGTGTGATAAAGGCATACAAAACAACATGATCTATTCCTATTTCAAGAGTTGGGCATTCCTTCTACTCATGTCATGCAAACATTAGGGGCGTATGCTTCTTTGATGTTGATGCACACAAGCTATATGATTTGATGGTCACTCTACACTATCATGTTTTATATTACAAATTCCTTTATCCATGATTATATATTACACATGATACTTGATATCTTATATACTTCAAAAATTTCCTAGCACATTAGATCCATTGGCTACTATGATATGTTTATGTTGGTTGCTTATGATTTATTTATGCACTTCCTTGAGTTTATTTCCTTACTATTATTTTCCTTGTTTGATTATTTTAATATGATCATTTATTTGTGACCCATGTACCTATGTTGATTTCTTTGACATTTGCATAGACACTCAAATATTTCATCTTGATTTTATGAATATTTGACTAAGTCATGTCCCTTCAATTGTGTGGCATTTGAACATGCCCCTTGTTTAGGGTCTCCTTGGACCATTGCCTTTTGAATTGATTTTGAGTGATCTTGTGTGTATTTTTTATTTACTTGTTAATATTTTAATATTACCATATATATGTTTCATGATCCTAATCATGCATCTTAGGCCTTCATGTGATCACATTGGTTCTATGTTCTTTAATGCTACATATACCTAGACATGTTCCTTATATATGGCACAAGGTTATATTCATAAATTATACAATTGTATTATCCTTTTTAGATGAGGTAACTAATATTTCCTATCTTTCCCTCACCTCAAAGGTGAACATATTAGTGGGGGAATATCATATAGGAATGTTCTCCACACTTGGAATAGTTTTTATATTTAATGGGGGCATGATTTAGAAGCATGTAATCCACACTCATTCAATATATGGTACTCATATAAATTTTAAAATTAAATGGGGATTTATCATATGGGCATGCCTTATACACATTCATAGTTTTCATATTTAGTGGGTCCATGTTTTGGAAGCATGTTCTCTACACTTACATAGTTTTTTGAATTAGCCAAAGCACATAGTTATATGATTGGGATTCATAGTTATGGTAAAATTATATACATTGGTAACATTTTTATACATATTTTAATAAGGAGACATACCTAAGGTGAATATGTTATGAATTTTCACCTAATATTTTAATATCCAAATAATTTTTAGATTCTAAAACCCTTTTATGGACTTTTTACACATCATAGATTTTTTTGTACTAATACCTTGAAATCGTTTATGGACTTTATTGAGGCCATATAATACAATAGTTGGTTAAATTTTTGGTGTGGTTGAGGTGATTAAATTAATTAATATTAATATGTTTTTATGTTGGACTTGATTGTATCATTCAACCTCACCAGGTTATAAGCATCATTGGGTTTTATGGTTGAGATAATCTCAATTATCAGGAAACTTACTTTTACTCCAAGGTTTGAGGTATGAGCCTTCCAATATCTGATTTTTATCTCTCTATATATTTAGATATATGTAATTTCAAATTTTATCTATATTTTTCTTAATCTTAGTTCTATATTATTATAATAATACATTTTTTGACAAAACAACTTTTCAATAGGTGAGGTAGTTACATCGACACATAGGTGTACTCCTAAACCTTTCTCTTTCAAATTTTAATATATTTAAAGTAGTTTAAATCATATATTATATACAATAATTATATATTAAAAAATTCTCTTAGTTTTAGATCACTCACCAACAAATTACTCAAGTTGGGCACACACAAATACAAGGTGTGTTCTACACACCTAGGTACACACTCCTTTCCTTTAAACTAGAAATTTCATTATTGGATTAAATGTGGGAAAATGTAGATGATATTTATGGATTATATAGCATGTCAATCTTATTCACTTCAAAAAATCATACCTTGGTTTTTCCTCTTAGTTCTAGACCTTTCCTACTTCTGCAAGTCTCACATATGCTCTATCTTATGCCCCTGACAGGGTAAATTTTAGTGGCACATATAGAAATGAACTTGGGTTTTTTTTGGTGAATTTATATGTTTTTTTTAACTATATTGAAATTTAACAAATGATTTTTAGGCATTTAGGTTAATCAACATGAGAAACATAACTTGTTGTAGAAGGTATGTTGATGTGTAACTATATTAAAAACTCATAGACAGATGGTAGTAGTTTTCTTGGATGATATGTCTTTGTTGTTGAATGATAGGAATATCATCACACAATAAACATAATGTCAAATAATAGGTATACTATCATTCAATAACTATTTTTTTATCGATAGTTTTTTATTGTTTGATAATAATGTTGTTGTTTGACAATATTATTTTTGTTCGATAGCAATGTTATCACTCAATAACATTGTTATCACTTACTAGCATTTAGATCAATAGAATTGTTATTTATTGAAAACATAGGTGTTGTTGAAACATAGCTATTTTATTACACCATAGATGTCCTATGATAACTACACTATCAAACAATAGATGCATTACTGAATGACATCTATGTTATCTCATAAGTGACAATGTGGGTAAGTGACAACTATGCTGAGTGACATAGATTCTTCCAAATGGTATCTATACCTATATACTTCATAGATTTAGTTATCAAATGATTATATATTACATATAATGGTGAATAATTTTATATGAACTTTTGACATAGTAGTAAATTATATTTATATATATCAAATTTATTTTAAATAGTAGGTGATCTGACCCAAAAAACTTACACCTAGATAAATTAGACGAATCCACATTGTTCACCACCCAAAAAAATAGCCAAATGAAAATTAATAAAACTAAAATATTCATGAATTAATGATAAATAGCCACTAAAATTTACCCTACCCCCTTGGCCTATATATCTTAGCCTGACTAATCTTATGTTAATGACCTAGGACTTGTATCTTACCTAAACTGCTTGAAATCTACTTATCTTCCATCTCTACAAGTTCTAAACTTGTATCTAATTTTTTTCTCCATGGACACTAACATTCAAAATAAAAAACAACATTGGTGTTAGTGTCTTAACTTGAAAAAAATGTCTAGTGCCCTTAAGTCATTTATTTTTCAAATTAAATATATCCGAATGGTCAGTGTAATTAATTTAATGTGAGTTACTTATCTAAAGGGATTGATATAAATATAATATTAAATATCATTCATTCCTAAACTACAAGACCTAAAAATATAAGATCAATACTAAGTATTCTTACCAAAGAGAACTCAATTGAAAAAAAAAATCCCTATTTCCACACTAGTCATAGGTACAACACATCTTTAAGTCTAAAGTACTAAAGGAACAACCCAAGATCCCAATTTTCCAAGTTACAAGCTAGGTCATTGTTGTACTTATTTCAAACATAGTGTATGATCCTCACATAAGACAACACATAGGGGAAAACTAAATAAGTTTGAAGCCCTATTTTGGAGTATTGAATATGTGGGCATCACTCACTAATAGTGGGGTCTTTGGGTCAGGTTGATACCATGTGCCCACTAACCTATTTTTTCCCAAGGTCACTATGAATATGAATAACTATCATTTTGTAAATTCATGAGGAATGATAGTACATGACCTACATATAAATGCATTAGAGTGAAGGAAAAAACAAACCCAAAAGCATTTAGGTGGTCATATCCTTTTCCAGTAGGTATTCCATATGGAACACTTACATCGAACCTAGATAGTAGAATCAACATAATCCTCCTAGGCTAATGTTAGTGTCTAGAGTAGTAAAAGTGTTATATCCAAAATATGATGATTGTTCTAGAATCTCCTTCTTTCCTAATTTACTCTTATTCTAGATCTAACACTATGTTAGCATTAAAACCAGCTAAGTATATTAATTATTTATCATTTATATGCATAGCTTAATTTTACTTTATATACTTAGCCTATACTCAGTATAATAAATTCATTGTATACTTATATCTAATGTAATGGGGACAAAATATCTTGAAATAAGCTACATAGTTTGATTTAACCAAAATAGGGTGAAATTTGTCAACTTGGACTAATAACTTTTCTACAAAGAGGATGGATTTTGGAAGGATGCATCCCAATCATGGCTAAAATTATTGGCTCAATCATTGACCAAGGATTGTTGATTGAATTTAGGACAAGACAAATGTTTTTGTATATTTTGGAACTATATCTCTTTTAATTATTTTGGGCCCTTTTTTACAGATTTTTGGATTATCAAAATGCTTTAAATTTTTGGAATAATTATATACAAAGGGTCACTAGTAAATGGAAAACATGTTGGAATGATAATGAATGTAATAGATTTAAGGATAATGTTAGATGATAATGGACTATGATGGAAGGGACTAGAAATCTCCAAGCACCATGT
This sequence comes from Torreya grandis, assembly GCA_037957365.1. Classification (NCBI taxonomy): domain Eukaryota; kingdom Viridiplantae; phylum Streptophyta; class Pinopsida; order Cupressales; family Taxaceae; genus Torreya; species Torreya grandis. Next base: position 6,575,799 of record JARHVA010000178.1, read on the forward strand.
AACCTAGTAATAGTGTCCCATCATTAAATTACCATTTTTATTATATTCCAAGATGTTTACCAAATGGGTTTCAATATTTCTTCCACTTCCTTAACAATGTCAAAACATCAAGACTGATGGGCATGATAAGATTGGCTTAGATGAATAAGATTTTGATATAATTTGAATGGTTAAAATGGTTGAATGGAATGGATTATGATGTGAATTTGGTTTCCCCTAAGTGTTAAGGTACTTTCAGACAATGAAGTATTTATGCATGATGGTAGAAACCTAGTTTTTATCTTGGTACTTTCCTTAGGTGCCATAATCATGGTTTTCACCTTTGGATGAAATAAAATTATTTCTATTTATCTTTTGATTCTTTTTTATTTTTTTAGCATCTCAACTCAATGGAATATTATGGTATGCATAATTTTGACCCTTTGATGTTATATCCCACACCCACTCTAAACAGTTGCTCTGTTAGGATCCTATTGATGATGTGGACTACATTAGTGTTGTTTTGATATTCATTATTCCTATAAACCACTAAAAATGTGTATTTAAGCCTCTATAAAAGAGATTTATTCCAAGGAGGGTAAATTTGGATACGCATTGGATGAAGGATCTAATTTGATAGTATGATATAAGATTTAGATGAATGATGTTCTTGTAAAAGGATGTATACTTTGGGGGACCAATGAAAATTGAGGTTAAAAATCACATAAATTGTTGTTGATTCTATATTTTCCAATGATGATATGATTTTGAATGTTGGGGGATCAAACACCTTTAAAAATTATCTTAATAGGTCCATAATATTTCTGTACTCCTTAGGCTTGAGAGTTGTTTCAATAAATATGATCTTTGGATTATCAATTATTTTGATATTGACTTTAATGATGTCTTAATCAAGAAATGAAGAACTTATTTTTGCATCTATGACAACTTGAAGAGGTTTTTACCAATAGAGTCTTATTGATTGTCCTAGTTTTTATTTTTATTTTAATTATCCCAATACATCTCAAATAAGGTTACACTAAGGGACATTGAATTTTGATTTAGATCATCCCCTAACACCTCAAATAAGGTTTCAATAAGGGAGGTTTATTTTGGATGAATGTTGTCTTAGATCCCCCTAAATTCTGAAAATGATATTTTGTTATGGAATAAGTCCAATACTGTTTGATTCTACGATGCCTAATTAGTCAATGAGGAAAATTGGATGTCAAGGTAATGGATAAGATGGCTAATGTGAAAATGATAGGTAATATTAATGAAATGATAAAAGGTAGCATAATCCTCATAGAGACTACTAGGATAACTTCATTTATTTCAAATGAAACCTCTTTGAAAACTATGGAAGGATCATTGATGTATTCAATTTAATTTGTAGGAGGCATGTAACTATTGTCATGAGATTTTGATGTTAATTTTGATGTTTTTATTAAATATGATGTGGCTTAGAATAATGATGTTGATGTTTATGGTAAATATAATTTTAATTGGACTAATTTTGATGATATTGTTGATGTTAATAACATATTAGATTCAGATGCTGACATCAATTTTAATGCTAAATCTGATGTTTGTTCTAAAGTGTAACCTAATTCTAAGTTGGATTATTGACAAAATTTTTGATGTTGGTTCTAAACTAGAACTTTGTTCTTATTTAAAAGTGGTCAAAAATATGGCATGTTGTATTATGTTGTTCACAAGTACA